>JAGXJF010001404.1:0-146880 GCA_019208055.1 Stipa capillata | reverse complement strand
ATTTTGTTGTAGGAATAAAGCACTCTTGTTCCATTATTTATTCTCTATTATTTTATTTATTTCTTTTCTTTTCTTTGCTTTGTTTTTTCTCTTTTTTTTCTTTCTTCTTGTGTGAGGTTTGCATTTGAAGCGACCGCTGCTTCGTCGGTTAGCCCTCAAAATTTTTCTACAGTCAACATACACCATACATGTATCATGTCAAACTTTGGCATTTTCCAGGGTCCGGTTGCTATATTTAAGCAATTAAATACATTTCTAGGCCTTTAATGGATATAATTCAAACTTGAGCTGCAGGTACATGAAATAATCACCAGAAATGGGTTGAAAATCTTATTGGTGGTCTTTAATGTATGTTTTAGGCCTTATGTAAGGAAATAAGAGGAGTCCCAGACACCAGGTGGCCGAGACTCGGGCACCAACATGGTGGTTATTGGCATTTTAATTCTGAAAAATTCAAACAAGACCTGAAAATCACGAAACTTGGCATGGTGTCATGATATGACCCCTGAAGCCTGTGGTAAAAATTTGAAAATGTTTCACAAAAGTTGTCACGTAGACTACTCACAAACAGACCATCTCCGAGGAAGAAACAAGGTTTCAAGAGGGAACATGTCAGGTTTGCATGCGAAGCGACCGCTGTTTCGTCGGTTGGACTTGAAAATTTTTCCACAGTCAACAAACACCATTACATGTGACATGTCAAAATTTGGCATTTTCCGGGTACGTTTGCTATATTTAAGCCATTAAGTGCATTTCTAGGCATTTAAATTTTAGAAAATACTAAATCAACTCAAAAATTATGGAAACTCCTACAGAAAACTTATATGTAGTATATTACATGTAAAAAATGTATTGAGGTATATAAGATAAAAAATATATTAGGTATACAAGGGTTGCGTTTGTGCAAGTCATATGGAGTGTCTTTGCCGAGTGTAACACTCGGCAAAGTTGTTTGTTTGCCGAGTGTCTTGTTTCTGACACTCGGCAAACACGTAGACACGTGGCGACCTGTAAAGTCATATGGAGGGCCTTTGCCGAGTGTCTTGTTTCTGACACTCGGCAAACAACCTGACACGTGGCAACCTGTATGTTTTGCCGAGTGTCCGTGTTCTAACACTCGGCAAATAAGGGCACTCGGCAAATATTCTCTATTAGGGCTCCAATCCCCGCCGCCACTTCTAATTTTTTCCCCGCCGCGGCACCAGATTTTTTCCTCGCTTCCTCGCTTCCTTGCTGCCGCGGCACCGATCCGCCCCAGATCCGCCGCCCGCCGCCCGCTTCCTTGCCGCGGCACCGATCCGCCCCAGATCCTCGCTTCCTCGCCGCGCCGGCCTGCCCCGCCCCGCCCCGCCGCGCCGGCCTGCCCCGCCCCGCCCCGCCGCGCGAGCCTCCATCCTCCCTCCCCCCTCCTCCCCGCCGCCCCCCTCCTCCCCTCCGGCGCCGCCCCTCCCCCGACCCCGACCCCGACCCGGACCAGATCCGCACGCCGACGCGCCCCAGCACCCGCACGGCGGACTCGGCGGCCGCCGGCGCCGCAGGGGTGCCGCTCGCAGCCGCCAGCTCGACGCCGCTGCCTCCACGCCGGCCTCCTCCACGCCCCAGGCTCGCCGGCCTCCTCCAGGTCTTCCCAGATCCTACACATTTTCTGCCATTTTCTCCCTTCTCTTTTGCGCCTCTAGCAACTTCTTTGTTGTGATACTTCAATATCATCGACATAGCACTTGGTCAGAACATACTTTCTCATCGCTCTCAGACTGAAAATGGTGAAAGACATGAAAGAAGATAAGTGGTAAGTCCATGGCGCTGCAGAATACACTTAGTTAACCCGACAGTGAACCTGTAAATGATGAAACCCGTGAAGATAGCATATATAGAAGTTCTTAGAAAATATAATAGAAGTCCTTAGCTCTCAAGTACACGGCTTCTTAAACTAATGTTTAGCTAATAAAGAAGTGAGCAGAATATTTACCATGACACTATCTATACTATTGTGACACATTCGGGCTGGGAAATAGCTACTAGGTCATAACCTGGACCACTCACATAAGTGGTAGACAATGGAATCGAACCGATCTGTGAGTGCCACTTGGTCATAAATTTAGTACTTCACACGCAGTTCTTTTTAGGTCCACAAAGTGTTGTAGTTGGAACTTAGAAGTGGTAGGAGGTTAGATAAAATGCTCAATAATTTGGTCAAGGAAGCAAATAGATAAGTCAGCCTAAAAGCTTTTGTAACAGAACTTGATTGTTGTTTTTACGTCTTAAACATTTCTATATTTTCCTGGCAGTAAATGCCAAACATTAGCAAAGATACCCAGCACATACATCCTCTGATTGATATGTGCAATATTCATGAACAATTATTGAAATGGGAACTTTAGCACAACAGAAAGGAAAGAAGTGCCCAGAAAATAGCAACAGTTTTTACCATCTTGTACAATAGTTCAGTGCTTCCATCACTAATAAACTAAAACCCAACTGTCTATTCTTGCTGCACTCTGTTTGATTTCATAAACACACTTCACTGCTTACAAATTAGAACATACAATCAAGTGGTCCACAAGTGTAGAGGTTTGAAGCATAAGAGCGATTGGTTCATGTATTGCCCTACCTCAGCTTAATAGCTCATAATCATCAGTTGTCTCCTTGGGACCATTCAGATATTAACCATTCAGATATTAACTATTCTGATTTAACCCAATCCCCTTGAGTAGCGAGCATACAGACTGAGATTCATATACAGTCACGTAACCTAGGCGTCTCCCGTTCGAAGGAGTTATGGTTTATAAATATGCAAGTCTTTGCATATCTATAACCGTAACTGCTTCGAATTGTCCACGTTTTTTTTGGACAGCCCGAGGATGTGTAGATTGGGTTTGTTTCCATGCTCTACTCCGATCCGAGACAGAGTTTCGGCAGCGTCTCCCCGTTGTTCTCCGGATACACATTCTCTTGGCTTGTTGCCGAGACGTGTATTTGGAGAACAGCGGGGAGGTGCTGCCGAAATTCTGTCTCGGATCGGACTAGAGCATGGAAACGGCCCAATCTACACATCCTCGGGTGGGATTAGGACCTATCTTTACCTACTACATAGCTGATGCACGTCTATTCCCAAAATATCAGAAGATGGATGATCGTGAGTGGATGTACGCTGGCCGCTCTAGTCAGGGATTGTTGAGCGATGAATGGATCGAGAAGACCGACGAATTCTTGGAATTAGCATTCGCTAGTGCTAAGGGACCTCGTGGAACTTGGTGTCCCTGTAGTATCTGCGAAAACGCACGTCAACAAACAAAGGAGGTCATGGGTCAACACCTCTGTAAGTATGGGTTTTATGCCACACTATACCTGGTGGACCTACCATGGTGAGTCCGAACGTGCCAGAGAGGAGGTGGTGCGACAACGCATGGACGACTATGATGCTGGAATCGGAGACATGATAGATGACTTTGATGAAGCACATGTGCAACCTATGGAGGAAGTGCCGGAGCCAACCGCAAAGGCTTTTTATGATATGTTGTCTGCGGCACAGCGACCCCTTCACGGGCATACCCAGGTTTCTCAACTGGATGCCATCGCACGCCTCATGGCTGTGAAGTCCCAGTTTAGCTGGAGCCGAGAATCCTTCGATGTAATGCTGACAGTTGTTGGTAGCCTTCTCCCGGAAGGTCACATTCTGCCAAAGAGCATGTACGAGTCGAAGAAAGTCCTCCGTGCACTTAAGATGCCATATGAGCAGATACATGCTTGTCCAAAGGGATGCATCTTATTTAGGAAAGAACACGCGGAGACAAAGTACTGTGTGAAGTGCAATTCCTCTAGGTATCTTGAGGTAGAATCTGGTGATGGTCAGAAGAGGCAGCTCACAATCCCCGTGAAGATCCTTCGGTATCTTCCATTCATACCGAGAATCCAACGGCTTTATATGACCGTGGAATCTGCCAAACAGATGACATGGCACAAAGAAGGACATCGATACAATCCTGACAAGCTGGTACATCCATCGGATGGTGAAGCATGGAAGAGGTTCGATCTGATTCATTGTGAGAAAGCTCTTGAGGCTCGGAATGTACGAATTGCGATCGCAACTGATGGGTTCAATCCATATGGTATGACGACTGCCTCGTACAGCTGTTGGCCCATGTTTGTTATTCCCCTCAATCTCCCCCCCCCGGCGTCATCTTTCAACGACAGAACATATTCCTGTCGCTGATAATTCCAGGGCCTGAATACCCGGGGAAGAATATGAGTGTGTACATGGAGCCGCTGATGGATGATTTGGTCCATGCTTGGGAGGACGGGGTCTGGACATACGACCGAGCTACGAAGACAAACTTTAAAATGCATGTTTGGTACCAGTACTCCCTACATGACCTACCGGCGTATGGGATATTCTGTGGCTGGTGTGTGCATGGGAAATTCCCATGCCCAGTATGCAGGGCGGCTCTGAAGTTCATTTGGTTGACGAAGGGTGGCAAGTATTCTTGCTTCGACAAGCATCGACAATTCCTTCCTCTTGACCATCCATTCAGACAAGACGTGAAGAACTTTACGAAAGATGTAGTTGTCAAAGGCTCAGCACCACTAAAATGACCGGTGCCGCTGTTCGTGCTCAGTTAGATGCTCTCAAGACCATGACCAAGGAGATGGTTTTGTGGGGTATGGTGAGGAACACGCCTGGACCCACAAGCCATGCTTGTGGAATCTCCCCTACTTCGATGATCTCCTTCATCCACATAACATTGATGTTATGCACAACTGAAAAGAATGTCGCCGAGGCCCTTTTTGGCACAATCATGGACATTCCTGAGAAGACGAAGGATAACGTTAAGGCTAGAGTCGATCAAAAGAATTTATGCAATAGACCAAAGCTAGACATGGCCCCTCCCAGGGGCGGGAAATCGTGGACGAAACCGAAAGCCAATTTCGTTCTTACAAGGGCCCAAAGGAGAGAAGTACTAGAGTGGTTCCAAACCTTGATGTTCCCTGATGGGTATGCAGCAAATCTGAAGAGGGGAGTGAATTTAGCTACTTTGCGAGTAAACGGGCTCAAGAGTCATGACTATCACATATGGCTTGAGCGGCTACTGCCGGTGATGATTCGAGGCTACGTCCCCGAGGATGTTTGGCAAGTGCTTGCGGAGTTGAGCAATTTCTTCCGCCAGCTTTGTGCTAAGGAATTATCTCATACCGTGGTAGCAGACATGGAAAGAGTGGCGCCTGTGTTGCTCTGCAAGTTGGAGAAGATCTTTCCACCAGGCTTCTTTAATCCGATGCAACATATGATTTTACATCTCCCGTATGAGGCACGAATGGGGGGGCCCCGTGCAGGGCCGTTGGTGCTATTCAATTGAGAGATTCCAAAAGATTCTTCGAAATAAATGTAAAAATAAATGCAAAATTGAAGCGTCCATAGCTGAGGCATACATCCTGGAAGAGGTGTCAAACTTCACGACAAAATACTATGCTGACAATCTTCCCAGTGTGCATAATCCACCCTCTCGTTACAATGCTGGTAACCCCGAAGATGAATCCAAGCTTAGCATCTTCAGAGGGCAACTAGGCAGTGCAAGTGGTGCGACTAACAAGACCTTGCAATATGAAGAGTGGCGCACTATTATGTTGTATGTCCTCACCAACCTTTCCGAAGTGGAGCCGTACATGCGGTAAGTGCTCAATAAATTATTCCTCAGCTAGTCAGAAGTTTGTGTCTAACTCCGATTGTTCTCACTGCTATAGGGAATTCAATGAGCAATTCTGGCATGAATCAAGAGAACCTACCCTCGAGGAAGCTTCCGCCCTTCTTAGGGATGGTGCGGGAAATGGCATGCCCGATTTCATTTGTTGGTTCAAGCGAAAAGTACTTTCTAACTTGGCTCGTAGTTAGTTTGACCCTTCAAATTGGTCTTACATGCGACTAATACCCTTCAAATCTCGCTTAAACTTGTAGGGAACAACCGACAAGTCTATGAGTGCCGACTTGAGACAAGTTGCTGATGGTTTGTGCCTTTAGGGTGACTTCATTTAAGGCTTACGACGTGAATGGATATCGCTTCCATACAGCAAGCCACGAGCAGAGTCGGCCCAATCGAAGAACAACAAATACCGGAGTTTTTACTCCAGGTTCAGATGGGGTTGAGTACTATGGAAAAATTGAAGAAATATACGAACTGAATTTTGATGGGAGCAAACCTCTGCGTCCCGTCATCTTCAAATGCCATTGGTTCGATCCAGAAGTAGTGAGACGGACCCCTAATCTTGGGCTAGTCGAAATTCGACAATCAACCGTCTTACCAGGAGACGATGTCTATATTGTGGCTCAACAGGCCATGCAAGTTTATTATCTATCGTACCCGTGCAAAACCGTGGAGCGTCTTAAGGGTTGGGATGTTGTGTACAAGGTACCGCCACACGGTAAACTACCTGTCCCAAATGATGATGATTACAACATAGACCCCAACACATATGATGGAGAGTTCTTTCAAGAAGATGGGATGGTCGGGAATTTCATTATCGACTTGACGGAAACTCAGGGCATGGAAGTCGACAATGAATGTGGTGATGACAAGGACAAAGAAAACGAGGTTGAGAATGCGAAGGACTTGGAATTACTTGAGCGGTTACATTAGGCATTGACGGTGTGGATGCCATTCCTGCTCCCGGGCACCAGGATGATTATTTCAACACGCGTGATAGTGATGATGAGACTAGAGATCCAGCTGATCCCGATGATGATGATTATTTTTAACGTACTAATTGGTTTACTCTTTCTCATAGCATATTTTTTCATGATGCTTCATTTATTTATATGAATTTGTATCATCTGAACTAACTGATTTACTCTTTCTCATAGCAGGTGATTGCATCATGGTGGGCGGTTTGCGGAGATCGTTAGCTTCCCTATACAAGGGGGGGAGGAAGGATGCAGGTGAAGCTTCCGGAAGCAGACCCCGGGGAAGACCTCCAAGAGGAGGAAGGTCGAGAGGTGGAGGACGTACTCGGTCTTTCTCGCCTGTACCTGCGGCTGAGTCTGAGTCTCAGGAGGAGGAGGAGGAGAGGCAGGAGACGGAGGCGGAGGAGGAGAGGCAGGAGTTTAGGGTTGAGGAGGAGGAGGAGGTACAGGTTGAGGTACAGGAGGAGGAGGGGGGTACCTCCAGCTCTACTTCTTCCCGTGTGTGGCTGCGTGGTCCTTCCAGCCTCCCGAAGCGACCGGTGCCTTTTGATAGACGGCCGATCATTCGACCGGACGGAGAGAAGTAAATGGCTCTCTCTACTCTCATATTTCTTTTTGTTCTGTATCTTCAATATTTCAACACGCATCGATAATTTGGCTTTACACTTGTGCAGGAGCTGGAAGAAGGTTGGAGAGGGTGACCACTCACGCCATGTAAGCGGTGTCCTTGGACTTCTGGTCAGGGAGAAGTTCCCTGGCATGGTCACTTTGGGCGAAGTAACCGAGCCGGCATACACTTGGGCCCACTACGTAGCCGCGCCGGACGCCTGTGACAGGGAGGGAAGGGTATTTCCCAATAGAGCCGAGCGCGTGAAGGCCGAGCTCTGGGTAAGTTACTTTCACACTATATTAGTCAATACTAATTGCATGGAAATTATTAAAGTAATGACTGGATCCTTCGAGTCTATATGCAAGGATTTCTTTAGATGCGAGGCGGGCTTTGAGGGTAGGGCAGCTGCTGTCGTCGACAGAGCTGCCAAGAAGCTTGTGAAGGACATGCACTACGAGGCGCGCGTCCAGGCCGTCATCCAATATCACGCGGAGCACCTTGGAGAGAAGGTGACAAAAAAAGACGCCAGGACCAAATATCTGACCCGCGAGCAATACCTGCAGGTAAAGTACATTAATGCTTGTTATTCCTTAGATTACTAAGTCTTAACTTGTTCTTCTTATATGTGATGTACTTGATTATTTAGGTGCCTCCGAGGTGGTGCGCCCAACACCTTGATTGCTGGGGGGAGATCGTGGAGAGGTGGTGCGCTCCCGAGTGGGCGGCGAGTCACGAAGCTGCCCGGGAAAGGCGATTGCTGATGCAAGGCGCACCACACCATCAAGGCAACCTCACCCTTAGTGGTTACGCGGCTAGATGGGTATGCAGGCGCCCCTTTTATGAATCTCAGTTCTTCTAAATTTCTGTGCGGGCGCCCCCCTTTATGAATCTTCATGCTTTTGTCTTGCAGTCGGCAAAAAATGATGGTCAGCCTTGCTCCCAGTTCAAGGCATATGCTCTGGCCCATAAGTCGAAGGCGCAGCACGGGGTTGCTTATGATGCAAATGACCCGGCCTCAGCGTACAGCAATGAGAACGTCAAGGCTCGCCTGGATGGATACACGTCGATGGCAAAGGAGATCCACGGGCAGGACTTCGATCCGAGCGAGCATGACCTTGACGGAGAAGTGGTGATGAGGGCGGGAGGAGGCAAGAAACATGGCCGCTTTTGGATTGGCGACGGCACACTCGATACGGCCTCCACTCCCTCTCTCTCTCAGCTCAGAGCTCAGAGCACGAGCTCAAGTCCGGCTATACGCCCTCGCCCAGAGCCTACACGGCTTGCGATGACCGAGCTCCAGGTTAGTTCTATTTCATTTATCCTGCACGGTCTTTACATGCTTTGTACTGCAACGATGAGGAGACTGCGATGACATACTGTAGGCCCAGCTGGATGAAGAAAGGAGACTCCGACAGGAACTGGAGAGAAGGCAAGAGGCCGAGAGGATAGCGCTCGAGCAGAGGATGGCGGCAGAGCGAGCGCAGTGGTACGAGCTCATGAAGGGTGTTTACGCTGCAATTGGGCAAACTCCGCCACCGATGCCAATCCCTCCTCCTTTGCATGCTCCACACATCCCCCACACTCCTGTGAGTTCGTTTATTACTTTCTAATCAACATTATTGTCCTTTCTATAGCCATAGAGTGTTCTGTAACTATCTCCTACTTTGTGCAGCATCCGTCGGCGGGATCGAATGATCCTGGAGCTGGATCTTCGCAAGCAAGCCCAAGCAACCCTCGCGGTACTCCGACGTCAAGGAATTTGCCCCAGTGAACATTATCTCCTTTGCAGTTATGTTTGTCATGTCTGAACTATGGATTTGAACTTTGAGTGATGTTTGTCGTACTATTTCATATGTGATGTTTGTCGTGAATGTGATATGTGAACGATATGTGTGATATGTGATATGTGTGAATGTGATATGCTATGATCTGCTCCAGTGATGTTTGCTATGATCTGCTGTGAGTTATAAACTGTTTTGAATTGCAGGGATTTTTGAAAATAAAATAAAAAATAATAGTTTCTGACGACTTTGCCGAGTGTTACACTCGGCAAACAAAAATATGCCGACGGCAACACTCGGCAAAGATGACACGTGGCGCAATTCTGTGAGATCTGGGGACATAATGCACACGGTTTGCCGAGTGCCAAGGTCCAGACACTCGGCAAACAGCACATTTTACCGAGTGCGACACTCGGCAAACATGGGATACGTGGCCGAATCTGGGAGCTCGTGTGTTCAGTTTTTGCCGAGTGCTTACATGTTTGACACTCGGCAAATAGGGGACACGTGGCCGAAGCTGGGCGCTCGTGTATTCACGTTTTGCCGAGTGCGTCAATGTTTGACACTCGGCAAACAGAGGACACGTGGCAGAACATGGGCGCTCGTGTATTCACGTTTTGCCGAGTGCTTAAATGTCTGACACTCGGCAAACAGTGGACACGTGGCAGAACCAGAGCAAACCGCTGACTCAATGTTTGCCGAGTGTCGACACTCGGCAAAAAGGGCTAACGGGCGTCACGGCCGTCTATGCACTTTTTTTTGCCGAGTGCTCGGTCTGACCGTCGGCAACCTCTTTGCCGAGTGCCCGAAGGAATACACTCGGCAAACATGGGCTTTACCGGCAGCCTGTATGCCGTGCGTTCTTTGCCGAGTGTTGCACTCGGTAAACAGTTTGCCGACGGCTTTTTGGCCTTCACCGTGTGCCTTTTGCACACGGCAAATCTGTAGATTCCGGTAGTGAACGTGACGACGGCGGCAGCGGCGCGGCGGCTCCACGCGCACCTCCACGGCCACCGCTGGGACGCAGCGAGCTCCAGGAAGGTGTGCGACGTCGTGCACGCGCGCATCGAGGTACGTATAGCCTCTTCGCCTCCGCGGGCTCGTCGATCTTTGCGCCGTATGTTTGTGCTAATTAACCGCCTGCTTGGGATATGCATGCAGGGGCTGGACGCCCTCGTGGCGCACTTCTCCCGTTCGCGGTTCCCCTGCGGTGACGAGGGGTTCCTGCCGGTGCGCTTCGAGCCGCCGCGGGACGGCGTCCGTCCCACGGCGGAGCACGTCGTCGGCGACATCCTTGCCCAGCCCCGCTGATCAAACCGCTCTCGGCCGGTCGACGCACGCCGGCCGGGGATCTACCTATCTTGCATTCAATCCGTTCATGCTTCATGGCATGGATGGATAGAACGGGAGATAGATTTATTTGTCTGGCTTGATTCCCTCGTCATATTTGCTTTGTGTTTTAGATGTTTAGTAAGAAGGACATGCGGTGCGGCGCCGTTAGGGGCCTCTTGATTTGTGGGAAGTTTTCCCTAGTCAAGGGAAATTGAACCGTTTCTTGTTTATTTCTTGCAGAATTTCAGTGATATACCTGCGAATGAAAGAGATCCTAAATGCTATAGTCTTGATCTTATGCTATATATGTTGTAGGTGTACTGTGGCTGTGACGTTTGGTATTAAAGCTTAGTACTATTCTCTCCATCTATAAATGTAAATCGTGCACGGAATTTCAGCTTTAGCTTTGACCAGCAATTAAGCTAATAATATTGAACTATATGACACAAAAGTGGTACCATTGGATTCATATTCAAATATGTTTTCAAATTATATCACTTTTGTGTTATATAATACAATATTATTGTTTAATTATTGGTCAAAGTTGACTTTAAATTTCATGCACACTTTACATTTGTAGACAGGGAGTACTTCTCATGAAGTGGCCGTGTTGGACTGCCAGATTCGTGATCTTCGGTGGACGCCGAGTTATCTCCTGAGGGCAAAAGCTGGTGTTTGATAGCCGTTGAGTCAGCCTCCTTTACCCCACAAAAACCGTTCGGTGATTAGGGGTGATCCTTAGACGTATATGAGATCGGAGGCGGCGAGGTGGACGTATATGAGATCAGAGGCGGTGAGGTGGCATGTTTGGGTCCATGTCTTTCATCGGAGGTGTTACTTGGCTGACTAGTCTTTTCTACACCTTATTGTTACACAGCTATTTATGGATGATCTCTTGGTGACGCTCGACGTAGGGGCAATGATTGCTCGGCCCTGACGTATTTTTTTTCTCTTTGTTTGTTTGCTGAGTTTTTCGGATTTTTAATAGTTTAGTTATTTACATCCTTAATTAGTACAGACACTAAAAGTTTAATCTGTGTTTTTATCTTAACGAGATAACATAGAGTAATAATAATTTTTTGTTTCGAATGAACAAAATTGAACTGGCTGTGTTGCAGGCCTTTAAAGCCGTGAATTATCCGGATGATCCACGATTTATCATGTAACCTTTTAAATTGCATTGTGCTTCAGGATCAACGTATTCAGATTATTAACAGTCAGGATGTTGGTCAGAGTTTTTTCCCTTTGTTTAGTTAGTCCAGGGCTCCAGGTTCCGAATTTTACACGATTTTTGCAGGCACGCTAGAAAGCACCTTTAGGAGGCTAATTCTATCTCCTTTGTATGGATCGAAAATATCTTTGAACGGTTTTAGGCCAAATTGGAAACTTCAAAAGAGTTGTTTGGTTGTCACGCGCAAATTCAAGATTCAAAAAAGAGATAACATGAACTAAGAGCATCTTCAACTCATTTCTCAAATTTATTTTCTATATCTTCATTTGAAGATCCGTCCCAAAAGATTATATCTTCAAATTTCTTCCCGCTCTAACCCCATCCATAAATCTTATTTCCTATATTCTACTCTTCTATATTTTATTACTATCCTATAACTACCC
This sequence comes from Stipa capillata, assembly GCA_019208055.1. Taxonomy (NCBI): domain Eukaryota; kingdom Viridiplantae; phylum Streptophyta; class Magnoliopsida; order Poales; family Poaceae; genus Stipa; species Stipa capillata. Next base: position 134,870 of record JAGXJF010001404.1, on the reverse strand, counting down.
CAAAAATATTGATGCCCCAGCACACAGATGCACTAATGAAAAGTCTCAATGCACTTCAACTGTGAGAACTTGCCTCGATTACTTCGATGGAATTACTGAAGAGCTTAATGAGTATGTGTGTGCTCCTGCTAGACTAATAGATGCAGTCTATCAACTAGAGATTGCTTCACTTCAACATCAGTAAAGTTCATTCTTCAGATTCCAAACCAACCAGGGTCAATTAGTTTTCAATAAAACATCGATGTTTAACTAGTGCTGTAGGTCCAATATTCCAGCCATCCACTCAGTTTTAGCAAGGTTATTGTTCAGAGCAAGAAGTCTGTAGAAGTTGAGTTCCTGATTGATATATATTGCTTCTTTTTGACTTGTCATACATGTAATCACAAAGAGCTGCACTCTTCAAAGTTCATACAACCAAGCTGATCGCAAATCAAAGCAACACGTATTTATTTATGGCTGGTCGCCATTGCCATGACCCATGGCAAGGCAACAAGCATCTTGCCATGTCTCTGAAAGGAAAATAAGCAGTCAGAACGATATAAACATGGAGCGGCTGGTTGGTTAATTCTGTAACTTACTTTGTCTTCTCGGTAAGGGGCATGTTGAGCACGACAACGTTGCACTTGGGCCGCATGGCGTCGAGCTCCTCCTCAAACGTGGCGCTGAGTTCCTTCTCCAGCGCCGGGTCTATCCTGAACCTGTCGTGGTAGAGCAGGTTGCAGTTGAACGGCTTGAGGCGCTGGAGCAGCAGCTGCCCGATCCGGCCGGCGCCGATGGTGCCCACCGTCTTACCCTCCAGGTCGTAGGTGCAGTGCACGAAGCCGGTGAGGTTCCAGTCCCCATTAACGGCGGAGGCCACCACCTCCTCGACATTCATGGTGGCCTCCACGGCGCCGTCCTCCTAAACCGCCGACGATGGGAGATACCTTCAAGAGGAGCTCCGGCCGACGATAACGAGCTGCATCTGCGGGTGGGGGGTGGGGGCGGGGGTAGGCGGCGCGCCTCGAATCCGGCCAACGATGAGCGGCAGCAAGCGCCTACAGGTGGCAGCGCCGCTCAGATCAGGGCGACGACGAGCTGCGAGGCGGCGCGGCTGGGATCCCGCCGCTGACCACCTGGGATGCGGCGCCTGCGTGATATGCACAAAGAAGAACCTCAGTGTGTCGCCAACGTCCACGGAGAAACTCCACCGAGCTCCTGCGGTGGCGGGATGGACTCTTCCGACGAGTGCGGTTGGCGGATGGGGAACGAGCGCGGATGGGTAGGGATTGGGACAGGGTTAAGGAACGAGATGCGAAATGGGTTGGAGGGGGTTTTAGATGGGAATTCTCAAAATTAGAGATAGGGAACGAGATGCTGAATAGGTCGGAGATGCTCTGAGCACTCATATTTGCCTATTTCGATTGCACACACGAATATATAAAGAAGAGCGAAGTATGAACTAAGACCTCGGGTAAACATGAGCTGGTTCGATGTAATAATTTAAGAATTCAAGACAACGAAGTCCATAGTACAGTTTTCCTAAGGACATGAATTACAGAAGAATTCTGAAATGACTCTTCTGATCCGCAAGTGCATCGTTTAAATCACCCTCAAATTTCGTTCTAAACATGCCTGAGTTTTTCTTAAATAGCAACTTCTATATTTCTGTCATTTTGCAGTGCTTAATCTGCTAAAATAAGAAAAATGCGGTTACATTAGACAGGACAAGGCGTGTCATTAACCTGCTAACGAGTTTATGTATATCTCACAAGATTAGAGTAAATGGTTTTTGTTTTTGATATTAATCCATTTGCACATAAACTTTATTAGTAAGAAAGCATGTCAAATCTCTCTCTCACGTAAGTTTTTTCGATTTAACAGCTAGCTTTCGATATAGATGATGTCAAGTCTTTTAAAAACCAATTTTAAAATTTTAAAAAGCTACTGCTTGAGCGAGTTCAAATCAAAATTTATTTTCACCATTGTCTTGTTTCGACGAGATCTTCCAAATTAGGTCCCGGTTGCATATTGCATTATATATTACTGTGTCTACATTATTTGATGCTATATTTTTCTATGATTTCATATTATATTATAGTTGTATCATATAGTTTTAGTTGTCTACTATAATTTCTGATTGTTTTCTCCTACGTATATTTCTCTATCATATTTGTACTGTTCTCTACTACATACTTTTATATATTATATTTTTTATCAATTGTTTACTATATTTTCTATCAGTTGTCTACTGCATTTTTGCGAGCTGTATACTGCACTTTATGTGAGTTGTATACTGCATTTCTCTAAGTGTTCTACTATATTTTTTCTCAGTTGTCTATAAAATTCTCTCTCAGTTGTGTACTGTATTTTTGTCTGTTGTCTACTACATATTTACCTACTGTATTTTTGATAGTTGTGTACTATATACGTATATATTTTTATAGGCTATTATATCTTTTCTCATCCAGAATTTCTACGAGTTTTTCCCTAGCAGGAACCGACGAACAAAAATTGATGGAAAACATTAAAAAGGTACGTGAAAACGGTTTAAGAAAATTAGAAAGAGAAAAACTGTGAGAAAAAGTTGAAAAGACGGCAGAAAAACTGGATGGAAAAAAGGAAGGAAAAACGATGAAAAATAAAGTAAAGAAACAGTGAACAAAATCGAGGAAAAGCTGTAGAAAAAATGACAAAGAAAGAAAGAGATAAAAAAGAAAAAAAAAGGGCAAACATGATAGCGTTTCCGTACTAGTAGTATCTCTTAAAGGATGTTTACCTGATTTTTCCGTGGTAAACGATTATCACGGAGCCGAGCCCTTCTATTATTAAGTTTAAATTATTAAGGTTCTTACAGAACAGTTCTTAACACTTTCCAAGTTGTTAGGCTAGATGCACATATCCGTTGTGGGAATTGCTAATAATTACTTAAGTGTTTTGTTAATTGAGAGCACTCAAATTTCCGTACGATTTATTTTTATTATAGGTAATAGGCTGACGGTGTATGATCTAAAGATCTAAGTACTTAAAGCTTGAGTAATTTATTGTAAGAAGACACTCAAATGTTCTCTAGACACTCTCGTTTTTATTGCTTATCTGGGGTTCAAAAATGTTCTTCCATTTGTGTCTACTTTTACATATGCACATGCTATATTATTATTTACACCTGCAATTGTTTTAAAATACCTTAAGTTCACGAAGTCATTTTAAAATGAGGTCCGGACGCAACTAGTCGTAGAGTCCTGTATCCCTGAAGTGCCATGATTTTTGGAAAACACTCCCTCCATGTTATAAAATACATGACATATTTTGTCTTGTACGTGGACAAGGATACGTTGAAAGTATCCTTTCTAAATACTGTATATTTCATGCATGTAGAAAATATAAAAGAAAGTTAACATTTAGGGTCGTTTTGGTTTGCAGGATTCCTAAAACATAGAAATAGAAAAGAGATAGGATTATAATATCATGCCATCTTCAATCTCATATAGTGCAAATGAATCCTTTAGAAAAATTCCTATAAATTGTAACCCTACAAATCAAGCAACACATATAAGAAAAATTCTTAAGGATTAGCATCCTCCAAAAATCTTTGGAATCAAAGAGGCCTGAATATGATACACAGCATGAAGCCTATATGTGTGGATAAGAAATATACTCTATTTCTATGGTCACTTTGATTTGCAAGATTCTAAAAATATAGAAATTAGATGTTATGACATGTTGAATCCTACATGAATAGAACACACAAGAATAAATAGTAGAAGTTGTTTGGTTATATCATTGAAAAAATATAGGATTTTTATTGAAGGATTATGTGTTTGTCATAGTTCACTACCTCAGGAAACACCAGCATTGACGGGCGCAAAACGGCAATCGCTGACGGGTTCCGCGTCTGTCAGTAAGCTCCTGTCAATGGAAGTGCAACTTTCACTGACGGGCTGAGGGCCCGTCAGTAGAGACAGATTTTCACCGACGGGAGTAAATTAACCCGTCAGTGGAAATCCTACATTCACTGACGGGCACGTTAGGACAGTCCGTCAGTGAAGGTTGCTGCCAGTGTAGATGCCAAGTTTCTCCTCTCTTGCCACTTCTACTGACAGGCGCGTATTGGGCCCGTCAGTAGAAGTTGGCTGCCTCGCATTCTGCATCACAGGTACTGACGGGCCCGATCTCGCCCGTCAGTGTTGCCTCTAATCAGCGACGGGCCTCCTTATGCCCGTCAGTGATGGTCTTGTAGCAAAGTGTTTTCTGAGGTAGTGGTTTCATAGAAACAAAGAAATTTTTTCATGCAGTTGGACTCAATAAAAATTATTCTTTAAAATTACATGCAAAGTAGTCTAAAGAAAAATTATATGGTTTTAAATCCTATAAATCGAAAAACTCTATAATAAATTCCTAAAAAGTTAATTTTTCTAAAATTGGTATGAAAGTTTTTTGAATCAAAGTGGTTCTTAGACGGATGGAGCAGAACTAAACACATTTCATCTAAGACCCTGTTTGTTTAGGCTTTTTTTGGTTTCTGGACTTTGGCTTTGAAGCAAGTGTTTCAGGCTTTTCGAAGCCAAAAGCTAAAAGCAGGTAAATAGGTGATTTTCTGGCTTCAAAGCCAAAGTCCAAAAGCCAAAAGCCTGCCAACAAATAGGCCCTAAGGACATTTCGAACGAATGCAGGAATTCGACTGATCAGCATGTTTTGACTTTTTTGCACACCTGATTGATTGAATGCCACAGCTTGCCACATCTAAAATTTTATTAGGCTAGTGTCTAGTTCAATGGCTAATTTATAGCATGCTATGCTTTATTAATCCTATACCCAAGTATCATGATATGTTCTTTACGCCAAGCATTGTCTAAGGTGTGACCATTCATTTATAGGCCATAAGAGACGTTGTTTTCCCGCACTTTATAACTAACTTAAATGTGACATGTTATATGGTATTTAACCAAACATTACTCTCAAGCGCATACTGCGCCTATGCCTCAACGAGTCAACAGGTTGGAAGAACTGGGACCACAACAAACGAAACACTCAGTTCAAGCCAGAAGCGGGCTAGCATCTAGATGAGCTGAGCAGAGCCTTAGACTGGATCATACGCCCCGACGACGGAAAATACGGAAAAGGTACTTCGCAGCTTGCAGTCACATCCAAGATTACATAGAAATTAGGGACTATTTGGTTTCTAGCTACAACTTATCGTTTAGACGTGTCATAGTTTTTTTTATATGTTAAATTTATATCATAGTTATAGTTTATCACATATCATTAATAGTCAATATATTATAGATTTAATGTTTTTACCAACATTTGGTACACTCATGACTAGGATTTTATTAGCTATTTTTTTATGATAAATTACACTCTATTTAAAATTAGTTATGATAAAAATAGCTTTGAACTAAATACGCCCTTAATTTCGTGCCGAGGCTTGGCCATACGTGCTATCGACCTTGCCATGTTGCCATTAGTAAGAAGAGTTCTCAGATTGCTGATTTCGCGTGATACTCATTTCACAACTAAAAATATCGATACCACCAAATTTCTGCAACGAGCTCGATCTTCCATGCGTGTGGGACGGTGGGCGACGCCCGGACAAGCCAAGGTCATGCTCACGCCCTTGCCATTAATGGGATGTGACGCCAACCCCTCACCCTCCGGTCCCGCGCCCATCCGTCTTCTCCCGCGAGAGGGAGACAGAGAGACTCGTGGCCCAGATGTGACAGTGCAGTGCACTGCCATGACGCGGTTGCATGGCATTCCTGGTTGCACGGCGCAGCCTTCGTGGATTCGTGGGGTTGCTTGCCGCTGGCTGCATGCTGCTACGCGTAGCTCTTCTACTACTCGCTCCGTGGTATGTGTAAGGCGTGTTTTATTAATTGAAATAAAACTTATTAACAATTACTTTAATCATATATAATTTATATAACTATATCATAATTTAAAATAATTAAAAAATTTTACATTAACTATATATTAATAGAATAATTATTTAAAAAAATTTCTTCGTCAATAAAAATATGTTTCACACACCCGACGTAGGGAGCAGCGTCTGTTGGCACGTATATACTCGATCTTTTGCCTCGAGGCAGCTGATTGATGTCTGTGGGCAAATCTTCTACTATGTCGTGTTTTTCCCTCTTACTTTATGTCGCTCCTTTTAGGCAGTTTGGTACTAGTAGATGGACGTGTGAGTACGACTGACACAGTGGAGCATAGTGAAAACTGAATAATCCAGTAAAGAGTTCTCCTGACATATGCACGCAGTTGTTAACAGTGAGCTGTGTGGGCAAGTAGCACGGGCATGGGCTATGGCACGTAAGCCAGACCTAGCAGGGTAAGTGAGGAGAGGATTCTTCCCTGCAGGCCACGCACAGCGAGCACTGAATTGATCGGGCCATCTCGGCTCATTTCAGTTATTTCGGTTGATTTCCATTTCAACTCTACGAAATTCCTATAAAAGTTGTATGTCCCAAACGCCCTAAGAGTAAATTTCACAGAATACCGGCTAAATGGTCATTAGTGACACACAACAAATCTTTTTCACATTACCGCGGCACTATGACATTGTGTCACCTCGAACCAGTATTGGCCATACTCCTCTTACCATATCCGGTCTAACTGCTAGAGCTCACCGGCACGCATGTCTTTAGTCTTATAAAAAGTTTAGCTGGTGATAATGGTTCATTTATCTTGAGGCTACGCCAACGGCCCGATTCACTGCTAGCCGTTAAGATCGAGGTGGCTGGATTATCCACCATCTAATTTTATTTTGCAAAAACACTCCCTCTATATGAATTTTGCGGAAAACCCGAGCAACACCTACATTCAATAACGTAAATAGTTATTATAAACATGTAGCATAATTATTAGTTTTAATCTGTAACAAAACGCGTAGTACGAGGAAAATAAGCATGGCTTGTTGCTAGCGTTTACGAGCTCGGCGCATTGTGTGCGCACACCTACCCCAGCCACCTGGGAGTTATATATACTGCTACAGAGGTCACCCAAGTGTTTACATGAGTTCTTACAAGCGCACATGGTATAGCATATTTTACGTCCATAATCAAATATGTTTTAGATGCGCAAATTGTTTCTTCCAAGTGGGGTGCATAGCTTGCATATGATACGGAAAGTAACTAATTGCACATTTGACTTTCTTATTCGGAAGGTTCAGCTTCAGCTAAAGCTTTAGACACCATGCAAGCAAACTTTTTTTTATTTTAACTAATACTAATATGTAAATTTTATTTAGTAAAAGTAGTATCATTATATTTGGTGAAATTTCAGCTAGCCTTTAAATATAGTTTTAATAATTAACGAAAATTCATATGGACTAAGGTTTTCTTGAGTTGGATATGAGATTATGCTTTATAAGTGATTTATGAAGGAAAATTGATGAATTCGGGGATGAATGCCATCAATTCACATATATGCATCAAGATAAATGAAAAGGTCAAGAGATGGCCTACATGAAGTTCACATTGTAACTCAAGATGGTCATGAGTGATCAATATCTTGAAGCAAGGAATTCAAGACAAGAATTCAACGTATGGTGAGATAAAGTAAGAGGTCAAGAAGTAGACCTTTAGGAGCCAATACTGATGTCAAGGTTTGAGCGATATATGACCATGACGAAGCTCAATAAAAATGTGAAGGTTGATTGATGTGGAGTCCAAGAATTGGATTCAAGATGGTCAACATATGAGCATAAACAATATGTCACTTGTGATAGTGTGATCAACTGGACTTGATAAGCAATTGCGCATTACATTCTTTGGACTTATCCATTGCCTACATGTGAGAATGGTACGTGTGCGGTCAGATGCCACTCATGGACTTGCATAAAAAAGATGATTTCATTAGGAGCATGTGAGAGGATGACATCAAGCGTGATGGTCATCAAGGTTGAAAAGAGCAAGTTCAAGATTGAATCTTGCGGTTCATCAAGTGAAGATGGATAGGTGAAGATGATTTTAAGAGAAAGCTTTCCATAAGAGATTATAGAGAATTAAAAGAAAGACTTCATAAAGCGACAGTGATCAAGGTGATTCCGGCTTGAGGCGAGGATGTTAGACGTCATTGAGCTCAAATGGATGCACAAGACAAATGTAAGCCTAGTCGGTTTCTCCCTTTTTACAGTCTCAAGGAGTTTGAAGGGAGACTGGATTATATGATAGATAGTCGTACTATCAAGGGGGGGGGCCTATTAGATGAGTAGCTTGATTATGTCGTGTGTCGAGTGCTCAAACTATTGCATACGTTGCATGTCGTCATGTTTCCTGTGTGGTGGAGGTGCTAGAACTTGGAGTTCTAGCTTGTCTGGAGGTTCCGAGCTCTGAGTGCTCGGAGGCTTTGGTGATAGTTTGTCTTGGTGTGAGTTGTCCCTAGACTGTGTGTCTGGATGTGAGAGATCCTACCAGCCTAGGTAGTTTGTTTGATTGGCCAAGGATTAGGGACTCCGGAAGTTCTATTTTCAGAGTATACGGACCAATGCTATAGTTTCAAGGTATTCCCAGAGAATCCAAAGTTGGTTCCAGAAAGTATGCGTAGGAACCTTTGCTTGAGAGAGGCTGTCCCAAGGGGATGGTCTGACCGGCCAATGTGGGCGGTCTGATAGGCTTCCACCGCCGGTTTAGCTAGATACACTGTGTTAACCCAGAGTATCCAGGGGAGTAACAGGGAGTAGGTTTTTTCCTGGATGGTCGTTTCAGAGTATCCGAGATTCGCTGAGTGCTGTTGGGGAGTTTTCCTCTGGAGTATCTGGGTTTGTTCCGGATAATCCAAGGTAGGGTGTTCTTGTGTAGTCCTGGGTGTCCAACGGTTATTTTTCTGACCGTTGGTATGCGGCAAGTCCGACCAGCCTAGGGTCGGTTTAAACCGGTTGCATTGTCTAGAAACCACCAATAGCTAGTTTTTGAGGGTTGGCTATAAGCAGCCCCCTTGGGCCGGCTTAGGAGAGTTCTGCTACCCTAGAGTCATTTGTTGACCTTCTCTACTTGGTTCTACCCTCTCTAATACCTCTAGTGCACATGTTGCTATTTGTGCAATTTGTGTAGTGTGAGGGAAGTTAGTGCAGCGGTTGTACTAGCCAATTGCATTAGTTGTATCGGTTTGAGTTCTCGATGTCGATCATGTTCAAGTGAGAGTCCGAGAGTTTGTTACTCTTGAAGGTCACCAATTCCTAGACCGCTTGGTAGTGTTGGATCAGTGATCTCTTTAGGAAACTTGTAAGAGACCCGAGTGATTTGTGAAGTAGTTATGGAGCTCGGCATCTTCAAAGTGGAGGAAAGAGCTAGTCATAGTGATCGAGGAGGCGCAAGGGCATCCTCAAGAGGAAGCGGCTTGAAAGAAAGTCCACATTTGATGTGACATACCCGGTTTTACGGACCTGATAACCCCTACGTCTCCTATATCGGTTCCATGATCAGTAGCTAGTACACACAAGATAACATGAATACAACTGTCATGTACGTACAATACCGAGTCCGACACTGAAATAGACCATTATGGTCTGTAGTTTTACACACATGGCCTATTGGTCTAATTAAAGAGCCTATAGTAGAAAGATACATGTAGCAAGTGTCCATCAATATGCCAAACCCGATTGGCAACTAATTGGGGTAACGCTCTAGTCCTCGTAATCATCATCGTCGTCCTCCCAGTAGTATTCCTCCTCCTCTGGCCACATCAACAGGCCAGGTGAGTACACTGAATATACTCACAAGCATCCCACAAGGAGATTACAACAGCTATATTCATATAAGGCTTTCTTCAAGAAATGAGAGCTCTATCCTAAGTTGTGTGTTGTGCGAAAAAGTAAGTTCTCATTTCATAATAAGACTAATGGGTTAGCAAGCATTTTTGCAAGAATAGACACGTCTAACGAGCGATACAAGTATTCTTGTAGTGACGGTAGCACCTGCTATCATCTTATAAATCAAAACGTCGATAGCTCTTTCTATCGGCTCAACACCTCATCCAAGACCAACTTGTGGCACAACGTCATAGCATCGTTCAGATCATCCTTCCACAGCTCCTGCTACATGCCCGTGGCTCATACTGCACGCTATAAGCACATCATGCCCACCTTCTTAATCATATGTCCCACATTTTTAGAAGAAAACATAATCTAACCAATGTGTGGCCTAACTAAGTTATGTCCATGACAACGAACACAGCTATTCGAATAGATTATTAATATTCTGCAGAGATTATATGGCTTTACTGTAACACCCCGATTTTCTAAAACCCGAAAATTAGGGCTAACAAAAATTTTCTAGTTAATAATGTCAGCTGGAAATACACCCAACTGAAACTTTAGTTCAAATCGATGAAGCTAAATACCAGACCCGGAAACCCTTGCTCTATCCCCATCGATCTCCGTTTTGTCGAAACCCTAATACTCCGAATCCTGTCCGTCAACCCAGGCAACTCTGCTCAGCACCTTGCCTTCGTGCGTGTCCTCTCGTCCTTGCATTTCTGCCACGACAACCCTTTCCCCGCCACGGCAACTCTTTTCCTGCCGCGGCAATGCCACATCGCTGTTTCTTCCGCCGCAACAACCGATTTCCACCGCGGCAAGTCCTTTCCCCTACCGCGACAATACCGCAGCAACGTTTTCTCCGCCGCGACAGCCCTTCTCCCTGCCACTAACACCCCTTCGGCATTCCTCGCCTCTAACTAATCGGTGCCACCCTCCGAAACCCGGTGCCACGCACTGATTCCCATCTACCGAGTTAATCCGAAACCCCTCTCGAAACCCTAATGCGACAACACCGTGCAACAGGACATTTGCAACCGCGGCACCCTGTCGTCAAGTGGACCCGAGTCGAGATTCAAAGGTTTCCAAGAGTTCCCATACCTTGCGTCACCCTGCCGCGCCCCTAAACCCTAATCCCCTCCTCCCTGATTCGACGAAAGGGCAAAACCCTGACGCATTATACGCGTCGTATACGCAGCCGTATCAACGGTACCTCACCGCCGACACGCCCTAAGCCAACCCAAAGGCTTCACCTCGAGTTCCGTGTCCCTGCCCCACCTTGCCACGCTCCGGAACCCTAATTCCGAGCTTCCGATTCCTCTTATTCCTTTTTAAATCTAATTCCTCTTAAAACCCTAACGCATCGCTCAACTTTGTCTCAACCCTTCGTATACCTGCTTAAGGTCCCCAGTGTATATGGGCACATACACCCTGAAGCCCCGGCATGCCGCTGCCTATGTTTCTTGATTCCTACCACCTTTTCTCTCTCCTAGAATATACAAACCCTATATATATGCAAAAATCATCAAGTGTATGTGGCACATACACCCCAAACCCTATTTCGTCTATCCCGGTAAAATCCCTAACCATCCTGGTTATTTTCCTCTCCTTACCATATGACACAAAAAAATATCTTTTCCACCTCTACCAGATTACCGTACCGGGAGAAAAATATCTGTCCCGATAGTTTTTACCAAATAACCGTTTACCAGTTCACCGACTCATCCGTTTATCTCTGCTATAGCCAAAACCCTATTCCTATAATGCCCAAGCAGCAATTTTTGTTTCATGCCATGCAGAAATAGCGCATGCATGCATTAATGACCAGCTGCTCCTCTAGTCAACCGAGCTGCCCAATCCCTCCAACTGCAGCCTTGTCCAATCCTCTGCCCTCACCTTTCTAATCTGCACTTAATCCACTGGCATACGGCAGAGTCTACTCAATCTTGTTATATCTCATCAGCAGCACTGCTCAACCAAGCCACCTCCCATCCATCCAACAGCGATCATATTGTGCATGCACTCACACCTCAGCAAAAATTCATTGCCCAAATCCCTGTGCTCCTTCAACTCAGCACCATCACCAGTACTTGCCAGCACCTCCCCTGGTAAATTTCTCCCCAGCATCAACCCCAACTAGCTCAAGTCATTTCACACTCCTTCAATGCACTGCCCTGATCTGTCTTCTCCTCACGAGCTCCTTTTTCTTCTCATTGGCTCCGCACCACCCGAGTTAGCAAATCAAGTTGCAGTGCAGCTGAGCTACCCAATCTCCATTAATCCTTCTCCTCTTCATCTACAAACCCCAACCGAAGCTCTCCCAGCTCCTACACTCTCCCTTCCTCTTCCTTCCCAAGTTCCTCTTTCCCATTCACTTTCCTTGCAGTACCGAGCATCCCTACTCATTTCTCTTCACTCATGCCTGAGCTACCTCATACCTGAGCTACCCGAGCAATCCCTTCTTCTTCCCCTGAGCTCCATTTTTCTTTTTCTCTCCTTCAACCGAGCTCGCCCAGTCTCCTTCCCTCCTAGCTACTCCACCAAGGCCCTTGCCTCCCTGGCTCCTTCACCCTTGTTTCTTCATGCCTCGGTTCCGTCGGCGCCTGCTCCTCCAGGAGCAAAACCTGAGTGCCGCGCCACCGGATCTCTGGGCCCCACATCGCCGGCGAGCCCAGGAGCCGCACCGCCCTGTGCGCCCCACCGAAAACCCCAGAGACGAGGCGCGCCGCCCGCCCGCCCGGCGAGGCCGCCGCTCGCCGGAGCGCGCCCCGCTCCTCTTCCCCAAGAAGGTCTCCCGGAGCTCCCTGCCGGCGAGGACCTCCGTGCGCCGCGTTTCCCCGAGTCGCCGCCTGAGGGATTCAACCCGCCGCCGGCCGCCTGAGCTGCGTCGCCATCCCCTACAGGCCGCCGCCGACCGGGTCCCCCACTCCTTCTCCCGTGAGCTAGCCCCAGCAGACCTTGCCCCCATCCGCCGTCGTCGCCCACCTCAGCTCGGTGCCACGCCGCTGGATCCTTCCTCCCCCACTTGCCCGGCTGCCTCCGTACGCCCTCCACCAGCTTCGACGCCACCAGCCACCCGTCGGCCTCCTCCAGCAGCCGGATCCGCGCTCCCGCTGGCGCCGCTCCAAGCTCCGGCCAAGACCAGGCCTCATCGCCGTGGGACTCGCCTCCGGCAGCCACCCCTCCAGCAACCGCCCGGCGCCCTCCTCCCGACTTGCCGCGCCCCTATTCCACTCCGCCCCGCCGCCGGTGGCCAGGCCCAAGCCGCCGCCCAGTGCCGAGCTCAGACCGCCGCCCTCTGAACTCTTCGCCGCCGGCCAGCTCTGTCCTCCCCACCTCAGGTCACCGACCCTTTCTCCTCACCACCGGCCCAGAGCTTCCCCCGCCGCATCGCTCCCCTATCCCCTGTTCTTTTTCTTCTCCCATTAGATGAACTGAGCTCAGTAGTGGAGTAACTCCTGCGCGCACACTCAATACTAACAACCAATTCCCTATTTAATAAAAACTATTATAATCTGGTCATCTGATTCAGATAGCTGCAGGCCGGTTGTTTGTTCAAGTGAACCTTCCGGCTCTAGAAAGCAAACAGAATTTGAAACCTTTTTATTTTAATAGAATTTCAAGGTTTGAATCCATGTTGATTGAAACCATAAGGAATAGACTTAGGGATTATTTTCCTTTCTGTAATTAACATATAAGTGGTATATATAAACTCTGGAAAACCCTATCAAAATTTCACATATTCCCTAAGTGTTCTAAGTTACCCGTAGCACTCGATAAGCTGAGTGACCAAAACATTTAGAATTGAGGACTTAAGGAACATGGTTTCCCTTCGCTCAAATAACCTCACGTTGTATAGCAGATGTTCAGTTTCTACTCTTTTAAGTTTAAGTCCTGAACCCTCGGACTCCGTCATGAAATATCAATGAGCCTGGTAACTTGAGGGATTTGGATCAACAGTTAGCAAGAAGATTAGGGTGACGTAGGGCATAGTCATATTCCAATACACTTGAAAAAGGCTCTAAAAGTCTAGGATCAAAATGCCCCCTCTTTTAGCCTCTAAAGCTTTGAGCTAGAAAGCGAAACCCGGGAAACCCTAACGAAGGGACATAAATTCTTACTCAATTGAAAACATGTGATGTTTCTGAACCCTAATCACGAGGAGGATCAAAACACACCCTAAACCCTAGAACTATCATATGCACGAGCACATACTCACCAAAAACCCTAAAATTGCTATAAGCCCAGAATACGTGACGTAAGTTTTCATGTGTGTATATTGGTGTTCATTTGGTTCTTCCTCGCACCGTGGATTTATTCGCCGTTCTTTCGACGTGTAGATACCAACGATAGGAGTTACCGCGTGAAGGTTTCCGGACGATTGTCGTATCAAGCTCAAGACCGAGCCCCGGACAACTTGCCAGGCAAGCATTCCCACCTTGATCATGCCGAATCCCATATTTATGAACTTAATATTTTGTTTGCAAAACCTACATTGCTTGGTACAACGATATTTTATGTAGTATTAGTTAATCCCAGTAGCTGCACTGTCCTTAGGTTCGAATATCCGACCTTTGTAAACCTAGTTATAGTAGTCGGTCGACCCACGACTGACAAGAAGATTAGAGTTATAGGCGTTAGCCGTGCTTAGACCTGCTGTAGTCAAAAATAAGTTTCCTCGATTTATAAAACCCCCATTCGGGATATGGGAAATAAAACCCTCGGATAACGTGTGTTATCCGGGGTGGTGTTTAAAAGAATGTTTGTCAAAACCTCGAATGAAAATTGGAGATGATTTGGATTCGGGCGAGAATGCTAAGGGCAGCCTGGGGCTGTAGAGGATTTGATATTGGCACGTTCGTCCGGGACGATCGTGGGTTGAGGAATGGAGTCTCGTTCGAATCAGTTAAGGACCGAACCTAAGTGCCGCTAAACCAGTTCCCCCACCGTACGTCCACATGTCCTTTATGGGAAGGGCTTGGCTTGGTACCCCGGCAAGTATTAGGGTTTGGACCCGTCGGAAGTTAGGAGACGTGACTAGGTGCTTGAAATCCTAGAGATCCACTGCCGCGTAGCGTTTGGGTGTTGATCGACACAAAGGTGGAGAGCCCCAATTTGGTGTCCGGGGCATTGCAAACGTGGGTATTCACCTAGCGGGTCCAACTCTAGTATGGAAGCGGGCGAAGGTCTCGTTGTAATAACCCTGGTAGTATACTGGGCCCGGTATGCCCAGGGTGACCTACATCTTGTGGGTAAAGCCGTACAACCTCTGCAGAGTGTTAAAAACTATTCGAATAGCCGCGTCCTCGGTCATGGACATGAACTGGCAAGGCCACACACTGGTTAGACTGAGTTTTGCTTGCGAAAGCGGGGAAAAGGGATTAAGGACGTGGGCATGATGTGTCCACAGTGTGCAATTTACGCTACAGGCCGGTAGCAAGGAATTGCAGGAGGAGAAGCTAGCCGTACTGTCCGGGACGGTATGGGCTGAGCATGGAGTCAAGCGGGAGCTAGCCATGTTATTCGGGATAACAGGGGCTGAGCACCGTTCTAAGGACGCTAGCTGCACTATCCGGTATGGTGCAGGCTGAGCAGTGAATCGCGACGCTAGTCATACTGCCCGGGGTAGTATGGACTGAGCTGTCTCGAGATTGAGAAAAGGAGGTAGCCGGGTCTACCTCAAGAATAGTTTTGTTATTTTAATTCACTCTGATTTATGAAACTGCTTTGGAATCTACCCTTACCGTATTTGAATTATAAATTTGCATTTCCGCTCAACCAGCAACTTAGGTTAGAGCTGTTCCTTGATTAAACCCCTGCATGAACTACTGCCGTATAATCTCTCATGTGGAAATAGCTTGCGAGTACATTCAATGTACTCACCTGGCTTGTTGATTTGGCCAGACGAAGGATGGCTTCAATTCCGAAGATACGAGTATGAACGCAAACGCTAGGGCGTAACCCCAGTCAGTTGCCTGTCGGGTATGGCACACTGATGGGCCACATTCCGCTGGATTTCCGCTGCAAGTTTATAGCCGTTGGGCTACAGGTATCTGATTATCGACCTTATCGGTCTATTTAATTGTTTACGCATGTATGTCGATGATATACAGGTTAACTCGTGTGTATCGGCTACTGATCCAGGGACCGGTACAGTGATCACGAGGAAGTTCCCGGCTTAAAAACCGGGGGCGCCACATTTACCCACAAGATGTGATTCTTCCCTGTTGCCAAGGCCTGATGAGTAAACTTCATGAGGTGTACCGGCAGGGATGTTACAATAAAACTTTTCTTCTATCTCGTCCAAACGATGAACCAGCCCGATGAGCCATTCCCAGCAATTTTTCCATCGCCAAACCACGACACAATATAGACTCACTTTTGTGTCGAGCAACTTCCTATGCTAAACCACGAGAAGGCTCTTTGGAGCTAAACCACTCCCTTGCATGTTCCACCTATTGCCTACTGGTCCATATGATAGTACTAAGAAGAATACTAGGTCAAGCCCTTTCCATAAGGGCATGTGTATGTACGGTTTTAACTTGGGTGAGCGGCAGTTAGGTTCGGTCCTAGGTTGATCCGAGCAAGACTCCACATCTCATCATCATAGTCATGCCACAGCATGCTATAACATTCTACAAATTCCTCTTCATACATCCGCTTACATTCTAACCTGGATCCAAATCATCTCCCTTTTTATTTTATTGAGTTTTGTCATAAAACATTTTCAAAACACTCAGTGGAAAATTACTGTCCCCCAAAGTCTCGTCTCACCAATTGATTCCAAATGATCAACAAGTCTTTGTTTAAAACTTGATTTTTTTTATTGCAGATCTAAGCCATAGTATATCTATATTTATATCCTAACATAGGTTCCACTAGTTAGTGAGAACTAATCCTAGGGTGATAAGGAATATTGATTGAAACTAGGTCACATGCAATACTAGGTCGTAACTACTACTAACATACAATAACTGTTCATGAAAAAACATAGCATGAATGTTTGGCAAACAAGATAATTAAGTTTTTGAACATATGAGTTTTAACATGATCAAGGTGGGAGCTTGCCTGGCGACTCTTAGTCTTGGACTTGATACAGCGACGACTCAAGATCCTCCTTGCGCGTATACGGCACATCGAAAACTACATGTTAAAAGAGTGTTGAATAAATAACCATGCAAGGTGGAACCAAATGAAAACCAAATGATGCAACCTGACACTCTTGAGTAGGTTTTGGACTTAATGAGTTTTTAGGGTTTTAAAAGAGGGGTTTCAAACAATAATGCATATGTTCATGGATTGGCTCATTTGAAGAAAATATTTTATAGACTTAATGAGTTTCTATTGCTTCTATTCGAATACCCTAAGTCTTCCGAACTTGTGTTGGTTACAGAGGGTGGATATCATTGGAAAATATTTTATAGACTTGATTAAATTTTTCCAAAAATTTATATCGACATTTATAACCTATTTCAAATATTTTGGTATATACTCATATCACATGTCCTTTAATTATTTTGCCCCATAATAGTTTGGATCCTCTGATATGGTTGGAACCAGAGGGTGATAAGCATTTGAAAAGTTCTTAGAAATTTAGTCAAGTGACTTGAATCAATACTTTCATATAGGTTGACTTAAAAGGTTTAAAATTAATAAGAAAATACTCATTCTTTTCTATTTTAATAAAAATGGATTTGAAATTTGAAAATTTGTTTGAACAAAAAGTTTGCACATATTTTTAGAAATCTTGAACCGGAAGGGTTTTTGAGAAAATCGGTCAAAAACTTGCTGAACCGGCCAAACCAAAGAAAGAAACAGTTCTATCTAAATCGAACCAGATGAACCGAGAGATTTACACTTTTAGTGAAAGGAGAATACGCCTTCCTGTAAAGATGACATAATCTAGGTGGTGTGCGTCCACTTAACCTAACAATGGGCTCGGTCGAAGGCCTGAGGCCCATCGTAAGTGGCGCGCAGAGCACTTACTATTTTGGGTTTTAAAACCCAGAGCAGGTCCCGCCAGTCGATCAGATTGAGCGGCGCCGCAACTTGGAACAAAATGGCAAGGGCAGTGGTGGGAGTTCTTTAGCGAGCTTTAGGTTTCCTGATCTGATGGGTTTCAACTAAAATGGAAGTGCGGTTTTGGCTTAAGTTGGAGAGGGGAAGACAATGATAGAGGTGCATTAGAGGGAGAGGCTCTCCAGCGGCTAGAAGCTTGGGGCAGTGGTGGTGGAGTGGTTGATCAGAGGGGAAGGAAGAGCTTTGGGTGGAATTCCTAGGTGCTCTGGTTTGAGGGAGTGGAGGGGAGTGTGATGAGGCAAGCGGGGCTGTGGTATGCTTTCAATAAGTGAAGATGCAATGGGAAGGAGGTGAGGAGGCCATGGGTAGTGGCTGGGCCCAGTGTTGTGCTACCGCAGAGGGGGAGTCGGGCAGCGGGGTGTTTGCAGAGGGTGTGGGGGACGCCTTGGCACGTGATGACAAGGCAGTAGCCATGACAACATCAACGAGCGGCACGGGATGCTTTGCACGCGTGCGTTGTGACATCTGGTGCGCGGCCAGAGCACGCACAGGGCGGCACTGTGCGTGTTTCGGCACGCATGGGCATGCCCAATCATGCGAGCTCGTGCCACGGGAGTGCTAGGGCCCGAAGAGGTTCACAGGAGGAGTGTGGCATCGAGATGGCAGAGAGAAAAGTGACAGGAATGCATGCCACTCATGGTAGGAGTTAAGGTTAGGTTGGCAGGGAGCAAAAGGGAATTTTGCTAGAGGGGGTGAGGATAGATATGAGCTTATAGGGTGGAAGGGAAGCTCCAACAATTTTCTGAGATTTTTCTAGGAACATTAAATCATGATTTCATGTGGAGGAAAGATTAGGGCAGAACTGTTCGATAGGGTTTTCTCAAAAAACTTTAACTATATAAGAGTAGGTGGTCATGGTTTTGAGCTCTACGGGTCAAGTAGTACCACTCTGAATTTTCTAAGATTTTTCTGAATTTTATATATATGGGGTGTAGTTCAATATTTAAATCTGCCGCAAATTTGGTTTTGAATTCATTTGAAAAATTTGTATTGAACCTCCTAATGTTATTTTATATTTCTGTTGAGAATAGTTTTCGAGAGTTTTTAGAATTTTCTTAGAATTTTTGGAGGTAAAGAGATGGCATGTGATATAGGTATTGATTTTAGCCCTATAGAGAAGATACCGGAATAAATGGAAGAGGGAATAAAGAATTTAGATATAGGGTATGGTATGACATGTGGGGTATGTGGGGAATGGAATAATTCATGATCCACTAGTTTTAGATGTATGTGATCATAGATACTATATTAGGGTTTATCATTTTGCCGAAGGAGAAAGGAATTAGGATTTGCATATATTATACTAGGATTTGCACACACACACACACACACACATATATATATATATATGTTGGTGCATTGCATGCTTGTATATTATAACCTAAGGAGCTATAGGGTTCATGAGAAAATATTAAAGTGGAAATTTTGAAGTCATCTTATATGGAGGTCATACTCACGTTACATGTCTTGATTTTTTGGTCACATGCAATAACATGGTTTCGGCATTCAATAAACTCTAAATAAATGCAAGGGAATAACTGCCACAAATATGATGCTAAAAGGTGTTGGGGCTAAACATGCCCGAGACATGCTTTACAAGGAAAACAAAAATTAGGGTGTCACAGTTGATCATGAGTTATCGGGTCCTCAAACGAAGACGTAGGATATCGGTGAATATCCGAACTTCAAAATAAACATCGTATGCCTCTTGTCTCCTTTATATTATTGTAATTCATACTTGTATTAGAATAATTATATTTATTTATAAAAATTGAATTGCTTGTTTGACACCCTCGGATTGTAAACCTTGACATACACATAGAGTATTGGTGCATTTAGTGAGCCTAGTATGTTCACGATTTAAGCTTATGAAAATTCGACTAGTTTAATTTCATGTTAGGACTGAGCCAAATATGTAATTGTTTTAAAACGTATATGCATCCACCCCTCTAGATGATATTTGGTCTTCTGATTTGTCATGAAACATATTTATAATATGACGATCTTTTAGTTGTTAACTAACATATCAATTAATATGAATTTTCTTCCCGTAGGAAATGGTATCTATCTTAGCTTGCTGGGGTGGATGAATTTTTATTGTTGTGTTATTTTAGATTTTTATTTCGACATTCAAATTTTAATTTTAGAATTCAGATTCAAAACTATATTTTATACATATTTGAAGTATCAATACTTAATTTTAAATATTTATTTTAAAGTTTACATTTTCAAATTCTGAGAATTTAAATTTAAGTAGATTTAAGTGTCTATTTCACAAATGATCAGATTTAAGGAGTTTTGTATCGCAATACTCCAAGTTCTAGAATTCACAGCTATATACCATTATTCTAACAAGGTGGGCCACTAGGTCGTGTCTTAGCCTCGGCTTAATGTATAACGCAGGTGCCACCGAAGCAAAGGAACTCGTGCCAATTCACATGCATAGGTGGATATGGGCCAGCCTGACCTCGTATTATATGCTTACTGTTGCTATAAATTTTTGATTTTCTTTAAAGGTTTAGTCAAAACCGATCGCCAAGTAAAATGGATTAAGGCATGCATGATCTTAGTTAGTAGTCTAGAAATTTAATTGTTACACCTCCCTTACAATTTAAGCAAGGACTGAGATAGGTTGGCCCGCATCGTCAGTACAATGGTATGTGACGGTGAATTCTAAAACCAAGTGTTTTGTGATATAAGAGCTCCTTAAATCCTTAATTTTGTGAAATATGAGCTTAAATCTGGAATTTATTGATAGTTTGTACAAAATACCTAGAGTTTTCTAAAATTACTCTTTAAATTTAAAATTTCAAAAATTGTGGATTTTGAAAATCTATATGTTGAACTTTTTTTAGAAATCTTATAAATTCCAACAATACCAATACCCAATTTTTTACTTTCAATGTTTTGAATTAAAATTAGAACTAAAAAATCAAAATTAGAAAAATAGCAATTATGACAATGTGTTTGGTAGCGAGGGAAACCGCTGGCTGGAGTTGTACCAACACAAAGTTCGGCACTTATTGACAAGTAAAGCAGCTCGTAGCAATACAACCTTGGGGGCAGCGCTCAAAAAACAATTCTTCCTTGAAGGGCCTCTATTGGTAGACAAGGAGTGGAGATTAAAAAAACACGGTATATCAGTTGTCTAGGGTTGTCTGATAACCACATAACTGCCGATCCAGGTATCATCTTGCCACCAGGGAGATTAAAGTGAAGAAGACCTCACTGACAGAGAGTCACGTGGGGTGCAAACGAAAAGGGCGAAGCCACATTTGAGGCCTCACCTTCTCGACGATGGAGTGGAGGTCTCGACGGCCGGCAAGCCAATGACGATGCCCATGGTGGAGGGTCGGTAGGAAAAAATATCTCATGGTAAGGACGCCATCACTGACAGAGAGACACATGCCTAAAATCGGGAAGAAAATTATTGACTATTGTGCCTGCAAAAAGATGTAGTCATAGTCAAGGGCAACATACAACATTTGGCACGAGGATCTTGTCTGTACGTGGAGAAAAGAGAAACTAAGTCTATCTACAGTTGATGGTGATGCAAGAGCCTCCTTTGTGTTAATGCTTGCACTAAATTGAAAGATCTATCAAGAAATAGAGAACGGGAGAAGAGTATTCATTATGTTTTGTGCAATTAGCCAAAATATCATCCACTCACCTTGAAAATACCATTGAGTGGGGCGGAGAATGATAAAAATAAGGGTGTCCATTATGTTTTGTGCAACTAGCCAAAATACCACCGAGTAGCGTTAGTGGAGAAGAACAAAAGGGCGTCAATTATATTTTGTGTAACTAGCAAAAATATGACTAGGCAGTGTTAACAGTCAAACGGTTATTCTCGCACCAAAAAAAGAAAACATTACACACCATTTCGATGGAGGACGAAGCGCTCAGAAGCAACATTCTGCTGGCTCTGAAGATTGCTGCCAATCGGATTCCATGAAGAATGTGGAGGCGATCTGTAAGCTACTGCTCATAAGATTGCTAGGTATTGTAAGTGTCAAGGGCTCGGTTTGCGTCAGGACTGATGATCCACGCGACTTTATTCTATTTATAATGTTGGATAGTTTCAAAGAAAAAAAAGAGAAATGCTATACATTTATAGATTTTAGTTTTCGTAGAACAAGTTTCTATCGCATAGAAAAAAATATTTCCATCAAACAGGAATGATATTTTCATCGTATAAAATTTGATACATAAAAACAACTCATTAAATAATGTTTCCATCTTACAATTTTTATATTACATATGTAAAAAAAATACTCCGATGATTGTATTACTATAGTATTGTAGCAAGTTGAGCAAACAAAATAACAAGCAAATTCGGTTAAAAAGATTCATGACATGCAGAAGTGTTCCTAGGTTTGGGATCCGTGCGGAAGACGCTTCACATACAATAACTTTTGCGATA
The DNA here is from genome assembly GCA_019208055.1 of Stipa capillata. Taxonomy (NCBI): domain Eukaryota; kingdom Viridiplantae; phylum Streptophyta; class Magnoliopsida; order Poales; family Poaceae; genus Stipa; species Stipa capillata. The sequence continues at coordinate 112,629 of JAGXJF010001404.1, read as the reverse complement.
CATGCGTACCCATGAATCTCACAAGTTACCCTTAGCCTACACCATTCGACCAAATGTTGTATTACATACAGTAGATAGAAAGTTTGTACGTGCACACAAATAACACCGTCGTTAACTGACATACTTTGGACAAAGCAGACAAAAAATGGCATACTACATAGCAGCATTAAAACAAGATCCAAACCATATCATTAAGCATCTGAACAATACAACAAATGTCTAAACTGGCATCGACGGGATTTCTGCTATTGTCACAAGCTATACAAGGTGTGAACGCCAAAGTTAAAAGCATCAGGCAAGCGTCACAAAAAAATATAGCTCAGTCAAACAAAACAAGCGATCACTCCATGGCAAAATTCTAAGAGCAAATCCCGATCAACCCATAGAAAAATAATGCCTACTGGAATGTTTGTCACTTAGCACAGTCGATTTCCCTTCTTCCAGGTGTCATCAGTATTCAGAAGGCGTGATAACATCATCGATCTTGAGGATCATCTTGACCACCTGTGTTGCCAGTAAGAGCTGCTGTTGCTTGCCGATCAGAGTTTCGAAAACATTCTGCTCTTTCATGTTGTTAGTACCAACGTCATTGCAGTCAATGCCACAGTAGGGATTGCTCTCCTGGAAAGGTGTTCAGAAATGAAATGTTACCTCAAATTCAATGGGTTAAGAAACCACCAGTTACCAGCAGTAACCGGCCGAGGAACCAGACAACCATTTTCTAGGATCTCGTTTTAAACCCTCTGGTTCAACCCTCTAATCCCCTCTATTTAAATCCTCATATATGACAAAATACTTCTAATTGCTTCTAGTTTCTACACCAATCTCAAATATATAACATAAAAAAATCAAAAGAAGAGAAAACCAGAACCGCCCACTCCAGATTTTAGGTAACTGCTGGTTTCTGGGAAACTGGCATGAATACTGCATACTGTGACTAACTTAAAATGATAGTATAACATGTACAGCATCAAGGACATTCAGTATCAGATGGTCGGCCTTAGGACTACAAGCACATGCACTTGCATGGTTGCCTAAAATAACTTATGAGGCCAATTATATCACAAGACACCGATCCAACTAATAAGTACAACTGTACATTAAGAACTGGTCCAACTGATATAGTACACTGGTACAGCAACGTTCCAATGGCATTGGCAGCAAAAAGAACTAAGATGAGATGAAGTCAAGAACCCACAGGTCATAACTGATATAATACAAAAGAATGATGGAAAAAGGAATATAGAAAATACAATACCTTAACATGCTGGGATTTTACAACGGTCAGCGTATCGATAGGTGGCAAACCACTGTTTTCGGCTAAGGCTAGTGGAATAGCATCCAAAGCATCAGCAAATGACCTGATAGCATACTGAAAGTACAATGAAGCGCAATCAGAAGATATATATAGCATGCTTTTGTAACTAAAAGTTCCAAAATCAGCAATTACCTGCTCAACTCCAGGATGGCGATCTGCAGCAGCTTCAACAGCAATTGAGCAAGATATCTCTGCTGAGCCACCACCATACACAATTGAGTTATTGATGATCAGATTCCTTGCCACACAAAGAGCATCATGAAGACTTCGCTTGGTCTCCTCAATCATCATTTTGTTGCCTGTGCAGTACCAAAACATGCAGTCATTATCATTCAGAACATATCCCTTAGCTTAGTTGATGACTGAAATGTACTAATTAAGATTGATAAGTAGATGTAAACATAACCATCCAGTGTGATCATAGTGTATTGCTGCTCATTGTTTTCAAGGACAGATGAGCTTGATGCTGCTAACATAGTTAACATCACATTTAGAGGTCTTCAAATCCTACACTCCCGGAACTAACACCAGACAACTAAATAGTATTAGTGCACCACATGATTTTCATGTTATCATAAGATCTTATACCAGTTCTACAAGAAAAAGGGCTAAATGATCCCCTGGACGGTAGAGGTACCTACTCCACCTCCTGAACCACAGAACTGTCTAACCGAGCCCCTAAACCATTGAAAACCGTATATTTATCCCCTCCAGTGGTTTTGGAGGTGGTATTGCATATGTAGCTGGCTGATGTGGATTAGTTGCCGACATAAACTGCCATGTCACCCCAGACCCTTATGTCATTGATTAAACAACTTATTATTGTCTCTTCTCTCCATCTCTCTTCTCTCACATATCCATTCTAGTACAAACTGCGAAGTGTCTCTCGATCATATTCACCATTAGTGGGTGAGTACGGATGGCTCAACAAAGCATGCGAACATATGTATATGTGAATATGAAGAGAAAAAAGGCATATATATCAATCAGAACATACCACCACGAATGAAAATAGTTACAGCTCTTGAATTAGCACACTTTTCAATGTAAAGCATCCGATCTTTTGTTGTACCAAATGACTTCTCTCTGACTAATCCAGCCTGTTAAAGTAGAGGAAGGAAAAAAATCATGTGCTATACGTAGTAAATTAAGGTGCCTGCCAAGTGTAGACCATTCAAAGCAGTGTATATTCTGTATTCTCTATTGTAACTATTGACCAACAGTGCATTCACATGGTGTTTGAAGACAACCTGACTAAGCAAACCTATTCAGCTACCAAGAATAGCATGATGATTAACCAGGGTTGAAGGTTAAACCTTACAGCAGCCAGTGGCCAATCAAGCCGCTCTCACAAACCCAGACACAGCCTACTAAAGTCACAAACATCCTGATAATTCCACAATAAACAAGTATTTATTTTCTGTTTAACTAACAACTGTGATAAATCTGCTTACTTTCAGAAACAAGAACCAAGCACATGCAGAAAAAAAAGGCAATCTATATCTCCACATATGTTCTCAAGTCTCAACTAAATTTCACGAATTCAAGTTCTAAAATTGGAAAACTGAACATCAGTCATGCTCTCTAACACCAACACATGCATATTCCTTATTAGTGAAAGAAGATATGTGCAGATCAGTTTATACCTTCCCAAGCTTTTCAGTAGTCAACTCTTGGAATCTTGGAACAATTCGCCCTCCTGCAGTCAGTTCCTTAAATGTTATGTACTGTCTTCACAAATAATTCAGAATCAAATGAAGAGAGGTATGCATATACACCTGTAGCAATGGCAATCAATTCTAATTCAACACCACCAACCCATCTGACAGCCGGCAGATTTCTATGCATTAGTAAATGGTTGGCTTCATCATCAAAACCCCATTGACAAATAACTAGGGTTGCGCCAACATCCTACAAAAACATACATATACACATATTTAGGTTTCAAGCAAATCAAACACAGAACATAATATCGATCAAAGTGAATACACTTCATATATCCATAACAGCTATGTTGATAATGGGAAGTAGGAAGTGCTTTAGCATTTACTGTGGCACTTCACAGAAGCCAAGGTGAAACAATCAAACAAATAAAACCTGAGGTCATTAACATCATAAAGTATTATTGTTAAGGAACTCGCATCAGAATCAATATGATAGCACTTCAGACAAGCCCGGGGAAACAATCAAACAAATGAAACCTGAGGTCATTAGTATCATAACATATTATTGTTAAGGAACTCGCATCAGAATCAATATGATAGCACTTCAGAGAAGCACAGGCGAAACAACCAAACAAAAAAAAACCTGAGGTCATTAACTTCACAAAGTGTTATTGTTAAGGAACTCACATCATAATCAGTATGATAAATATGTAGCCATGAAACATTACCACCCAAGCATACAGAAACACAGCTACTCCATAATGTATGACCAGTTTGTCCTTTATACATGTTTACCTTGCATTTCTGAACCATTTCATCGAAGTATTTCTGCTCTTGCTCACGCAGCGTCTGGAATTTCTCTACAGTGTCAATGTCAACCTTATGCTTTGTCTTAGGCTTCGGGGGCTCAAATGGGCAGGTCAGGATGGCAATGTGAGCATCCTCAATTCTCTTAGGCATTTGTGGGTGGCTCATATCTTTGTCAACAATGATTCCATGGACTAGCTCGGTATCCTCTAGCTTCCCACCAACCTTACCTTCCACTTTAATCAAGTCCAAGTTTACATCCTTCCTTTCCAAATCAGCAACTGCAAGGACTGCTTTGACAGCAATCTCAGCTAGCGCCCGCTTACAACGATTAACACTGTAGAATAAGAATAATGGATCAAAATCAGACAAGACATTAAATAACCTACGTAGAATTTACCCATAAAGAAATACTTGTAAGGCGGTAACAAATATATTTCCTGGTAGATCAAGATACATCCTGCAAGCAAGTTCCATGCTAGAAGTAGAACTACACAGTTGATAGTATTGTACAAAATGAGTTTTAAGGGACAGCAAGATAAGACAGTAACACCGTCCGTCAAGCTTGAGGTTAAATAATCACTATATATAGGTGGTTTAGTGAATCACAACATGTTAGAATCAACGGGATCTTCTACTCTTATTCCACGAGGTCAGTTTAAGTTAAAAGTGGAGGGAAGAAATTAATATTTCACGGAAAACCACCACACCAACCTCACAAAAAAGCTAGAGATACAGAGAACATAAATCTAAAGTTCAGAATACTGCTTAAGGCCAAGGATTACAAACCGGAAAATGACACCAGAAACACAAGTCAAAACTGTCCATACATTGTGTTCTCAGAAAAAAAGGGAAGAAAATTATCCATATGTTCCTCTGATAGCCCATTCTAGATAGATGCCAAATCATATTTCAACAAACATAATACCTTATAACTCAGTTCTAAAACAGCGTTCATATAAGAAAGTTGATTGATTAAACATGATATCTTATGACTCACATCTTTGAGGACAGAGTTGTCATGCAGGTCTGCACCAAAGGCTCTATATCTGCAGCACTGAACTCAAATTTTGTCGAGATGCTTTCAAGGTGGTCAAAAGCTATCCTTGACGCCATCTCATAACCTTCCGCAATCCTTATTGGATGAATGCCACGTTCCAGCAGCTTCTCAGCTTGCTCCAGGAGCGACCCGGCCATGACCACCACCCCAGTGGTACCATCCCCAATGTCATAATCTTGACTGCGGGACAGCTCCACCATCAGTTTCGCGATCTGGTTGTCAACATCCATTAGCTCTAGGATAGTTGCCCCATCATTGGCTGACAGTCAATAAGGCAAGATGGTCAGTAAATGAAAGAACAGAGAAATCGAGAAATATATGCAACCACAATAACTCCAGTGTTAAAAGCACAAAACCGGATCTACAGATCCACATAAGATGGGGCACCTCACCTCACCATTGCGTTTGCAGCAGCAAAACACACTACTAGTTCACTCGAAATCACTACATAGCTACAGAAATGGCAACCAAGCATTTCCACCGTACACAGTATTCCAACCCGAGCAAAAACTTAACGAAATCAACAAACTACCTTTAAAAAATGCCTCATGTCCTTCCAAGAAATTGTATCAAAGACCCAAAGCAAGCAACATCCCACAACACCTAGATCTCATGACAATTAACGCACTGCACCACCCACAACAAAACCCTAATCCTAAAAGCACCACCTTCCCACCAACGCCGAAGATCCAGTGGCAGGAGAACCCTTCCAGATCTCACGGAACCAACCCTCGAGCGCAGCTAGACCGATCTCAACGACCAGAGGCTAAAAATCGGGAGAACGAGAAAAGCACGGGTATTACTGATGGTGACGTCGCCGTCGGGGGACTGAAGCATCTTGTCCATGCCCTTGGGCCCGAGCGAGGTGCGGAGGATCCGGGCGACGGACTTCCCGGCGGCGATGTTGGCCTTCTGCGCGTCGAGCCCCTGCAGCCGCGACTTCTTCTCCTGCTCCCTGAGGATGATGAAGGGCCGCCCGAACTCGTCGAAGGCGAGCGCCATGGCCGCCGCGCGCTCCCTCCAGAAGCTTCCGGGAGGGCGGATCGCACGGGGAGCGGAGCTGGGTGAGGGAGGAGAGGGGGAGCGAGGCGGCGCTGTGTTTGAGGAGGACGGAGCCGCGGGGGCGAGGGTTTCTGATGCTTTTTCTTCTTCCTCCTCTCACTGGCAACGTCTTTCACCAAAACCAAAACCCTCGGGGTAGTTTGGGCTGGATATATGTATGGGCCAGGCCCATGGATCACAGGGCTCTGCAGCGTCTAGGGTTTCTTCTCGGCCCAACAGCCCGGCCCAGCTGCAACCCAAAGCCCACACTGACCCGCCAATCCGCGATGCTGCCACGTCCGGGAGGAGCTAGAAGGAGGTAAGTCGGGACAGTCCACTGGGCTGGCCACCTTTTTTCTTTTCTTTTCATTTTTATAAAAGTAGTATAAGCGTATCGAAAAAATTAAAATAAATACGAGCAAGACAACAGATGCAAGCATGACTCTCTCTTTTTTAGACTTTTCACAATATGTAATTACATCATCAAATTTCTGTCAAAACTGAGTGCTAAGCATAAAAGCTACGGAGGGAGGACGGAGACAATCTATGGACCACGGCGGGCTCTAAAGAAGCACAGGCACCCACATTTCTGCCCGTCGGGGACCATGCCGCCGCCCTTGGTCGTGTCGAGAGCTTCTAGGAGCCGCACCACCTCCTCCATGCCAGGCCGCTTATCAGGGTTGCCGTCCCAACATCTCCGCATGATGCTCGCCATCGGGGCCGGGCAACAGCGCGGTATCTCCGGTCGCAAATGCTGATGAACCACAGCAGACGAGGCGTCTGCGAAACTGAGGTCTGGATACGGCATGTCACAACAGTATATCTCCCATAAGCATATGCCAAAACTGTACACATCACACTTTCTGTTGTATGGCTTGCCTTGGAGAACCTCCGGTGCCATGTAACCAAGCGTGCCTGTCGTGCCTGTCATGTCCTTTGGATTCTTAGCCTCCACACGAGCAACACCGAAACCAGCGATCTTAAGGCCTACTCGATCATCAAGTAGCATGTTGTCAGTCTTGACGTTCCGATGCACGATCTTTCTCGAGTGTAGGTAGCTCAGTCCTCTGGCCAGATCCAGCGCAAGCTGAACCACAGCTTTGTATGCAAGCTTCCCTGTCATGTTCCTAATCAGATGTTGTTTCAGTGTTCCTCCAGCGAGATATTCGAACACGACGCAGCATACCCGCCTCTGTGGCAGAATGGTGCGTGCACCGCTCGCAGAATCAGAACTATCATCTGGAATCTTAAGGTCAGTGGTGGCCATCGATGCACCGACGAGCTTTGCAACGTTTGGGTGGCTGAGCTCCTTCCAGACAGCAACCTCCTTTCTGAACGAAGAAGCGGTTTCAGATTCTGTTGCGAAGCCACCTTCCTCTCCCCGATCCAACAGCTGAACTGAGACATCCTGGCCATCGTACGTGCCGCGATACATGACGGTGCCGCCGAGCGTCCCCTGCGCTTTGAGGTGCCGCACCTCCAGCTTGGCGAGGTCCATCTCCCAGACCCCCATGGACTCGTCGCCCTTGTGCTGCTGCTGCTTCTCGAGAGCCTTGGCCATCGTCTGCTTCTCCACCTCGATGTCTAGGCTCTCGAGGTCGATCTCGTCGGCGCGCACGTACTCGTCGAGGATCCCCTTGGCCTCCATCTTCTCCTTCTCCGGCTCCGCCGCCGACGGCGACGCACCACCCCAAACTTCGAAGAACTCCGCCGCAAGCAAGTCGCGGAATCGAAGGCTCCTCCCCTTCCCTTGCGCCTCGAGATGATTATATCGAGAGCACCAGGTATCTAGGTATCACCAAGCGAGCAGAAATCGCTGCCTTGCCTCGATATACATATAGGTTCCCAAGAATAGGCGGCGTCGGACACGGAAGCAAGAACCGAGGCGGAGACGAAAGGCGGCGCCCTGTCCTTTTCCGAATCAGATTGGGCTCCTGTGTCCTCACGGCAGAGGCCGGGTCAGAGTTGAGGAGGGAAAGCAGCGCGTGCCTTTCACCACCGACCCGGACGGACACCTCGAAACCACCATGCGGCGGCGGGAACCCGAGCTGTCCGATCGAGCAGGCTCCGTGGGCAAGATGATTTCGGCTCGGACTGCATGCGTGCATGCGCCGGAGAAAGTTCGGTTGAGGGGGCCCAAGAACCTCACTATACTAGTGTTGGGTATGGCTCTGCATGCATCATGCTACAGGCTAATGCTTGACCTATACTAGTGTTGCTTAAATATTGGGACCCTCACCATGTGCCCCGGTTTGTTGTCAGCTACACGCAATTATCTCTGCATTGCGTGGCAGTAAAAGGTCCTAATACCTCACGATGTAGCACTAGACTAATCAGTCTCTCTTGGGGTAGTTTGGAGTACTTCGATTAGCAACTAGTTTTGAGAAAATGAGTTTTATGAGGATTTTTAGGAAAACAAGTTTTAGGTAGTTTTTCTGCTAGAGATGGTTTGTGGAGAACCATGTTTGGATCACAAACTACTAAAACAAGTTTGCACCAATACGTGTTTGGATCCTAAAACTTTCTAACGTACGTCATTTGCTCGCTTCTCAGTCATCCCAAAAGATAAAAACTGAAGTCACGCATGCAACAACGGCTACCGAAGATGAAGAAACACTGAACCCATCAATTACATGCATGCTGGCATTTTTCCTTTCTCACGAAGCCTTTTTCCTCCTCCCGGCTCAGCACCATTCCAAGCTAGCACCTGTTGACGGTGAATCCGACGACGCCCTTGGCAGTGCCGAAGCAGACGCGCGTGTCTTGCTACGCCTGTGTTAGCGTCCCAGGCCCAGCTCCCTACCTCCAGTCTATGTTCGGACATTTCTGCGCATCAAACACAGCTTTACAAGCGGAGAGCCCTCTCCATCCCAAAAGACTAGTCCAAAGGGAGGATGGCTACTCTCCCTTATAAGCTGGTCCTAACCTCTTCCCGTAACTGAGGTGGGACTAAAGTTACTGGCAACGCCCACCGGCCCAGTAGCCTAACACCCCATCCCCCTGGGAAGCCCCCCTAGGTGGGCATGGCGGCCTAGCTCTGATACCAAATGTTATCGTCCCAGGCCCAGCTCCCTACCTCTAGCCTACGTTCGGACGTTTCTGCGCATCAAACACAGCCTTACAAGCGGAGAGCCCTCTCCATCCCAAAAGACTAGTCCAAAGGGAGGATGGCTACTCTTCCTTATAAGCTGGTCCTAGCCTCCTCCCGTAACTGAGGTGGGACTAAAGTCACTGGCAACGCCCACCGGCCCAGCAGCCTAACACCGGAGGCTAGGACCACCTTATAAGGGAGAGTAGCCATCCTCCCTTTGGACTAGTCTTTTGGGATGGAGAGGGCTCTTCGCTTGTAAGGCTGTGTTTGATGCGCAGAAATGTCCGAACGTAGGCTGGAGGTAGGGAGCTGGGCCTGGGACGCTAACATTTGGTATCAGAGCTAGGCCATCGTGCCCACCTAGGGGGGCTTCCCAGGGGGATGGGGTGTTAGGCTGCTGGGCCGGTCGGCGTTGCCAGTGACTTTAGTCCCACCTCAGTTACGGGAGGAGGCTAGGACCAGCTTATAAGGGAGAGTAGCCATCCTCCCTTTGGACTAGTCTTTTGGGATAGAGAGGGCTCTCCGCTTGTAAGGCTGTGTTTGATGCGCAGAAACGTCCGAACGTAGGCTGGAGGTAGGGAGCTGGGCCTGGGACGCTAACAGCCTGCGTTGCACTGAATGTCTCGGATGATGGATTCAGACGCGTTCGTCGCTGCGAACGTGAAGCAACACGTTCTCCACCTCCACAGGTGGTCAACGATGACGCAGGCCACCGCGAGTTGTTGGGCATCGTCCTCCTCAGGTCCCCTAAAGACGATGTGCTGACCGCAGCGAGGACCCTGTCGTTGCCGACGACGGCGACGGTGATGGCCCCTGCGTGCTCCTCCAGTGGCCGCGGCACCGACATCGCCTCAAAATGAAAAGGATGATTATCAAAATGAAAAGGATGATTATTGCATAGTGAGCTCATTTGTTTTGGTTTCAGACCAGAAGAGAAGGAAGCTCGCCGTTGAGCATAGGTACGTAGAACTCGTTTTTGTAAAATTCTTGCGTAGTGGGCAGTGGATGCTGCCAAAATTGTTGCGTAGTGGGCAGTGGATGCCAGGGCAGCGACCCGGGAGGTGGTGAATTTGGACTATGCAGAACGCGGTGGTTCGGGAGGACGCCGGGGTGGTCGCTCCAGATGTCGGCACGGCGGTGGTGGGCGGTATCGTGGTTCGATGGTGTGGCATGTGGTTGACAGGACGGGTTGGCGGTGCGGTGCCTCAGGTGAAAACCTTACAGTAACTTTATCAGAGCCGATGACGGTGGCAACTTTGGACATTGTTCTCCTTCTTGGATGCATCATCAGGGGGCTCGTTGCTTGCCCATGTGCTCTTCGAATGAAAACCTAGATCTGATTTTTCTAATCAAACAATGACGATGTCCTTGATGTCGTTCCCTCTTTGGAGGCGTCACCTTGGAACTCTGACTTTTGTCGGCTTGCCGACATATCTGCTTAATCTCATAGCGTTCTCGCCCAAAGCTTAGTTTAGCTAGGTTGTTTGCCTGTTGTTAGGGTTTTCGCCTGGTTTTTCTTTAATTAATCGAGTCTATAAGGTTTTGACTCAGTTTTTCTTATAAACTGGATCAATTCTTTTCTTTTAGTGGTGAAATGCAGGACCTCCCTGCCTTTTCAAGGTTCTCGAAAAAAACTATTGATTTGTCACTTTTGTTAAAACGTGGAATTTGATATCACATAAAACTAGTTATCCTAATACAAGAGGTTAGTTAGGATATTCAAACAACGTTTTTCCTAATATCATGGTAGAATAAGTCTTGGTTAAACTATTTTTTTCGAAACACGGTAACCAAACAACCCCTTATAACTATTGGTCGTCGCCACAGGTGTGGACTCCACAGAGTAATATTGTCATGCGACAGTGTTCAGAGTGCTATTTAAAAAAAAGAGTGTTCGCACCGTCACGGGTGTCGATATCTCCACAGCGGGTTTGGACGCTTTTGTTGTTGAGAGTTTCTACAGTACTTGGAAAGTACTTCAACCGTCCAATATACATGTATCCTACGACAATAATCGCACGGTACTACTAGTACCATCTCCTCATCGCAAGTGAACATACACAGGTACCAAGTGATTTAAGTGTAACACGGTAAATTTGCCCCTGAAGACCCCGCACTGCCAACCGCACGAGTCACCCCCATCATCTAAATCCATCAAATTTGCAGTGGCTGACACCACTACAGTGACGGGACCCGACCTCTAGCTTCGACCTCCTTGACAATGCCGTGAGCGTGGTGGAGGCTCACAGGTCGTCGCATCCCCCATTGAAGGCTCATGCTTGGCATCTATACAGAGATTAGTCAGCATACTTTTGAACTAAGACCATCTTAATTGTAGGGTTTCAAAGAGCAATACACATGTCAGACAAGTCACGGTTAACAGCAAACGATACAGGAATGTAGTAATAACAACATAGCCGAGGAAGAGAACTATATGGCAAATGATGTTGATTCTGATTCTGATAAAGATACGTCATGGAATGATCTTGACCATCTAAATGAGATGCCACACCATGTAGAAGGGAACCATGATATGGTGAGTAAGAGAAATTCAAGGTCTTGATGGGAGACTCGGAGAAACCTTTGTTCGAGTGTTCAACTAATGCAAGGCGAAGTTCATGAAGTTGTCATCCGTACTTAAACTGTTGAAATTGAAAGCAAGAAATGGGTGGTCTGGCAAGAGCTTTATGGCTCTATTAGGTCTCTTAACGGACATGCTTCCGGAGAGAAACGAGTTGCCCACAAGTACGTACAAAGCCAAGAAGGTTCTTTGTCCCTTACGAATGAATATATAGTGAATACATGCTTGTCCAACAGACTGTATCATCTTCCATAAAGAGTACGCAACAATTTACTCTTCTCTGTTAGGTGTGCAAGTCATTTCAATACAAGCATAGAAGATCAAGCAGATGAGGATGAGGATGAGTATGATCAATTTGAGATGTATTCCCCCATCGTTCTTTGAGATCATGATCCATCTCATTGACCATCTTGTGAGAGAGATTAAGTAGTGTGGACGAGTCTTCCTACACCCATTTGAGAGATACATGAGAATTCTAAAGCACTATGTGCAGAACCGATCTCGGCCAGCATTGTCGAAGGCTATGAAAGTGAAAAGGTCATCGAGTTCTACATCGTCTACATGACTGCGGTAAAACTGATATGTTTGCCACAACCTCACCATGAGGGGAAGCTCAGGGGTTTTGGGACCGTCGGCAAGAAGAATATCAAACTTGAATAGAAAGTTCATGGTTAAGCCCATTTCATGGTCTTGCAACACATGACGGCAAAGCTCCGGAAGGATAATTCAAAAGCGATGGATGCTGGTGATGAAAGAGCACAATCATCAGTTCAACAGATGGTTATATGAGCAACTTGATGGTCTATCGTTAGGTAACCCTACGCTCACATGGTTAGCAGAAGGACCATCATTTACAGTTGTGACATGGCAAGGGATGGATATAAATAGGTACACATGTTATACGAGAGATCAAGAACAGAAGAGCACAAACAAGAATGGTGGTGTCCGCATAAATGATTGAGATATGGCTGGGAAGAAGAGCTCGTACTATGGGTACATCGAGAAAATTTGACAGCTGGACTACGTGAGGTTCAAGATTCCATTGTTTTGGTGCCATTGGGTCAATCTATCATAGGTGAAATTGATAAGTACGGTTTCACAACAGTCCTACTTACAAGTACTGCATACAAAGATGAACCATCTGTGCTTGCAAATCAAGTTGATCAGATATTCTATGTAACCAACCCTTCAAATAAGAGGCGACATGTAGTTAGGTACTCGAAAAAAGCACTGTTGGAGTTTAGGATGTAGTGGATGAGGATGAGTACGATCAATTTGACAAGATGCCTTCTCCGCGAGATGGAACCAAGTGTGGATGATCATCATGAAGGACTCACATTTGTAGTAAAGTATAAGTGTGCAATTTTGTGGATGATTTCATAATGTGATGTATAGTATGCATTAATTTTGTGTCAGACTTATGAAATTTGAAGTAAACTCATTCAAAATATTAAACTAAAGAAAATATCATTCAATTTAAAATGAAATCAATTAAAAATATGAAACTAAACAAACCATTCAAAGAAAAACCATTCAATTTAAAGTAAAATCATTCAAAAATGTGAAATTAAAGAAAAACCATTCAATTTCAAGTCAAATCATTCAAAAATATGAGACACTAAAAAATGATCAATTGGAAATTGACATCACAAACAGTTAGCATTAAGAATCGTCTGTGATATGCCAACATCATAGCCGGTTCTGAGAGAAAACCACATGTGATATCACCACGTCGCAGACGATTCTAGAGAGAACCATATGCGATATCACCACATCGCAGACAGTTCTGAGAGAGAACCATCTATGATGACCTACCCTATATATACCTTTTAGCATTTTCCCTTCGGCCCCAATCCAAAAAACCGCTAAGTCCCAAGCCCTGGTGCACTGCCATCGCCTCGAGCTCTAGTGCCACCATCACCCGAGCCCCTCACTGACATCGGCAAGTGTCGCGGGGTGTTCGCGGCAATATCCATTTGTTATAGGATTGTCGGGGATGCGTGTATGGAAGATCTAGGCGGTGCACACAAGAAATTTACCCAGGTTCAGGCTCTCCAAGGATGGAGATAATACCCTACTCCTGCTGAATATATTTGATGATCTTGCGTGAAAAAAGAGAGTACAGGAGGTTGAAGAAGATTGCTTGAAAGCTAAAGCCTCTTGAGAATGTAGAATCTAGAGTCCAGCCCCTTTCTGCATGGAGGGCTCGGCCTTATATAGGCCTGCGCATCAGCCGACTCGGTCATTCGGCTGAACCACAGTTACTGTCCTAATTAACTGACATTTATATCTGGTAACCGTCCGAGTAACACCAGTCTTCATGCCGGCTGAAACGTACGCCTTGACGAGTTGTAACGCCTGTCTTAATGGCACCCAGACGTTGTACCATGGCAGGCTGTTCTTGGGCCTTCGTCCGAATAGGCCTTTGTGAAGTTGTTGGGCCTGCATCCGAGTGGGCCTTGCCAGGCTTGCTGGGCCGACTCGAGTCATTGGGCCTACCCGGTTGGGCTTCCCTCGTCAGTAGCCCCCGAGTACTTCGAGGTCTTGACACGGATGCCGAGTGGCGAGCTAGTCGTTTGTGCCCGAGTTGCGAGTGGAGAGACCTTGATGGACTCCTGCAATACCTGAAAAGCAGGTTAAATATGTGCTAAGTATTAAGAACTCAATGATACCCGTATTTTCCGACTGAGGAAATCGGCTTGTGGCCTTCCGGGAGGCGTATCATGAATTCCGAGTGAATCCGAAGTAACGTCTGGCTTATCCGAATGAACGGTTACCATCTTGTGCCCGCAGGGGGGACGCCCTCGATTTTCAACTTCGGAACCGAGTCCTCAAACTCCGACACTGATCCCTGAATTAGTGAGCCATTTTGCGCCGCTGTGGCATTCGGCTCAGATTCAAGGATCCTGTTATTCCGCTGTGGATGCCGGATTCGTCCTTAGCTTGGGTGTTGCCGAGTGACCTGGAAACCCTGTTGGGTCGGTCATCAGCACCCTTTTTGCAGAGCTAATCTGCTTCCGAGTTTGGCGGCTTGTGCGCCTCGGAATTACTTGATGAAGTCGGATGATCTGTGACGTGTCCCAGGGGGCTATGCCGACTGTTGAGTCGTCACCCGAGCACACCCGACTCTGATTGAGTCGGACTCGGTTTTAAGCCGACTGGTGCCACAGCATTGTTTTATCCGAGACGTCGCATCAGCATTTAATGCGCGCAGCCGGTTGGGCAGAGTGTTCGCAGCGCCATGATTTCGCCTCGAGTCACGCGCGAAGCGTGCCCGCGACATGCGCTGCTGCTCTGATTTCGCGCGCCGTCCGAGGCGACGGCTCATCATGTCTGCACTCGAATCACGCAAACGACGCGCGCGAGACGAGGGCTGACGTAATGTTAGCCGGTCACGTCGCCTGGAACTCCGCGTCGTGGCGAAAAAGGCGCCCGAATCCCGCGGGTTCGCGCGCGCGGGACGGCGGTTGCCTCGGTAGTTTCCCGCCACGTCGGACGCACGACCGCCGGCGGTTGGACTCCTTTGTCTATAAAAGGGGACCGCGGAGACGTCGACATTCTCATCTGCTTTTGCCTTCGTCTTCCTCGCGTCCAAAGCTCTCGCTTCCAAAGCTCCGCCACCGCACACTCGAGAAGAAGCTCGCTCGCCGCCGTCACCCATCATCCGGCGACCATGTCTCGCGTCGCCAGCAAGGGCAAGAAGGTCGCTGCCTCTGTTTCCGCTTCCGCCGCCGACTGGAAGAAAGGGGATTGGATCCCCTCGGTCATCATCGACGAGCTCTTGATCGAGTTCGCCCGCCAGGGCATGCTGCCGCCGCGGACTATCTGCAACTGGCGGGCGCCGTACAAGGAGAAGAAGCCCGCTCCACATGAGCACGAGCGGGTGATGCTCGTTCCATTCATGGAACGGGGACTTAAGCTGCCGCCGCACGACTTCTTGCGCGGTTTGCTATTCTTCTACGGCCTGCAGCTTCACCACTTGAGCCCCAATGGCATTCTGCACATCGCGTGTTTCATCACGCTGTGCGAATGCTACTTGGGAACTCAGCCGCACTGGGGACTTTGGAAGAAAATCTTCACTGTCAAGGCGCAACCCATCAAGGCCGGCGGCCGACTGGCAGTTTGCGGGGGAGTTAGCATTCAAGTCAAACCCGGCACCGGGTACTTCAAGATGCAATTTCCGGACACCATCCGGAAATGGCAGGATGGGTGGTTCTACTGCCCGGATGAACGTACGCCGACTGGCCATGATGGTCTACCCCCATACACTGAAGACCCTCCTGTCTGGGTGAAGCGCTGGAGCACCAAGCCGTCCAACGGGGAGATGCCTGAAGTCGACCGGCTCATGAAGAAAATCGCGAGACTCCAGAAGCTGGGTCTCACAGGCCCGGACATCATCGCCACCTGGCTGGTTCGGCGCATCCAGCCCCTTCAAGCCCGGGCGCACCCGATGTGGGAGTACTCGGGCCACCATGACTCGACAAGGGTCTCGTCCGAAGATCTTTCTGATGACAACTTCTTGGAGATCTTGAAGACTTTGACGAAAGAAAGAACAGGGCTCACTCGGTCGCCCCAGGTTCTTCCTTATTCGCGTGCCAACCCGGCCCCGGATGTAAGTAACTTATAATCCGAGTCAGGCTTTTGGTCTTTTTAACTTGCTTGCTTCTTCTAACACCGAGTTTTTGATGCTGCAGAACTATCTGAACTTCAACTCCATGCCGCCTCTCCCTGAGCAAGACTCGGCTCCGGCAGCGCTGGAGAATGCCGAAGTCGAAGAGGAAACCCCCGAGGCCGGTAACCAAAACGACTCGGACTCGGATTCCGAGTCCAGAGGGTCGTATGAACTCTCCAAGCGGGGCCGCGATGACGGCGCGTCCGGCTCTCAGGTCCCGGACGCTGGGACGGAGCCGGTTCGAACGGAACCGGCTGCCAAGCGGATCCGGACTGCCGCTACAGCTTCGGCTCCCGTGCAAGCCGCAGCTGCCAGTGGGGGGGCGCCGGCTTCAGCTCCTGCCCAAGCCACGCCTCCCAGCCGAGTGGCGCAGGTTCCAAAACCTGCCGCCAATCCGAAAAAGAAAACTATCCCCACCACAACCAGGTACGAGTCTTGCCTCATGCCCTAGGCGCTGTAGGTTTTCAAGGTATTGAAGTCGGTTTCTCTTTTGCTCCGCAGAGTCCAAAAGAAGTTTTCCGACAAAGGAGATGCTTCATCCGGTACGCCGACGGCTCCGACTCCAGTGCGGCTACCGGCGTCGGCTCCAGCACCGACTCCGGCTGCAGCCGAGTCCAGCGTGCCAGCGCCAACCATCCCTGCCGCGGGGTCGGAGTCGGCCGCGGCTGCGGGAGTCGCTACACCTCCGGCTGCAACGCTGCAACCGAGTTCCCCCATGTCTCAGCCTGCCGTGGTTGAGGATGAGGCCCCGGAGCCGGTTGTGCGTGCTGGGTCCTCCGAAGCGCCGGCGGAGGATCCTCAACGCCAACCGAACCCGACCATTGAGGAGACAACGGAGCCGGCTGCTGTAGCTGGGACCGACTCCTCTGAGCCGGCGGGTGAAGCCGAAGGACAACTCGTCACTGAGTTACCTTCAGTGACCGAGCCGCACCAGCCTCCGGCTCCGACTCCCTCATCTCAAGTGCTGGTGCCGGCTTCTTCAAGTGACCTTGTCCCGGCGCTGCTGCTACCGAGTTGCAGCACGAGGGACTTGGCCAGTGCGGAGGAAGCTACGAACCGCGTCGCCGCCCTCAGCTCCAAGCTCAGGGATTTTGCCGACGCGGCTAAGTCCTTGGCGGACTCGGCCGAGGTTTTGGAGACCTCCGTCGGGGTAAGTGTCTTCAAATCTTCAAATTTTGTTTTATTTTCCAACACTGGGAGCACGTTCTGTGCACCCAGTGGGTGTAGCCCCCGAGTCTCTAGCCGACTGACTGAGTCGGCTTGAGACTTATAAATTCGGGTACTAACTTTTCCTTCACCAGGCTGCAATCCGACTGGGCGGAAACAACCCAGTCCTTATGGAAAGAAATGCCTCGTTGGAGAAGGCATTGGAGGAGGAGAAGGCGAAGAACCGGCAGCTCGAGGAGAAGCTTGCCGCCCTCAAGAGTAAGTGACCGAGTCTTCAACCTTTTCTCCTTGAAATTTTCTGTGATATTGACTTTGCTGAGTCGGCAGACCTCGAAGCTGAAAATGCTCAACTCAAGAAAGAGGTGAACTCGAGGATCCCGGCTGCAACAGTCGCCCAACGACTCGACGCCAAAGCAGCCGAGTATGAGGGCAAGATGCGCGCTGCCACCAAGCTTAAGTCGGACTACGACAAGCTGGTGAAACAGTACGAACAGTCGCAGTCGGCGAACAAAAAGCTGCAAGCTTCCGTCGACGACTTCTCCCGGCTGATGGACGAGTCGCAGAAGCGACACGAGGCAACCATCGCCGACTGGGAAAGGCGTGAGAGGGATCTCATTGGCGAACTTAAAAAAGCCAATGAAACTTTGCTCGGTAAGCCCCCGAGTCTTTTGCTTCTTTCCTTTTGTACGATTCCTTGTCCATTTCCTTAGCAATAATTTGTTCTCAGAGGTTTGCCCAGAACTGGAGGAGCGAGCCCGGCAGGCGGCGCTCCGACTCCGTGCACTCTCTGACCCGGCCATGTCGGTACTCGACGCACTCTGGACTCCGGAGATGATGGCCGAATGCGTCGTGACAGTGCAAGACCGGCTCCTCCAAGTCAAGAGCTTGGTGGACAACTTCAAGTCGGCTGCTCAAAACCTTTGTGTCAAGCTCTGGCCTGGAGAGGAGCCGAGTTCCAGCGTCTTCGCCCTCGCCGACAAGCTCTCACTGGGCCCTGCAGAAGTCGAAGAGTGGAAGGAGTCGGCCGCCCGCTCAGGAGCTGGTATGGCACTGGCCATGGTGCTGGCCCATCACCCGGACGCGGATGTTGACAGCATCTCCGCTGGTGCCCCCATCAACGAGACAGGGCAGTCGGTCGACCCCATGGAGCTTCTTCCCCGAGTCCGCGCCGCCGCCAGCCGGATTGCTAGCTTCACCGACCTGGAGGAGCGCGTTGAAGCCACTCCAGAGGAATAAAAAATCATAATGTAATATCTCTCGGTATGCCGAGTAAGAAATTGTAAAAACTTTTGCAATGAATGAAGATGCTTTTTGATCCATTTTATTGGTTTACGCAAGTTACTTGAGTCGTCCACATTTGTTTTTCACGCCGAGTCGGATCCTTTCGCGTGCAGGCCGACCTTTAGCTTTTGCTCTTGCCAACCGGACAGCCGGGTTGCGACTGTAGTTGAGGACGAAGAGTGGGCCTTAGGTACCGTACACGTTTACTTAGACGCTCGTGTAGAAACAAAGCTAGGAAACTCGAAATAACTTGCGCCGAGTGAGAGATCACCCAGTGGGTGGCTTCCGGGTGTTGCCCGAAAGGAAGCCACTCGGTTTTATTTGACTTAGCCCCCGGGAATTGCCCATAGGTAGCGTAGTCGGAAAATGAAAAATGCTCCCGAGTGCCGCTCGAAGGAAACAAGTTTTTATTCATAATGAAACAATGGACTATTTTGAAGTA
Organism: Stipa capillata; assembly: GCA_019208055.1. Taxonomy (NCBI): domain Eukaryota; kingdom Viridiplantae; phylum Streptophyta; class Magnoliopsida; order Poales; family Poaceae; genus Stipa; species Stipa capillata. Next base: position 93,505 of record JAGXJF010001404.1, on the reverse strand, counting down.
CAAAGTTTAAGTGTAGAAGGGACGCAGCTGTGCAATGTTCCACGTCCGTTCTGTGACTGCGCCGGTTGCCGGGTCCTCCAGTCGGTACGCGCCGTTGTGAAGCACCTGGTTGACGATGAATGGCCCCTCCCAAGGTGGAGACAACTTGTGCCGGGTGGGCCAACTCAGGGTGGGGCCAGCCGGTTGCTAACCGACCCGGCTTCGTTTTGTTGTTCCACCGCCGTCTTCATCAGAGTGATGACTCGGCGGTGGATTTCCGCCGCGGGGCCGTCTGCTGGAGGTGGCAATGAGTCGGCCAGCGCGGTGGCCGCGAAAAGGTTCTGGGCCGGTGTTTGATAGACAAGGACACCGTCCTGTTGCCGTCCGAAAAGTGGGGCCCGAGTTGCCCGACTCTTCCGGGCGGCCGAAGAAGTTCGCCGGTTCGCGCGGCTGCGCGAACCGTGTGGGTCATTCGGTTGTCGATCTTGCTGTTCGAGTGCCGCCCGCTCTTGATCGAGGCGTGCTCGTTCTGCAAGGAGGGCTTGCCGAGAAGCCTCCAAGGCCCTCTCGGCATCCGATTGTCCATTGATGGGCGTATGCAGGTGCTCATGGGCTGCCCTGGCTGCTGCTGCAGACGTTCCCGCATCCTCTGCGGCGCCATCCCCAACCACATACACCTCAGCGGAGGCGGTATGGCTGTGCGAACTTTCGTCCCCCTCGGATTCGGATCCCAGGATGGAGAGGAGAGATTCGGCGCCCACCATGGCGACGAACCTGAAATATTCCTCGCCCTTGCCCGAGACTGGAGGAGATCCGAGCCGGAGCTCAGGCTCCACCTCCATGGTAAGGCACGGACGCGGATCTTGGAGATGTAATTGGCCGAAAGCATCGGCCAAGAAGTGAAGGCCGCCGAAGATGAACTCCGAACCTTCAGGATGCGCGACAGGCGACATGTTGCCGATGATGAGCTTGTCGCCGGTCGCTGGAGAAGATCCTGCCTGGATCGTAGCTCCAAAACACGGCTCCCCTACCTGGCGCGCCAACTGTCGCGGGGTGTTCGCGGCAATATCCATTTGTTATAGGATTGTCGGGGATGCGTGTATGGAAGATCTAGGCGGTGCACACAAGAAATTTACCCAGGTTCAGGCTCTCCAAGGATGGAGATAATACCCTACTCCTGCTGAATATATTTGATGATCTTGCGTGAAAAAAGAGAGTACAGGAGGTTGAAGAAGATTGCTTGAAAGCTAAAGCCTCTTGAGAATGTAGAATCTAGAGTCCAGCCCCTTTCTGCATGGAGGGCTCGGCCTTATATAGGCCTGCGCATCAGCCGACTCGGTCATTCGGCTGAACCACAGTTACTGTCCTAATTAACTGACATTTATATCTGGTAACCGTCCGAGTAACACCAGTCTTCATGCCGGCTGAAACGTACGCCTTGACGAGTTGTAACGCCTGTCTTAATGGCACCCAGACGTTGTACCATGGCAGGCTGTTCTTGGGCCTTCGTCCGAATAGGCCTTTGTGAAGTTGTTGGGCCTGCATCCGAGTGGGCCTTGCCAGGCTTGCTGGGCCGACTCGAGTCATTGGGCCTACCCGGTTGGGCTTCCCTCGTCAGCAAGCTACCTAAGCGCCTCCCTGAGCGCAACCCCATCGCTCTATCCCTCCTGCAAGTGATGCCTCCCTACCACTCACACCGCCACTGTCCCTTCATCTTCGGCCAGATCCACCACCCCCTCTCCCGCCATCCCTCCTGTCGGCCAGATCCAGCCCTCCACCTTGGCTTCCCATCTGGATCCCGCCCAGCCCCCAGCACTTGGCTCCCGCCTCCGGCCGCTGCCCGGACCAGCCTCCCGCCTCTCGCCTCCCGTTGCTGTAGACAGTAAGTGTAAAAGGAACCAAAATTTTCTACAAGATGCTATTTTTCACAAAATTTTCAAATTGTTGTGCTCAGCATGATGGACCAAGTGCTTTGGTTTTGCTGACCTGTCCTGGATTATATTATTTTTTGAAAGCAAACCAACTAAGGCCAAATTTTTTGAGCTTACCCACATATTGACTTGGCAAACTAGACACTAAACCATGTTCGCCCTAAGAGGCTAGGTGTGCGCTGCCATGACCATCAATCAAATGGTCTCGTCTAAAAAAATCTCTCACAATTGAAATATTACTCGAGCTTTGCCTTGTCTGTGTTGCGTTGCGTGATCAAAGCATGCAACTTTGTGGAGAAGATGAAGATACTTTGAGAAGCCATGGGTTAAGTGTAAACTTTCCTTTGGGCATTTCGAGCCATTGTTTTGCTCTTGCTAGAAATTCGTAAGTATGGATGGATACTCCTATCTCCCGCCTTAAGTAGGAGCTAGGGAAGTGTGGCGTACCAGTTTTAAGGCCGGATAAACCCTTGTGTTTAATCGTACTAGTCCCATGATCAGTGGCTAGTACACACAAGTACTTGTTAACATCGTCATACAATACCGGGTTCTTTATTACACAAATAGCCATTATGGTCTTAATTCATACAAACCGGGCCTATTGGCCGAATTGAAACAGCAGCGGAAATGAAATACGTGGTAGTTCACCCATCAATATGCCGAACCACAGGCAACTGACTAGGGTAATGCCCTAGCCCTCGAAGTCACTGCCGTCGTCATCGGAGTGATACTCCTCCTCATCTGGCCACATCAACAAGCCAGGTGAGTACTTTGAATGTACTCGCAAGCAATTCCCACAGGAGAGCAATTCGGCAATATTGTAATGTAGAGTTTGAATCAAAGGAGCGGCTCTGTTCTAGGTTACATATTGTGCGGGAAAGTAAGTTCTAACGTAAATACATGGATAGTAGATTCTAAAGCAGTTTTGGAAATTTGAGGTACTTCAAGTAAAAGATCATCTCATGAGGTACTCTCTGCTACCTCCTTTTCTTGCCTACATCTGATATCCCCGCCTATCACCATCTATAACTTGTGACACCAGTCCATACTACCCCTGGTAGCACGACTAGCCTCTTTCTTCTGCAATTCCTTGCTACCTGCCATGTAGCCTAAATTGCACTCTGTGGACACTTCATGCCCACATCCTTAGTCCCTTTCCCAGGTTTTTGCAAACAAAACTCAGTCTAACTAATGTGTGGCCTTGCCAGTTCATGTCCATAACCGAGAACACGGCTATTCGAATAGTTTTTAACACTCTGCAGAGGTTGTACGGCTTTACCCACAAGATGTAAGTCCCCCTTGTTGCCGAGCGCTACGAATACACTTCTCGAGGTGTATTGGCAGGGCTATTACAACGAGACCTTTCACCCATTTTCGTACCAGAGCTGGACCCACTAGATAAGATCTACCCAGTCTTCGCTTGAGCTCGGTGATGCCCGACCCCACAACCCGAAGTGGACTTATCTTTGTGTCAACCTCTACCCACGTAATCATGTGGAGGTCCTCTAGGGATGCCAATCTACCTAGCACCCTCTCCCTACTGCCCACGGGTCTAGGCCCCTAGTACTAGACGGGATATTAAGCCAAGTCCTTCCCATAAAGGCCATGTGGACATACGGTGTGGAACTGGTTTAGCGGTACTTAAGCTCGGTCCTTGGTTGATTCGAGCAAGACTCCACATTTGTCCTCGACAACCATGCTACCACCTGTTACTCTAACATCCCCGAACCGCCCTTACAATTCTTACCCGAATCAAAATCATCTCCCATTTTGTTTAGGGTTTTGGCAACAACACACTTTCAAAACATCACCTCGGAATGCAATTGCCATTCTGAGGGTTTTAGATCCCATGTTCGAGGGATTTTGCATAAACCGAACAAAATTTTGGTTTTCAACTATGGCAAGTCTAAGCATGGCTAACGCCTATATCCTTATTATTTTGCCAGTCGTGTGACAACCGACTAACTATGACTAGGTTTATAAGGGTCAGATTATCAGACCTATGTCATATGCAACTACTGGTTATAGCTAGGTCTAGCATAAAATATCGTTGATATTCCATGCAGAGTTGCAAACAAAATAATTAAATTTTCGCACGTATGGGATTCAACATGATCAAGGTGGAAATGCTTGCCTGACAGTTCTCGTTCCTGTTCCTAACGTGGGGGTGATTCCAGTTCCTCCTGGCGCACGTACCTTAGCCCGTCAACTACACGTTGAAAGAAATTCCGAATAAACACCGAGGTAGAGAAACTTCAAATAAAATCATGTACAATATGCATGATGTCATCATGCTGGAAAGTTAAGCATTCTAGTTTTTAGGGTTTCCGAAAGGTACGCTTACAAACGATGGTTTTATGACGGAGGATTGGGTGCCTAGGGCTTAGGGTTTCCGAGAACGAACTCTTTTAGCAACCTGCTGGGAAGTCAAGATAGAACTTGAGATGATATATATGCTTGTGGAACTTTAGGTCAATACTGGGTGCCTAGGGTTCTGATTTGTAGGTCAAGGAAAAGTGAAGGATTTACTTGGACGGTGGATGTATGGCATGAAATATAGAATCCTAAGGCAAGGAGCATGCACGATACACTAAACCTTATTCTGGAAATTACTCGTACTGTCACCTTTACTTAGCTCACATAAGTCACCTAGGGTTATAGGACCAGTGAACTGAATATTAGGAGCGTCAATATATATGCTCAGCACGTTTGTCATTTTTAAAGAAAATGGGAAGATAAAACCTAGCATTAATCCCTATTGTTTTTATATGACACCTTTTGAATTTGAAAAAAAATTCACTTAAGCAAAAAGGTGGGCAGCATTTCCTAGTCTCCAGAACCAAATCAAAGTTGAAAGAAATTAGTTTGCGCTCTCTGGACCGGTTGGATTAAGAAAATACGAGAACTATTAAGCAGAAAACAGGTTTAGAAGGGAAGTGCGCCTTCTCCTGATGGAAATACGCTTTCTCTATGCAGAAAACGGGGACTAGGACAGAGCTTTTGGCCTAAGGGAAATGGACCCGGGGAAGAGGTCGGTCCACTTGTCGGTTGGATTGGGTAGATCTCACCCTGGTCAGGACTCGTCCTCTCGGTTGGCTGGGCAGAAGACTTCGGCTGCTCTGGACTGGAGACCAAAGCGGACGGTGGTGCTCCAGGATGGCTCGGGTATTCGGCGGTGAGGGCTGCTCCCACTGAATCGAAGGAGGAAATCAACCAAGGGGCGAAGGGGAAAGCTGCTGGCGCTAGGGGCTGGTCTCGGGGAGCTTGGTAGGGAGCGGGTTGGGATGAACAGAGAAGCGGGTGGCTCGGGTTGAGCAGGTGGAGAAAAGACTCAGGGATTCATGGGTGGAGCTGTGGTTTAGGGCTGGTGAAGAAGGTCCTTGGGGAGGAGAGTGAGCCCGAGCTCCTTCTTATAGCCCGGGGCAGCAGGATTGGGACAACGCCCGTGGCCGTGCCTGGCGATACGTCGATTCGAGGTGCAATACGCGAGGAGCTGTGGCGGGGAGGGATGCAATTGATGCTGTGGCGCTCCATGGCCCGCTGGACGGCGTCCTTAGCGGTGGGCGGCGCGGCCTTGGCAATGGAAGTCATGCCGACGCCGGCATGGGTTGCCAGTTGTCACACCCCGATTTTCCAAAACCCAAAAATTAGGGCCAACAAAAACTTTTTGCGCTAACAACAATATTCTCGTATCAAAACCTAATTAAAAACTTTGTCATCTCCCTCGCAACAATACCGTCGATGGATATAACCACCATGTGATCTCCTTCCCTCTCGACACATGTGATCAAAAATTTCTATCACAACTATCTCTTCGTCCGTTTCCACCATGCGTCCCATGACGTAAGGCGACCCTGTCTTCGTTTCTCTGTCCGACTTCCTGCATGTCCACACACACGCACTCCTGAAAATTTCCACATGAATATACCTATATATATATGTGTACATGTCCATCTATCAACTGGACCCCTCTACGTATATGCGTATACTCCTTAAAGTGCGCATGTATCCTCGTAGGCATCTTACCACCTTTTCTCTTTCTTAGAGAATACATATATCCCCTAGTACGCCCCTCTAGTGCCGGCGATCTCCTCTCCTTTTATCTATATGATCAGGTGAACTCGGACACCTGCGTGCCAGTTCCATCTCATTCTTGCTTCCAAGAATCCCGATTACTCGGTACCTTTATTCTTGTCGAGTTTATTTAATCTTGGATATATTTCCCAAATCAAAGTGCTAAAAAGATAACGTTGAGATACGAATTGACACCTAAACTTGGCTATGCAGAATCTTTTAAAAATACACGTATCTATTTTAGCATTATATTTGGATTAGCTTTCCGTTGCATCTTGTCGGTTTTAATGGCATACAAATCGAGACAAACTCCCTCATGGAGTAACTAGAATTAACAAAATCACATGTGTATATGTTCATGAGCATATGCGTAGTATTAGTTCACTCCAGCTGCTATATCCTTACACATGATTACCTATCCAACCTAATTGGAACGAAAATGAACTTACACATGCCACCTATGTAGGTGCGTGTGTATAAAAAGAAAATCTTAATTCTCTTCGAGAATTCATCCTTGGCACGCCCTCGCCTGCAGAACCAAGGCAAGCCTGAGACGAATAAATTCTAGCAGCAGCACCAGCTCATTATTGATCTCATTGTTCTACCAGACACTGCACTAACTCTATTACCAACACACTAACCGGTGCCCAACTTTTCCTATTTTCCTAGAGAGCCACAGCAATCAATGTTAGCTGCTGCTCCTCTTTAGAGCCATGCCTAGCTGCCCATTTCTTCTCAGCTCACTCTCTTCTCTCTTTCATCTACTGCTGAACCCTGTGCACCCAAGCCACGCAACCACAAATTCTGAATTCGGTGCCAACCTTCCACTGTAACCCATGACACCTCGTTCGCTACTGCAGCTCCAGCTAGTACCCTTTCTTTTACTACTCCTTACCTGCCTTCTTATCTATTTATTGGTGCCACTGTTTCCTTGGACACGCAACGCTCCCAGCAGGAAAATCGGTGCCAAACAATTACTATGCATCAACAGCATAGCTATACACCAGTACACTGCCTCCCCCTTATTCCCTTACCACTCTGACATATTGATGTGCAGCCACGCTCCTCTCCTTAGCACTCCTCAACTCTACCTCCTTCTTCTTCTTCATTTATTTACCTCTCCTGTACCTGAGCTACTAACACTGGCATACTACAAAGCTCTAAGCTGCCTAAGTCTCTCCACTTCTCATTCCTCTCTATTCCCCTACTGGTTTGCTTCTGCCTCAGCTGCTCAAGCACCCGACTAACCATTGCCAATTGCTTCTCGATCCAAGCTGCCTTCGAGTATACCTGGCGAAGCCTCTCAAGCTCTCCTATAATGGTTCTTTCTTCCAGCTCCCGAGCGGCCCCTAAGGCCCTCCAAGCCCCCACTACTGCGTCCCATTCCTCTCTACTCCCTTCTATTCCTCCAGCACCTGAACTGCTCTTCTCCCTCCGTTCTTCACGGTTCTTGAATGCCCGAGCTGTTTCAACTGCAGGCCGCTCAAGCTCCCCTCTGCCTTATTCTCTCATCCCGTGCAGCCATCTCCTAATCCTTCCCCGCTTCCCTCTGTTGGCAACCGAAGCCATGGGTGTGAGCCGTCTCGGATCTACCCGAGCACGGCGCAGTCCCGTCGCGCCTTCCTCGCAGTTGCCACCGTCGGCTGGTTCTAGTCACCGCTGCCGACGGGAGCTACCTGGCCTGGGGCTCATCCTCGGCCACTCCGGCGTCCCCTCGCTTCCGTGCCCATCTCCCCACTCCTCTGCCGCTACCAGTCCGCCGCCGCTTCCCGCATCTTCTCTCTACTCCGGTCAGCCGCTCCTCCCGAGCTACCCAAGCTCCCCGGCTTGCCATCTTTCTTCCCCGCCACACCAACCACCTCGTAGGTCGGGTTGTGACAAACCTACCCCCCTTAAATGGAATCTCGTCCGCGAGATTCGGGTGGATTAAAGGGGAGAGGCACCAGGGTTGAGTTGTATGATCTTTTAAGATAGAGGGTCCGGGCAGATCACACAAATGCTTTGTCGAGTTTTTGTGTACAAATTTGTGAGGTGTACTGTAGGGGTCGGAGGGATCCCCTTGAAGTTTGGTTATCAGATTTGTAACAAGTTGAGTGCACCGTGGCAAGCTCCTTGGCTACCCTTTTATATTCTGATGTTTATCTCGCAGTGTTACCCCCTTAAAATTTTGTGGGTTATAGGATAATTCGAGACATCATTCTTGATCTCCAGGGATCATCATTTCCTAAGTGGGCAATACTATCTGATCTGATTTGATGGGGCCATGCGAACTTTCTCTTCAACCATGATTCACATCTTCGTGGGTGTCACGGCACGTGCGGAGGATAAGCGCTGGTCGGCCAAGCTTTGGGTGGAGGTCTAGGGTCATGAGTGCGTTGTACTCGCTTCGAATGCGATTTGTAAGGGAAATCCAGTTGGTTGCCTGCATGTCCGGCGGGTTGGCGAAAAAGTGGCGATGGTCTTTGGAGCAGAGAAGGGCATTGCAAATGGAACGTTTTTCTGGTGTCAGACGTAGGGGGAGAGGGAATTTAGCATGAAGGCGAGAGAGACAACCTAGGTTTTGATTATTGCACACTAACAAAATGAACATCAATTGATAATGTCTTAGGGTCAGAAAACCCATTAAAAACCAAATAAAACTGCAAGAAAACTAGCATGACGCGCAGCCATGCATCTACAAGCACATCAAACAAGTTTGTAAGAGTGCCAGGAGGCACCAGACCAAATGCTATGGCGAAGATTAGTGCAATACAAACAGACAAATAACCAATGGTACTGAGCTGGATAATCCATGCTCGGCCTGCATCGTCGATCTGACCTAGCTCTGGATTAGGGGCTTGGGATGAAGCAATTTCTTCTTGAGGGTTCTGGTTCCCTTCTGAAGTTGGAGCGTGCTGAAAGGTGACGTTGCGCCGGCGGCAGCGGGCGCCTTCTTCGGCTGCTGGCACTCCTGGCATAGTATGCTCTTCGATCTCAAGAGCATAGGCGGATGTTGCCGATGAGTCATTGGAAATTGATAGAGAATGCCGGGGAAAGGAGAGGAGCAGGGGAAACAACAGTGGGAGCGAGAGACTCTAGCAGCGAGGGAGGGTCTGGTGAGGAGTAAGATGGCACGGAGTGTGATGCAGAGAGGGGCGGAGTCCATATAGCCGTTTGGGGGCTCGTTGATGGATGCGTGGCATGCTGCCTAGGTGGGGTCCTATCGCTTACGCTCGATGGTTTGCCTTCGGGGAGGGAAAACCAAGATTGTTGAATAAAGGTAGGCATGGAGCCGACAGCAAAGCATACAACACTGGGACACATTCTCCAATCGACCGCTCCCTGCTAGACCCTCACCCTCTGCTCCTCTCATAACCGCCCTCAATTTCCCTCGGTCGCCCGTGTAGACGAGGTCCCCAAATCAACTAGCGGCGTTGCCTGTCGGTTCTTCACCGTTTCAAACGAAGCTGACCGAGGCTGCTCAAGTCCGGGACCAAGTAGGTGAGTGGCGCCCTGACGCGTGGGCCCTGGGTACTCTGCCAGTCCCACGGGCAGCCCAACAGAGGCGTCCCAGCTCAGGTTCGCCTTCGATATCTAGGAAGCGTATTTTGGCTTTAAGAGAAAGCGTAATCAGGGTAGGAAATGATTATTCCTAGTTCCAGAACCGGTTTGAGCTCGGTTTGTCCTGTTCGTCTCAACCTGGACCGGTTCTGGGTATACCAAGACCGGTTCTGGAATCTTTGGGCCGAGTTCAAACCTTTAGCTCAAAAGAATTTCAAATTTTTTTAACAAACAAGCAATAGGGAAAATTGATTTAGGGCATTTCATTGCTTTTCTCTAAATCACGTATACCATGTATATGTTAGTTCTAGGACCATTCAAAATAAAGTTTGCACTCTACCAATATGCCAAATTGGTTATAACATTCATTAGGTCGGTAGGGCAAAAATCCTTAAATTATAACATAAATTGCAGGGTTTTCTTCCGACCGAACGCACTGTCATTTTATGTTATGCCTAGGGTGCGTTTTGTTTTCTTAAGACCTAAAATTTAAACACCTCCGAGCCTTGCCAGCGACTTGAGTTCCACGTGTATTTCCCCTAGGCCCCGTCTTGAAGTACCCATAAGCTTAACAACGTATAAGTCGGAACGTCGATTTGCCTCTCTAAAACCCTAAACCCTAACTCGACCAAAACCTTTACCACCTCACCTTAATAACATCATTCTCTTTTTGAACATGTATACCACCTGGTTCTGTCAAATTCGTTGTGATTGCTTCTTATGCACTAATTTTCTGACGTGTAGTTGACGGAGTGAGATACGTGCACTTGGAAGACCCGGAATCACCCCCACGACAAGAACAAGGATCACCAGGCAAGCATTCCCACTTTGATCATGCTGAATCCCATATGTGTGAAATCTTATTTATTTTGTTTGCGAACTCTGCCTGCTATGTAGTTATTAACGATATTTTATGTAGAAGTAGTTATACCCAGTAGTTGCACAATACTTAGGTCTGAATATCCGACCTTTGTAACCCTAGGTACATTAGTCGGTTGTTCCACAACCGACAAGACTATTAAGGCTATAGGCATTAGCCACGCTTAGCCCTGCTATAGCTAAAACCAAGTTTTATACCGATTTTACCAACCCCGTTGGGTCATGGGAAATAAAACCCTCGGGTAGCATGTGCTATCCGAGGTGGCCTTTTAAAGAGGTGTTTGCCAAAACCCCAAAAGAAAAGTGGAGATGATTTTGATTCGGGTGAGAATGATAAGTGATGTTTGGGGATGTAGAGCATCGGATGGAGCCATGTTCATCCGGGACGACATGGGGTCGGAAAATGGAGTCTTGCTCGAATCAGTTAAGGACCGAGCCTAAGTGCCGCTAAACCAGTTCCCTCACCGTACGTCCACATATCCTACATGGGAAAGGACTTGGCTTAGTACCCGGCAAGTATTAGGGTATGGACGCGTGGGAAGTAGGAAGCGTGTGCTAGGTGTTTAAAGTCCTAGAGATCCACCACCGCTGGGCGTTTGGGTGTTGATGCGACACAGAGGTGGGGAATCCCATTTTTGGTCCGGGACGCAAAAGTTGGGTCAACCACTTGGCGGGTCCAGCTCTAGTATGGAAGCGGGCGAAGGCCTCGTTGTAACCACCCTGCCAGTACACCTCGTGAAGTGTACCAGTAACGTTCGGCAACAAGGGTGAACTTACATCTTGTGGGTAAAGCCGTACAACCTCTGCAGAGTGTTAAAACTATTCGAATAGCCGCGTCCTCGGTCATGGACATGAACTGGCAAGGCCACACACTGGTTAGACTAAGTTTTGTTTGCGAAAGCTTGGGGAAAAGGGATTAAGGACGTGGGCATAACATGTCCACAGAGTGCAATTTATGCTACGTGGCTGGTAGCAAGGAATTGCTGGAAGAGGAGCCTAGCCGTGCTATTCGGGATAACACGGGCTGGGCATGGAGATGATGAGGCTCACTGTACTATCCGGGATAGTACAAGCTTAGCGTTAGGTAGAGAAGCTAGATATACTGCCCGGGGTAGGATGGTCTGAGCTGTCTCGAGGATTGAAAGAAAAGAGGTAGCCGGGTCTATCTCAAGAGAAGTTCTTTTCGCTTTGAATTAATCAGTTTTACCAAACTATTTTGAATCTACTATTCCTGTATTTAAATTGAGAACTTACTTTTCTGCATAACAACCAACTTAGGATAGAGCTATTCCTTGATCTACACCCTCCATGAAATATTGCCGTATATTTCCTCCTGTGGGAATAGCTTGCGAGTACATTCTAAGTACTCACCTGGCTTGTTGATTTGGCCAGACAAAGGAGACATCAATTCCGAAGGTACAGTTATGACCGCGAAAGCTACGGCGTAACCCCAGTCAGTTGCCTGTTGGGTATGGCATATTGCTGGGTCACATCACCGCTTGATTTCCGCTGCAAGTTCATAGCCGTTGGGCTATAGGTATCAGACAATCGACCTTGACGGTCTATTTATTTATATACGTATGTATGACAATGATATACAGGTTAACTTGTGTGTACCGGCTACTGATCTAGAGACCGGTACAGTAATTACAAGGGAGTATCCGGCCTAAAAACCGGGTACGCCACATCGGAAATTATCGCTCCAAAGGTGCTAATTAGAACCCAGGAAAACCCAGCTGCTTTTCGTGTGGAGAACCTGGACACTTCGCTCGTGAGTGTCCTAAGAAAGCAAAAGAGCCCTCCGATCAGCGCCCGCGTCAGGAACATCCAATGTCCACCCGGAGTCAAGGATCCAAGAGAGCTCCGAATTACAGCAAAGGCTGCGTGAACTATGTTGACGCAGAGGAAGCCTAGGACGCCCACGACGTGGTGATGGGTACGTTCCCTGTTAACTCAGTACAAGCAACGGTTTTATTTGATTCTGGAGCATCGCACTCATTTATCTCAAAACAGTTTGTTGATAAGAACCGATTAGAGGTTCACCTCATGAAAACACCCATGAAAGTCCGGACACCCGGATCAATGGTTAAGGCTAAGTATTATTGCAAGGATGTAAACATCCTCATAAGGGGGATGGAGTTTCTAGCCGACCTAATCGTCCTAGTATCAGAAGATATAGATGTAATTCTAGGTGTGAATTGGCTACCTAAAAATAGGGGTAATATAAATTTCGAAACCAAAACGGTTACCCTTACCAATGCCCAAGGAGAAACAGTTGAATTCACTCCTAAACCACCCTCTGACCAACCCAGTACTCTTAATCATATAACCGCACCTGAATTGGCCCAAGTCCCCGTGGCACAAGAATACCCCGATGTATTTCCCGAGGAATTGCCCGGAATGCCACCGGACCGAGATTTGGAATTTGTGATCGAATTAGTGCCCGGAACGGCACCAATAGCTAAGAGACCCTATCGGATGTCCGTTAACATGTTAACTGAATTGAAGAAACAATTGGAGGAATTGGAAGGCAAAGGATTTATTCGACCAAGTTCATCACCATGGGGATCACCGGTATTGTTTGTTGAAAAGAAGGACAAGACTCTTCGCATGTGTGTGGATTATAGAGCTCTGTATGAAGTCACCATCAAGAACAAATATCCACTGCCATGAATTGATGATTTATTCGATCAAATGAATGGAGCCCGAGTGTTCTCTAAAATAGATTTGAGATCTGGTTACCATCAGCTAAAAATCCGGGAACAAGATATATCCAAGACCGCCTTCACCACTCGGTACGGGCTATACGAATACACTGTCATGCCCTTTGGATTAACTAATGCCCCGGCATATTTCATGAAATTAATGAATACAGTGTTCATGGAATACTTGGACAAGTTTGTAGTAGTATTCATTGACAACATCTTGGTCTATTCCAAATCTGACCAGGAACATGAGCAACACTTACAAACAGTTTTGGAGACTCTTAAGAAGCACCAGCTATACGCCAAATTCAGCAAATGCGAATTTTGGTTAAGAGAAGTTGGATTCTTCGGACATATAGTGTCCGCAGGTGGAATAGCTGTAGACCCGAGCAAAGTAAAAGATGTTCTTGACTAGAAGCCACTGAGGACTGTGACTGAGATACGAAGCTTCCTAGGATTGGCGGGATACTACCGCCGTTTTATCGAAGGATTCTCAAAGCTAGCCAGACCCATGACACGACTGTTAAAGAAGGATCAGAAATTTGAATGGACGCAAAAGTGTGAAGATAGTTTCCAAGAAATGAAGAGAAGGTTGACCTCAGCGCTAGTGTTAACATTACCTGATCTCCAGAAGATTTTCGACATATACTGCGATGCGTCCCGACATGGACTTGGATGCGTGCTTATGCAAGATGGGAAAGTAGTCGCATATGCTTATGCAAGATGGGAAAGTAGTCGCATATGCGACCCCACGAAGTGAACTACCCAACCCATGATTTAGAACTAGCTGCTGTAGTTCATGCACTAAAGCTTTGGCGGCATTACCTCATCGGTAATCGCTGTGAAATATACACTGACCACAAGAGCTTAAAGTATATCTTCACCCAGTTAGATCTCAACATGAGGCAAAGAAGATGTTTAGAGCTAATCAAGGATTATGACCTTGGAGTTCACTACCACCCTGGTAAAGCCAATGTTGTGGCCGATGCCCTTAGCCGAAAGCCAGCCACAGTAAATGCCTTAATTCCAACAACCCAAACCAAGTTATGCGAAGAATTTGAGAAGCTTAATCTAGGTATGGTCAACAGAGGATATGTAGCCAACCTAGAAGTGACCTTGTCCCCAACGGGACAAATCAAGGATGCCCAGAAAGGACACAAGAGTATAGAGGGCATCAAGGAGAAAATGAAGCTTGGAAAAGCAAGTGGATTTAGAGAAGATTAGGAAGGCACTTTATGGTTTGGAACTAGATTATGCGTACCCACTTGCGAGAAGCTCAAGGAGCTGATTTTAAAGGAAGCCCATGAATCCCGGTATTCCATACACCCCGGAAGCACAAAGATGTACCAAGACTTAAAAGAGAAATTCTGGTGGCATGGAATGAAGCGAGAAATAGCAAGCTTCATAGCCCGGTGCGACATATGCCAACGTGTCAAGGCGGAACACCAAAAGCCCGCAGGACTATTGCAACCTATCAAAGTTCCCGAATGGAAATGGGACGAAGTTGGTATGGATTTCATTGTAGGACTTCCAAGAACGAGAAAAGGAAATGACTCTATATGGGTCATTATAGATAGGTTAACCAAGGTGGCACATTTCTTACCGGTAAAAACCACGTTCAGAGGAGACCAATTAGCCAAGCTATACCTGGCTCGAATAGTCAGCTTGCACGGAGTACCCAAACATATTATCTCAGATCGAGGTACTCAATTCACCTCTAGATTTTGGGAACAACTACACGAAGCTATGGGAACTCGATTAAACTTTAGCACTGCCATATCACCCACAGACTGATGGACAAACGGAGCGAGTGAACTAAATTTTAGAAGATATGCTAAGAGCGTGTGCCCTAACCTATGGTGATAGCTGGGAAGATAGCCTGCCATATGCCAAGTTCTCATACAATAATAGCTACCAAGCAAGTCTGCAAATGTCACCATTTGAGGCACTATATGGACGAAAATGCAGAACGCCATTGAATTGATCGAAAACCGGAGAAGGAAAAGTTTTTGGTCTAGACATCCTTCAAGACGCAGAAGTAAAGGTGAAATTCATTCAAGACCGACTTAAGACAGCGTAGTCAAGACAAAAGAGCTACGTCGATTCCAAAAGAAGAGATATTGTCTTTAAACCTGGAGACTACGTCTACCTACGGGTGTCACCTCTTAAGGGAACACAGAGGTTTAGTGTAAAAGGGAAGTTAGCACCCCGATTTTTCGGACCCTTCAAAATAGAGGAAAGAAGAGGGCAGGTGGCATACCAGTTAGAGCTACCGCAGGAGTTGTCAGAAATCCACAATGTATTTCATGTATCTCAGCTAAGAAAATGTATTGAGCCACCTACGAAGCAAGTGCAGTATCAAGAATTAGATATTGGCAAGGATCTCACTTACAGAGAGCAGCCGGTTAAAATCTTGGAAAGCACCGAACGAAGGACCAGAAATAAAAACATCAAATTTCATAAGGTTCAATGGAGTCACCACACAGAGGAAGAGGCCACCTGGGAAAGAGAAGATTTTCTACTGGACAAATTCCCTCACCTATTCCAATCTGTAGAATCTTGGGGACGAGATTCGACTTAAGGGGGGTAGGTTTGTCACACCCTGTTTTTCAAAACCTAGCTTACTAGCATAACCCTGCATTTAACTAGAGCATTTTCATCTAAGCATGCACCATTATCCCCAACCCCGCCACACACGCACCTCTTTGAACCAAACCTTAACACACAAATACCCTTAAGACAATGCACGCACCGTATACGTCATTGCACCCGCAGCACCCTGCAACCAAGTAACCCCAAGCCGAGGCAAGAGAGTTTCTGAGAATTTCCATATGCCTCCACCCCTTGCCACATCCCGGAACCCTAGTTCCAGCTCTCGATTCCCCTTCGACCGATTTAATCCGGTTCGTTCCCAGAACCCTAATCGTGAGATCTACCACCTTGGCTCTTCCAAAAATTTCGGAATAATTGGTGAGACAACCAAACAATATTCTTAACTCAGTTATAACATAAAATAATAACATCCAATATGAAAATATTGGTATATAAAATTAATAAACCCTAGGATTAAAAAAGAGTATTGCATTGCAACCCCTAGGAATACATTCCCAAAAATACTGGTAAAATTTCACAAGGACCTCTACACCTCCAGGAGCCCAAATATGCGAAAACATAGACACGTCTAGTTCAAAAACTTAGGATGAGCAATACCGAACACCTAGGGCGAAAATCTCCCGTACATGAAATCATGAATGACCCCTTACCAAAATCTACCAACCAAGCTCATGAAGTCTTTCCATGGCAGCCCCAACGCACCTACTACCATAAAAGCCCCCTGGCAGCATGCATCTTATTAGTCCCAGTTAAAGTTCCAAGACATGTCAGTGTTGGCATTCAAGTCGTGCAAGCAAACCCGATTCTCTTTCGGTGCCTAACTTTTCCCCATCACCTTAGACATGTCCCTTGAGCGCCAGTGTCATGGATTGACACCCTCGGACACCTCAGTGCACACTATGGCATGCCATGCCATCGGGTTCGCGCACTGGCTGTGCATGGCCATGCCGATGTGAGCATCCACAACTCAAGCCGCACTGGCCGACGATATCCGCCGCGCCATCTGTCGATCAGCTCAGCGCCCAACCTTCCTCCCACCTCCCATCGGCACCACTGCTCTAGACGACCTCGGACCATTGGCATGACTCGACAAGTCCGGCCGACAGTGACAACGCCGCACCGCTTGCTGCTAGAGCATGCCCAAGCTGCCATGGCACGCCACTGTGGTCCTAGTTTCCTCTGTAGCCACAGCTCGAGCTCTCTGGCCATGTCCCGTTGCCGGTCCTGTAGGAGATTAGCTGCCACCGCTCGCTCAGCTCATCTCCGCTCTCGGCATCGCCTATAAAAGCTACCGCAGCCGTTCAACGCCGCCCCAGGCCCTCCCCCACACCTGCAAGCCTCCGAGCAGTACCAAGCATTCCCCTGCCCCGGCAGTCCTTCTTCTCTGCTTCCGAGCAAACCACCGCAGGAGCTCGAGCCGCTTCCGCCTCACCAAGCTCCTAAAGCCCCTTCCACCACACCTCCGAAGCCGCTCCTCCCCTCCCTTGCGTCTCCCCTTCCTTCGAGCAGCAGCCACCGCCGACAGCTCTCCAATCCCAACCACCAGAACCCCGACCACCCTAACTGCCGCCCGCCGCCAGCGCTGCTTCTGCGGCTGTCGGAGCAACCGTTCCAGGTAAATTAAGCGGCTGCGCTGCTACCCGGTAAGCCACCGACACTTTGGCCCAGCAACCGGCCCATTTAATCGTAAGTGGCCACGGTTTGGGGCGATCGCGCTTTCTCCGCTAGAAAGCGTAGTCCGCCTTTTCTAAAGGCGTAATTCCAACCCTAAACCGGTTCCCTTTTTCTTTAAAAAGCCAGCCACCCGGTTCAACCAATTTCGCCTGATCTAAACCGGTTTCCAAAGTTCTGAGACTGGTTCTGAAACCTCTAGGAGTAGTTCAAACTTTGGTTTATTCAAAGTTTTAAATTTTGAAGAGGTTTTATAACTCTACCGGTAGGATTTCTAGTTAGAACTATCTTCCTTTAAAACCAACATATACCATGTATATGTCCCATTTTTGAAACAGCCCCAAAAAAAACCCTCCTCCACGTCCAGAACACTCTAAAATACCCAAAGTAACCATTAGCTCGAGAGTGATTTAATTCATGCCCTAAGGAATTTAAAGCCCCACCAAATCAAACCATCATTTTATGTGATATAGATGCATATACCCATTGACTAAGTTATTTCTTGTGCCCATAAACTTAAGCCCTAGAACCTCGGAACTCTACCACTAATTTAAACCCATATATACACTCTCCCCGGTTCCCACACGGAACTATCATTTGATTTAACAACTCCTCAGATGGAATGGCAATCTACCTTCAAAACCCTAAACCCTAACTCAACCTTAATACCATTATTCTCCCTTGAGCATGCATATTGTTTGAATTTGTTGGAATTGTTTATTTGCTTCTTATTCGTCAGTTTTCCCCGACGTGTAGTTAACGGAGTGACATACGTACGTCAGGAGGAACTGGATTCACCCCCACCTTCAGAGCAAGAACCAGAACTGCCAGGCAAGCATTTCCACTTTGATCATGTTGAATCCCATATGTGTGAAATCATATTTATTTTGTTTGTGAACTCTGGATGCTATGTGGTTATTAATGATATTTTACGTAGAAGTAGCTATACCCATTAGTTGCACAATACTTAGGTTTGAATATCCGACCTTTGTAACCCTAGGTACAAATAGTCGGTTGTTCCACGACTGACAAGATTATTAAGGCTATAGGCATTAGCCACACGTAGTCCTGCTATAGATAAAAACTAAGTTTTGCTTCAGGTTTTACAAAACTCCAGTGGGATACGGGAAACAAAACCCTCGGGTAGCACGTGCTATCCGAGGTGGTTTTTGAAAGGAAAGTTGGTTAAAACCCCAAATAAACCACGAGATGATTTTGATTCGGGCGAGAGTGTTAAGGATAGCTCGGGGATGTAGAGCATCGGATGGAGCCATGTTCGTCCGGGACGACATGGGGTCGGAAAAAGGAGTCTTGCTTGAATCAGTTAAGGACCGAGCCTAAGTGCCGCTAAACCAGTTCCTCACCGTACGTCCACATGTCCTTTATGGGAAGGACTTGGCTTAGTACCCCGGCAAGTATTAGGGTATGGACCTGTGGGAAGTAGGAATCATGTGCTAGGTGTTTAAAGTCCTAGAGATCCACCACCGCTGGACGTTTGGGTGTTGATGCGACACAGAGGTGGGGAGTCTCATTTTTGGTCCGGGACGCAAAAGTTGGGTCAACCACCTAGCGGGTCCAACTCTAGTATGGAAGCGGGCGAAGGCCTCGTTGTAACCACCCTGCCAATACACTTCATGATGTGTATCCGTTAGCGCTCGGCAACAAGGGTGAATTTACATCTTGTGGGTAAAGCCGTGCAACCTCTGTAGAGTGTTAAAAACTATTCGATAGCCGCGTCCTCGGTCATGGACACGGATTGGCAAGGCCATACACTGGTTAGACTAAGTTTTGCTTATGAAAACTTGGGAAAAGGGATTAAGGACGTGGGCATGACGTATCCACAGAGTGTAATTTATGCTACGCGGCTGGTAGCAAGGAATTGCTGGAAGAGGATCCTGGCCGTGCTATCCGGGATAACACGGGCTGGCATGGAGATGATGAGGCTCGCTGCGCTATCCGGGATAGTGCAAGCTGAGCGTTAGGTAGAGAAGCTAGACGTACTGCCCGGGGTAGTATGGTCTGAGCTATCTCGAGGATTGAAAGAAAGGAGGTAGCTGGGTCTACCTCAAGAGAAGTTCTTTTCGCTTTGATTTAATCAGTTTTACCAAACTGCTTTTGAATCTACTATTCCTGTATTTAAATTGAGAACTTACTTTTCCGCACAACAACCAACTTAGGGTAGAGCTATTCCTTGATTTATTCCCTGCATGAAATATTGCCATGTACTTTCTCCGGTGGGAATAGCTTGCGAGTACATTCAAAGTACTCACCTGACTTGTTGATTTGGCCAGAAGAAGAAGAAGAATTCATCACGGAGGATGATGATAGTGAATTCGAGGGCTAGGGCGTTCTGCCCAGTCAGTTGCCTGAGGGTCGGCATATTGATGGGTCTATCTACGTGTTCTCTTATGTTCTTCCGCTGCAAGACTTTGATTTGGCCAATAGGCCATGTTCTATTAAAAGACCTTGTTGGCTCGTATTGTAAATATTCGGTAATGTACGACATTGTTATCAAGTTTTTGTGTGTACCGGCTACTGATCCAGGGACCGGTACAGTAATCACAGGAGCGTATCTGGCCCTAAAATCGGGTGCGCCACAACTTGTTTGTCACACCCTGATTTCCAAAACCCGAAAATTTGGGCTTTTAAGAACTTTTTGTTAATAACGCTAACTGAATTACACCTGATTAAAAACTTTATCTCAAAACAGGTTAAACCCTAGAGCAAAGCAAGCCAAAACCTTCCGCCCTTGTTTTCCCTCCCTTTTTCCTAGTCGGTATAACCTGGACCACAACTACAGCTAATTACCACGTGATACCCTTATGAAATTTAAACGTACGTATGTCCTAAACTTTTTCTGAATGACATGATCTTCTGCCATCTACCTCGCCAGGTCATATTGTGAGTGTGTGCATATATATACTGCTTTTATATATGCACATGCACCCTAAAACCCTAACGCGAGAATACCTTAATGCCATACCTACACCATATGCGTCGATATGAATCGATGGCACCCTACCAACGGCTGGTCCCAAACCAAGATGAATAGATTCCCGAGAGCTTCCACATTTTCTCCATCCCTTGCCACGCTCCGGAACCCTAGTTCCATGCTCCGAATTCCCTCCTTTCTATTTAAGCCAATTTTCCCCGAAAACCCTAATCAAGTGATCTAGCGCTCTTCGGCCTTTCAAAAAAAATTCAGGAAAATTCATGGGACAACCTAAAATTATCCTCGACCTAAATATAGACAAATCCTGGATGGTTCATTATAAAAATGTTTAAATATATATATACACCAAGATCCGGATCAGAATTTAGCTTTGAGCTACAACCTATAGAAATAAATTTCCAAAAATTCTAATAAATGTCCACAATGGTCCTCATATAACTAGAAGTGCAAATATGCAAAATCATGGGCATGCCCAGTTCAGAAATTTCAAGAAAGCAGCATCGAACACCTTCGTGCAAATTAGCTCCTCTCATGAAATCATGAGCACACCTGAGAGATAAGCACCAACTCGAATTCAATGAGTCTCCCTTCGGTCAACTCAGCGGTCACACTACACGGGTTTTACCAGCCAAGCACCTTTCGTCCTCTTCTATTAAAACCCTAGATTCTTGGCATGCTGTGTCACCCATACACCATCTACCCCTTGCACCAGTATTCGGTGCCTAACCTCCCTGTTGACTTGAACACGTAGTGCCACCCCACCTCCTCAACAGTGAATCGGTGCCAAATTTTTCCTAACTCCCCTGAACACCAACAGCACCGGCCACCTGCCCATCCCCTCTACTCACTCCACCTGGACGTCTCATTTATTCCAACTCAGGCTCCTTGTCCCATAAGAACCAGTACTCCTGAGCACTCTCTCTTCGTCCCATTATTTACCTGCCACTAGCTGAGCTGCCATTTTTTGCTTTTCTCCAAGCACGCATGTGCCCTTTCCCTGCCACCTTCTTCTTTCTCTAGTACCGAGCTCCCTATTTACTTCACTGCCTGAGCTGCTCATCCTCTCCCTCCCTTGCTTCTTTCTCCTCAAGCCAATTTCCTCTAGCTCCAAGCAGCCAGCCTAAGCTCCAAATCCCCTTCCTAACTGCTCCTGAGCTTCCCATATTCTCACCTTCCTCCTCTCATTGGCAAGCTAGCAGCCGAGCTCTCACCACTCCACTCCTTCCTCCATTTCTTCCCCAAACTCCCAGTTCCAAACTCGAGCTCCAGGACTCCATCCCCAAGCAGCTCGAGTTCCCCATTGCCTCCCTCCATTCTTATCTAACCGAGCTGCACTTCCAGAGCTCTCCTCTTCTCCCTCCTTCTCTAGTTCTTCTCCAGACCGAACTGCCCCAAATACTCCACCCCAAGCTCCTCACTCCTCTACTTCTTTAGCTCCGGCCGCGAGCTCTGGCACGACAGCCACTCGGCCACTCGAGCTCTACCACCGCACCCACCCGCGGAGCGACGGCTGGATCTACTCCCTCCTCACGCTCCCTCTCTTCCCACGGCTTCTCCCCAGGACGAACTCAAGCTCCCTCCCCGTCCTCCACTCCGGCGTCCTTCTTCTGATGCAGCCGCCGCGCCGCATAACCTCCTCGCCGCACTCTTCTCTCTGTGCTCCCACTGCCGGTGCTCTCCTCTCCGCCGCCGGTCCCCACTTGCCGGCGCCACTACAGCTCACCTCCTCCTCGGCACCAGCCGGTCGGCCCTCTTTCCCCGTGCTACCTCGGAGGTCGCCGCCCGTCCTTGGGATCCCTGTAGCCGTCGCCCTTCGGCCGCCTAACCGCACCAGCCCCTACACTCTTCCTCCCTCTGCCACTTCCAAAGTACACCACCACCACCTCCTTGCCGTGCCGCGGCCCCAACACCCGCCAAGGCTAGCTGCCGTCGCCCGTCGCCACCGTCTCGGCCACGGGACTCCTCCGTCTGCCGCCGCCGCTCTGGAGCACCCCAGCAATCGCCACCCCACTACGCCGTGTCCCCAAGGCCGCCCCGCGGGACCTTCGACTGTGGTGCCATCCCGGGGCACCTCCCCTACCTCCGGCAGACCCCGTTCGAACGTCCCCACCGCCGGCGCGCTACCAGCCGACGCCGGCAGGGTAAGCTGAGAAGGGCCCCTTTTGCGCCCCTATTTCTCCCCTCTGTCAGCCGAGCCCCCGGGCAGATTCTTTTGTTTATTCCATCCGGTTCTTGGAGCAAGCTCAGCTAGGGTCCAAGACCAGTCCGTCTGAGCCACCCAAGCAGCCCAGAACATCCTTTTTCTTCTAACCCGTTTCTTTTTCTTTTTCCGACAGCAGTTTCCTTAGGTGCATATCCTTTTTAAGTGAAGTCCAAATAAAACTATTCCTCGTCCAAGTAAAGTTACAACGTAAGCTTTTTTAAAAGAAAAACAGTGAGGAAAACAAAAGGGTTGCAATACAATTTTAATGCAGATATACCCAAGTATTTACCTGGGCAAGTTAATCTTGTTCTAACAAACTTCCGTATAACTTCCCAAGATCTCTTAACCTGATTTATAACCTCTGGACGTAGCTAGATTAAGAGAGCTAAGGGATGCCTAAGTAATGGAAGGATCCTACTCTTGAAAACCATAACCACATAAATGTATCTAAAAACCCCAAGTATAATCTATAGTTTTAACTCACCATTTTGTAGAACCGATCCTTCACTTCACCATGTCTTAATAAAAGCTTCAAAGACCTAAAAGCCCTGGCAAAGTTCATTCCTCGCAAAAACCCTAAAAGCTGTTCAATGGATAATTAAGCAAACGTATGCTTGATAAAACCAAAGAAAGTCCTAACTAGAATTGTAAACACCATTCGCTACAACCGTCACCCCTATTTTCAAGTGAAACCCTAAAGGGGTATCCACCCTAACTCGATAGGAGTAAAAGAAAACTCTAGTTCGGCAATATACCCCTTAACGGATATCTTACAAAGAGATACTATTATTTCATGTGAAATGGAGTCCTGCCTGCCTCTTTAAAACACCTAATAAACGTTTAAGCCCAGATCATGTATTCTAAGAATTTATGAATGTTGGATCTTCCTCGCATCGTTGATTTATTCGCCGTTCTTTCGACGTGTAGATACCGACGTTAGGAGATATCGCGCGAAGGATTTTGGACAATTGTCGAATCAGTTTCCAGACCGCACCCCGAGCAATATTGCCAGGCAAGCATTCCCACTCTGATCATGCTGAATCCCATATGTGTGAAATCTTATTTATGTTGTTTGCGAACTCTGCATGCTATGTGGTTATTAACAATATTTTATGTAGAAGTAGCTAAACCCAGTAGTTGCACAATACTTAGGTCTGAATATCCGACCTTTGTAACCCTAGGTACATTAGTCGGTTGTTCCACAACCGACAAGACTATTAAGGCTATAGGCATTAGCCACGCTTAGCCCTGCTGTAGCTAAAACCAAATTTTATACCGATTTTACAAACCCCGTTGGGTCATGGGAAATAAAACCCTCGGGTAGCATGTGCTATCCGAGGTGGCCTTTTTAAAAGGAATGTTTGTCAAAACCCCAAAGAAAACTGGAGATGATGTTGATTGAGGTGAGAATGCTAAGGGTAGCTTGGGGGTGTAGAGTACCTGATGGTGGCATGGTCGTCCGGGACGAACATGTGTCGAGAATGGAGTCTTGCTTGAATCAATTAAGGACCGGGCCTAAGTGTCGCTAAACCAGTTCCCTCACCATACGTCCACGTGTCCTATATGGGAAAGGACTTGGCTTAGTACCCCGGCAAGTATTAGGGTATGGACCCGTGGGAAGTAGGAAGCATGTGCTAGGTGTTTAAAGTCCTAGAGATCTACCACCGCTGGGCGTTTGGGTGTTGATGCGACACAGAGATGGGGAGTCCCATTTTTGGTCTGGGACGCAAAAGTTGGGTCAACCACCTAGCGGGTCCAGCTCTAGTATGGAAGCGGGCGAAGGCCTCGTTGTAACCACCCTGCCAGTACACCTCGTGAAGTGTACCAGTAACGTTCGGCAACAAGGGTGACTTACATCTTGTGGGTAAAGCCGTACAACCTATGCAGAGTGTTAAAAACTATTCGAATAGCCGCGTCCTCGGTCATGGACATGAACTGGCAAGGCCACACACTGGTTAGATTAAGTTTTGTTTGCGAAAGTTTGGAAAAGAGATTAAGGACGTGGGCATGACGTGTCCACAGGGTGCAATTTACGCTACACGGCTGGTAGCAAGGAATTGCAGGGAAAGGAGGCTAGCCGTACTATCCGGGATAGTACGGGCTAAGCATTGAGTTAAGCGGAGGTTAGTCGTGTTATCCGGGATAGCACGGGCTGAGCACTGCGTTGAGGAGGCCAGCTGTACTATCCGGGATAGTATGAGCTGAGCAATGAAATGAGGAGGCCAGTCATACTGCCCGGGGTAGTATGGACTGAGCCATCGCAAGTGATAAAAAGGAGGTAGCCGGGTCTACCTCAAGAGAAGTTTTTGTTGCTTTGAATTGCTCTGGTTTACAAAACTACTTTAGAATCTACTATTCTCGTATTTAAATTGAAAACTTACATCTCCGCACAACAAGCAACTTAGGATAGAGCTATTCCTTCAAATATACCTTGCATGAAATATTGCCGTATAATTCTCCTGAGGGAATAGCTTGTGAGTACATTCAATGTACTCACCTGGCTTGTTGATTTGGCCAGATGAGGGAGACATCAATTTTGAAGATACGATTACGATCACGAAAGTTAGGGCGTAACCCCAGTCAGTTGCCTGTCGGGTATGGCATATTGATGGGCTTCCTCACCGTTTGATTTTCCGCTGCAATTTATAGCCGTTGGGCTACAGGTATCAGACAATCGACCTTCCCGGTCTATTTACTTAGCATACAACTTATAATCGTATGTATGTCAATGATATACAGGTTAACTTGTGTGTACCGGCTACTGATCCAGGGACCGGTACAGTAATCACAAGGGAGTATCCGGCCTTAAAAGCGGGTACGCCACAGCTTGGTATCAGAGCTATACTGACTGTAGGTTAACCCTAGTTAGCATGGCCGTTAGATAGGATATAGGATATACAAACTATTTTCTAAAATAAGATGAAATAACGACATAAGTTTGAGCTCTACTCTCATCATAATTCCTAGCAATTCTTCTCTTCACCTCGGAAATAACGTTGAACATAGTGTTAACAAAATTCTTCCTACGCTCATCCTTTATTCAAAATTGTAGATGAGTGAAGTCACGCTTCGTCGAGAACGCGGGCACCCCTGGGGCAACCTCTTGAAAAAGTTGCTTCGTTTTCTTGGAGTTCGACGCTGACCACTGTTCATTGTTCGCAAGGACTACATCACTGGAGTTGACGCTGGATATCGCGCCACCATGTACCGCTACTCCCTTCGAGCAATTCCGCACGTCTATCATGGATACGGCATCAGTCCACAAGGGGCCATCATCAGCGTGCCACGAGCAGCCATCAGACGTTTCTGCCGCATATACCATGTCCGAATGCGAGATCAGGAGCCTTTTGTCCGTAGGACAGGTTGATTAGACTATCTGACCTTGGATAAAAGTTAGATCACTAGGGTTCATTGTCGCGTAATGACATGGACCGCATGACCCGGCATAAAGCCTGGTAGAGCGCTTTGGTATGTTGTGTGCTAGACTGCAATCCCTAATGTGTTGTATTATACTAGTATGCCGTGCAAAGTACACCATCGCCATCGGCATGGTATAGTACTTGTGCTTATTGTATGTTAATAGCCTCCCTGGCCTATGTAATAAAAGTAAACTCTGTTCCTTACCCCTGCCTTGTCAACTTCTTATGCCCCACATGGTGTCAATAGCTAGTCAAAGCTGGACTTTCCTTCCCTGAAGGTCGTCAACTAATAAAGACGACCGGTACCTGTCAAATCCTAGGGTAGCTCAACATTTCACCTCCCTCGAACTTGAGTTACCACTAGCTACCTCTCTGCCGCAAACCGGCTATGAAAACCCCATCTGACTCTTTAGCGCATCACCACCGTGCAACCCTTCCCTCACCTAATAACACCCTCTTGCTAGAAGCATCTTTCACTCCTGCACATCCCTTCCTTGTTCGTCACCCCTTTTCCGTGAGCACAATGCTTTACGGTACCCTATACTAGGAAACCACCGCTGATGAACTCGCCGGGTTCATCCATGTCCTATGGACCGTAGTTCGACAAACCCTCGAAGCAACTCAACGCCCTAAGTACAGCGTGTACCTAGGCGATGCCCCTGGCACTCTGCATGAGTTTTGGGCGACAGTGCACGTATACCCAAGCAACTCTAATCCAGGCATGCCACTTGGTTTCATCAGAAGAACCATGCCTACCTCCACACTGGCCATTCAACTGGTTGCATGGGAAGCTGTCTTCCGCCTTCGCCGACTGGTCCCTAGCATGAATCAACCACCTTTCTCCTTCTATCCCGGTGGTGCTCCTGGAGAAGACACCAGATACACCAACTTGCGCCAAGAAGAAGATGACACGGTGAACCACCTCGCCCTGTACGCTGCTGCCCAGCACGATCTGCTTACCCAGCTGGCAAATTCCTGGATTTTGGCACAAGGGACTGGTATTCCCATACTTTCCTAGCTTCTTTCTGGCACTTCCTCGGTGACAGTCGCTCCCGCCTCTGATATCGAAGAGCAGCCGCTACCAAGAGTACCAGCTGCGAGAGGAGGCAGTAGCCGCTCCAGAAAAACTACGACTTCTCAAGGCCTTCTAGCCTCTCGAACAGCGAAAGCCCCGTGACGTGGTAAATCCACCCAGGTCGTCGACCCGGAAATGAGCTAGGTAGTCAAGGTTGTTGGATCTGGCTTAGCCCCTTTCGTGCCACTAGTTGTATGTGTGTTCTTATTGTGCTGATGTTTGCGGTAGAAGTTTGTTCCGTGCCCTCTAGCACCAGGGCAAGATTGTTTGATTAGCTGCTAGGCGAATGAATAGGTGCCGTATGGTTTCCCTTGTCATTTCGTGCTATTTTGATTGCATCCTTGGCTTTTGTAATGCTATTGCATGACATGTGATTCCTCTCACTGTGCGATGCTGCAACCAGGTGTTGTTTCTTTCTCTCCTTTAGCTGTTAATTTTTCCCCCGTGACCTACCTTGCCTCTCTATCGTATCTCCTTGTTCTACTGGCAACCCTCATACTCCTCCCTGTTACCTTCAATTATTGCCCCGGTATTCGCTCCTCGTTGTTGGCCATATGCCACCTTTATCTAACTGCCTTGGTTTTCCCTTCCCGGAGCCTATCAATAGAACGTTGGCGGTAGGGCCCTATCTAGGGCAACACGCCACGCGTCCATCACCGAGCTTTTAAGCGGCTATATGAACTCCGTCCCCTTTCCGCACTGCACCTGGTGCTGCCTCTTCTCTCGCCAAACACCTCTCACGCTGAAGGAGCCTTCATTTCCAGTGTTCCTTCCCCGCTCCACTTCCTCTTCCTCCATCAAAATGATGTCTCGAGGAACTCTCTGTCAAGAGACAACCGCTGAAGATCTTCGCCAGCGTTCTCTGGATTGTAGCCTGGCAAGCCCTGGGAGCGACATGACGACCGGAATATGAAGTATACCGAAGTCAAGCCCCCGACATCGTACCCGAGTTTTGGGCTGATGTCCATGTCTACCTCGCCGGTACCAATCCAAGTGCGCCCTTCAGGATCCACGGACGGTCCATGCCTACACCGACTATGGCTATTTAGATGGCCACCTGGGAAGCTATTGCCCTTCTTCGCTACCGTGTCCCTGGTATGAATCAGAGAGCTTTTCGATTCTATCCTCGCTGCGTCCCTAGAGGAGGCACGAGGTTTACCAACCCACCTCCAGACGAAGACGCCGCGGTGACCCATCTCTCCCATTATTTGATCGCTCAGCACGACCTCCTCACCCAACTGGTAGAAAAAGGAGTCTTGCTCGAATCAGTTAAGGACCGAGCCTAAGTGCCGCTAAACCAGTTCCTCACCGTACGTCCACATGTCCTTTATGGGAAGGACTTGGCTTAGTACCCCGGCAAGTATTAGGGTATGGACCCGTGGGAAGTAGGAAGTATGTGCTAGGTGTTTGAAGTCCTAGAGATCCACCACCACTGGGCGTTTGGGTGTTGATGCAACATAGAGGTGGGGAGTCCCATTTTTTGTCCGGGACGCAAAAGTTGGGTCAACCACCTAGCGGGTCCAGCTCTAGTATGGAAGTGGGCGAAGGCCTCGTTGTAACCACCCTGTCAATACACTTCGTGATGTGTATCTGTTAGCGCTCGGCAACAAGGGTGAATTTACATCTTGTGGGTAAAGCTGTGCAACCTCTGCCACAGCTTAGTATCAGAGCCATACTGACTGTAGGTTAACCTTAGTTAGCATGGCCGTTAGATGAAAACTCTAGAAATAACCACTATTTTTAAAAGGTATCTAAGCTACTATAAGAATGGGTTCTGCTCTTCTCATCCATCTTAGCTTCACCTCTTGCCTAAAATGTTCCAAGCAGAACACAATGCTTTCCCCACCCCTCATCTATTTCAAACCTTTAGGCAAATCTAGGAACGCAAGTAATGAAACCCACGCGGATAATGTTCCAGAGTTCGCCAACCCTACCGAGAATCAAGATGGATTACATCGTCGCAGGATTCAAGGAACCCGTCGGGATTCGCTACAACTGGGTCAAAACCAACCGTATGACCTTTTAAGACCATGACATCAAGAGCATGGGAATTCGTGAAGAAAACACCGCATTAAGTGGGAGAGACCCATCGGCACAAGACACCATCGTTAGAAATGAGTAGTCAGCAATATTGAATAATGCCTCGTCAAGAGCGGTGACCCTAAAAGTCGATCGTGTAGACTAAACCTATAGGCTAGGTCACTAGACCTCGCTTGTCGTGAGTAGCAAAACATGTGTCCTTTCTTAGTAGAGTTTTACGCGTCCTTTATGGTATATAATATACCTTATGATAATCTTTGCAAACACAGTCGCTGTTTCGCGTTCTTTTTGTTTGCTTGAAAAATATGGTCTGCACATGTGTCCCCCGACGTGTGTAACGGTCACATCCACTGTTGCATAGTTAGTATGCTTTACCTTTCCTTCAGAATCCAAGTTTGTCTTGATGTCCCCTCTGTTTGACCTTTCCCCTTGATTCTCGCCAATGTTCCCTCTCTTTGTCAGCCTTATGTCAATTCGTTTTGACCACCTTGGTTTTCTTCATCCGTAAGTCATCGACCAAACAAGACGCAAGCCTCCGTCATAGTCCGAGGCAATCTTTTCTTGGAATTCTCGTTGACCTCCACGTTACCAAGCGGCTATTTAAAGCCTTATCCTTCCTCCTGTGATGCACACCCGTGCTTCTCCGTCCTTGTCCAAGCACCTTTTCTTTGCCAGAGGAGCCCTAGCCTGTAGCGCCCATTTTCCTGTCCCTCTTCTTTCCCGATTGACATAATGCCTCATGGCGCTCTTTGCCAAGAGACCACCGCTGAAGAGCACACCGGATTCACAAGTATTTTGTGGACCGTAGCTCAGCAAACCCTCGGAGCAACACAACGCCCTAAGTACCTCGTGTATCTAGGGAGTGCCTCCTGTTCCTTGAGTGAATTTTGGGCAGAAGTTCATGTCTACCCAGCCGGCATCGATCTAGGTTTTCCCCTCCGTTTCATCGGGAAGACTGTGCCTACTTCAACGATGGCTATCCAAGTGGCCGCGTGGGAAGCCATCTCTCGTCTTCTCCACTTGGTTCCTGGCACGAACCAACGTGCCTTCCTCCTTTACCCCAGATATGCCCCTGAAGGAAACGTCGTGTTCGCCGACATCCATCACGAAGAAGATGCGGTAGTGGTCCACGCCAACCACTACCTTGCCGCCCAATACGACTTGCTCACCCAGCTGGCGGATTCATGGATCGTGTCGCTCAGAGTCAACGATCCCCCATCCTACTCCAGCGACTCTTCGCCGACGTCTGCACATGTTTCCGGAGTCAACAGGCAACCTCCGCCAAGATCGACAGCAATCCGAGAAGGCCTCCGCCGTCGCAGGAACACCACCACCCCTCGGAGCAATTCTCCTTCCTCGGAAGACGAAGACCCTCATGGCAGAACGACTCCACCATAGGCTGCCCGCCTAGTAATAGATCAAATAGTCGAGGCACCCCGAGGTTGGATTAGCCCCCTCCGTGCTGCTAGTTTGGTGTGTACTTTTATTGTTTTGATGTTTGTCCTAGCAATTTACTTCGTGCCCCTCGGCATTAAGGCACGCCTGTTCGATACGCTCTTAGGCGTATGGATAGGTTTCATGTTGGTTTTCTCATTGTTTTATTGGCTTTCTGATCGGGCTCTTTGGCTCTTGTAATGTTATCTGTGTCTCCTAGTTATGCATGGTGTGAGCTACACATCCGTTCTAGGATGCGTGTGGCAGCCACACCCGTATTATGAATAAAAAGTCTTACCGTGTTCCCCCTCTCGTGACCTACCCTGTTTGCCCCGCCCCAATACCCTCCTGTATTGACGGCAGCTTCTCATGCCTCTTCAAGTTATCTTCTACTATTGCCCTCCGATATTCCCTCGTTGTTGTCGGTCATATGCCTACCTTTATTCAACAATCTTAGTTTTCCCTCCCCGAAGACAATCAATTGGACGTGAGTGGTAGGACCCCGCCTAGGGCAGCACGCCACGCATCCCCGCCGAGCAACCAACGGCTATCTGGACTCTACCTTTTTCCCGCACCCCATCCCGTGCCACCCTTTCCCTCGCCAAACACCTCCCACTACTAGAACCCTTCGCTCTCAGTGCTTCTTTCCCCTTACTCATTCCCCTTTCGCCGCATCCTCCGTCTGCTTCCAGCAACTCTTCGGCAATCTCCACTTGTGCCCTGAGATTGAAGAGTACCCTATGTCCAGAGTACCTGCAGCCGAAGAAGGCGCCCGCCGCCGCAGATGCAATGCCATACCTCAACGCGCCCCGACTCCACCAGAGAGCCGGAATCTTCACGAAGAAATAGCTCCACCCCAAGCCGTCAATCCAGAGTTAGGTCAGGCCGGTGATGCACGCCGAGTTTGGATTATCCAACTCAGTACATCCAGTTGCCTGTGTGCTTGTATTGCTTTAATCTTTTCCAGAACCAAATCAAAGTTGAAAGAAATTAGTTTGCACTCTCTGGACCGGTTGGATTAAGAAAATACAAGAACTATTAAGCAGAAAATAGGTTTAGAAGGGAAGTACGCCTTCTCCTGATGGAAATACGCTTTCTCTATGCAGAAAACAGGGACTGGGACGGAGCTTTTGGCCTAAGGGAAATGGACCCGGGGAAGAGGTCGGCCCACTTGTCGGTTGGATTGGGTAGATCTCACCCTGGTCGGGACTCGTCCTCTCGGTTGGCTGGGCAGAAGACTTTGGCTGCTCTGGACTGGACACCAAGGCGGACGGTGTGCTCCGGGATGGCTCGGGTATTCGGCGGTGAGGGCTGCTCCCACCGAATCGAAGGAGGAAATCAACCAAGGGGCGAAAGGGAAAGCTACTGGCGCTAGGGGCTGGTCTCGGGGAGCTTGGTAGGGAGCGGGTTGGGATGAACAGAGAAGCGGGTGGTTCGGGTTGAGCAGGTGGAGAAAAGACTCAGGGATTCATGGGTGGAGCTGTGGTTCAGGGCTGGTGAAGAAGGTCCTTGGGGAGGAGAGTGAGCCCGAGCTCCTTCTTATAGCCCGGGGCAGCAGGATTGGGACAACGCCCGTTGCGCTTGGCCGTGCCTAGCGATACGTCGATTCGAGTCGCAATACACGAGGAGCTGCAGTGGGGAGGGATGCAATTGATGCTGTGGCGCTCCATGGCCCGCTGGACGGCGTCCTTAGCGGCGGGCGGCGCGGCCTTGGCGACGGAGGTCATGTCGATGCCGGCATGGGTTGCCAGTTGTCACACCCCGATTTTCTAAAACCCAAAAATTAGGGCCAACAAAAACTTTTTGCGCTAACAATAATATTCTCGTATCAAAACCTAATTAAAAACTTTGTCGTCTCCCTCACAACAATATCGTCGATGGATATAACCACCATGTGATCTCCTTCCCTCTCGACACATGTGATCAAAAATTTCCATCACAACTATCTCTTTGTCCGTTTCCACCATGCGTCCCATGACGTAAGGCGACCCTGTCTTCGTTTCTCTGTCCGACTTCCTGCGTGTCCACACACACGCACTCCTAAAAATTTCCACATGAATATACCTATATATATATGTGTGTACATGTCCATCTATCAACTGGACCCCTCTACGTATATGCATATACTCCTTAAAGTGCGCATGTATCCTCGTAGGCATCCAACCACCTTTTCTCTTTCTTAGAGAATACATATATCCCCTAGTACGCCCCTCTAGTGCGGGCGATCTCCTCTCCTTTTATCTATATGATCAGGTGAACTCGGACACCTGCGTGCCAGTTCCATCTCATTCTTGCTTCCAAGAATCCCGATTACTCGGTACCTTTATTCTTGTCGAGTTTATTTAATCTTGGATATATTTCCCAAATCAAAGTGCTAAAAAGATAACGTTGAGATACGAATTGACACCTAAACTTGGCTATGCAGAATCTTTTAAAATACACGTATCTATTTTAGCATTATATTTGGATTAGCTTTCTGTTGCATCTTGTCGGTT
The DNA here is from genome assembly GCA_019208055.1 of Stipa capillata. Taxonomy (NCBI): domain Eukaryota; kingdom Viridiplantae; phylum Streptophyta; class Magnoliopsida; order Poales; family Poaceae; genus Stipa; species Stipa capillata. The sequence continues at coordinate 60,494 of JAGXJF010001404.1, read as the reverse complement.
TTAATGGCATACAAATCGAGACAAACTACCTCATGGAGTAACTAGAATTAACAAAATCACATGTGTATATGTTCATGAGCATATGCGTAGTATTAGTTCACTCTAGCTGCTATATCCTTACACATGATTACCTATCCAACCTAATTGGAACGAAAATGAACTTACACATGCCACCTCTGTAGGTGCATGTGTATAAAAAGAAAATCTTAATTCTCTTCGAGAATTCATCCTTGGCACGCCTTCGCCTGCAGAACCAAGGCAAGCCTGAGATGAATAAATTCTAGCAGCAGCACCAGCTCATTATTGATCTCATTGTTCTACCAGACACTGCACTAACTCTATTACCAACACACTAACCGGTGCCCAACTTTTCCTATTTTCCTAGAGAGCCACAACAATCAATGTTAGCTGATGCTCCTCTTTAGAGCAATGCCTAGCTGCCCATTTCTTCTTAGCTCACTTTCTTCTCTCTTTCATCTACTGCTGAACCCTGTGCACCCAAGCCACGCAACCACAAATTCTAAATTCGGTGCCAACCTTCCACTGTAACCCATGACACCTCGTTCGCTACTGTAGCTCCAGCTAGTACCCTTTCTTTTACTACTCCTTCTTACCTGCCTTCTTATCTATTTATTGGTGCCACTGTTTCCTTGGACACACAATGCTCCCAGCAGGAAAATCGGTGCCAAACAATTACTATGCATCAACAGCACAGCTATACACCAGTACACTGCCTCCCCCTTATTCCCTTACCACTTTGACATATTGATGTGCAGCCACGTTCCTCTCCTCAGCACTCCTCAACTCTACCTCCTTCGTCTTCTTCATTTATTTACCTCTCCTGTACCTGAGCTACTAACACTGGCATACTACAAAGCTCTAAGCTGCCTAAGTCTCTCCACTTCTCATTCCTCTCTATTCCCCTACTGGTTTGCTTCTGCCTCGGCTGCTCAAGCAGCCGACTAACCATTGCCAATTGCTTCTTGGTCCGAGCTGCCTTCGAGTATACCTGGCGAAGCCCCTCAAGCTCTCCTATCCTAGTTCTTTCTTCTAGCTCCCGAATGCCCGAGCTGTTTCAACCGCAGGCCACTCAAGCTCCCCGCTGCCTTATTCTCTCATCCCATGCGGCCATCTCCTAATCCTTCCCCGCTTCCCTTTGTTGGCAACCGAAGCAGTCCCGTCGCGCCTTCCTCGCAGTTGCCACCGTCGGCTGGTTCTAGTCACCGCCGCCGACAGGAGCTACCTGGTCTGGGGCTCGTCCTCCGCCACTCCGGCGTCCCCTCGCTTCCGTGCCCATCTCCCTGCTCCTCCGCCGCTACCAGTCCGCCGCCGCTTCCCGCATCCTCTCTCTACTCCGGTCAGCCGCTCCTCCCGAGCTCCCGAGCTCCCCGGCTTGCCATCTTTCTTCCCCGCCACACCAACCACCTCGTAGGTGCTCGCCCCAGGCCGCCGACAAGCCGCAACATCACCACGAGTGCCACCGCCGCACCGCCCCGGTCCTCTACGCCGGTCGCCACGTTTCGGCTCGCCACCGGTAAGGACCTCACCGCCGCCACCCCATTCCTGATGCCGCCGCCACCGGTCACTCCTCCGTCAACCTGAGAGCCACTGCTCTCCTTGGTCGTCGCCATCCACTCCACTGTGCCGCCACCGTGGAGCTCCAAAACCTCCGCCGCTGCCGGCGGAACCCACCACCGCGCAGCTACCACCGCTCACTCTGGTCGCCATCGCACTTGCCGCCCGCTCCTGAGGCCCAGTTGCCACCCGTCGCCCTGCTTTGGTTGCAATCGCCACCGGCTAACTCTACCAGCCAGACCACCTATTTTTCCCCAATCCCCTTGAGGTGAGCGTCGCCGCTACCAGGCACCTCGCCTTTGACCCTCGGTAAGCCGCTCCCGGTTGGCATCTTCTCCGGTGACAACTGCCACCATGGTCTACTCCTCCTTTCCCTCTTCTCTCTTCCAGTAGGCACACCAAGGTAAGCACGGTGCCGGACTAACCCCTTCTTGGTTCCCTGGTTGGTCTCTAGCTCACGAGCTAATAATGGCAAAATCGCCCTAACCGACCAGTTACTTGCACGCTAAGTAGTAGGATTAACCCGTAACATGTCCTTAAGAGCACCAGTTAGCGATTGAAAACCGTAGCAACCAAACCGGTAGCCTGTTAGGGGGACACGTAACCATGAGTTATGTCTCTCCGACGGGAAGACGCATTCTCTTAGCCCTTTCTGTTTATGCCTTCTGCTGTAGAAAGTGAATCCCCTCAATTCTCCATGCAAAATACACAATCTCTTCTAAGAGACGCCCTTCTCCCTGATTCCTTGATCCAAAGCCGCTCTCCTTTTGGGCGAGGCGCATGCTCTTAATCTTCCCTATCGAAAACACCTCCATACTCTCGAAGATGTACTCGCCAAAAACCGCCTTTGACATCAGCCCTATAATCCCAAACCAGCTAAACATAGGGTAACCTTGGTATAGCTAAGTTCCGAATAGCTATATTTTTCTCATCACTCATCCGAATCAGTACGTTCTTTTCCTAACGTTCTAAAGTTTCAAAATCATTCTACCAGTACCAGCTTCATAATTCTTGAAACCATTTGAATTTCAAATTTTAACTCAATATAGCTCTACAATATGTATCTCCTGGTATGTAGTTTCAATAGGGCTAGTGATTTCTCCCAGCAACGTCTAGCGTCATATGAAACAATTTGAATCCAGTATAGCTTTAGAGATTAAATCCTGTGCACATTAATTTCATAAAAGGTGATAAAACCCTAGATAGAACTCAAACGACTATATCTCATAGTAGTGTTTCAAACGCCCTGCCCACAAATTTTCCAAAATAATTTAACAACCATGGCTACCCTCTGGGCAGCTAGAATATGAGAAACAAGACGACCGAAGATACTGATGTACTAATAACCAATTAAAGCTAGGGTTCCTCTTCTACGAAGAACCTATATTGCATGTGGAGTCACTTCCATCTCACCAGAGCACATACCCTAAATTGATGAGTACATGTGGCTCTTATTTGGTTCTTCCTCGCACCGCTATTTACTCGTTGCTTTCCGACGTGTACTTTCGACGATACGATGAATCGTGCGAAGGAATCTGGGGAGACACCGAATCGAATCCGAGATCGAGACCCAGCCAATATTGCCAGGCAAGCATTCCCACCTTGATCATGTTGAATCCCATATGTATGAAATTTAATTATTTTGTTTGCGAACCATGCATGCCATGTGAGTATCAATGATATTTTATGTAGATCTAGATATACCCAGTATATGCATATGACTTAGGTTCGAATATCCGATCCTTGTAAACCTAGAAGTATTAGTCGGTTGTTCCATGACCAACATAAGTATTAGGGCTATAGGCCTTAGCCATGCTTAGACCCGCTTTAGTCAAAACTAAACATTTGATCGGTGTTCACAAAAACCCTGGGACATGGGAAATAAAACCCTCGGATAGCATGTGTTATCCGAGGTGGCATTTGAAAGAAATGTTTGTCAAAACCCAAATAAAACTAGAGATGATTTTGATTCGGGTGAGAATGTTAAGGGCAGCCTGGGGCTGTAGAGTACCTGATGGAGGCATGGTCGTCCGGGACGAACATGGGTTGAGAAATGGAGTCTTGCTCGAATCAGTAAAGGACTGAGCTTAAGTGCCGCTAAACCAGTTCCCTCACCGTACGTCCACATGTCCTTTATGGGAAAGACTTGGCTTGGTACCCCGGCAAGTATTAGGGTATGAACCCGTGGGAAGTAGGAAGTATGTGACTAGGTGGTTAAAGTCCTAGAGATCCACCACCGCTGGGCGTTTGGGTGTTGACGCGACACAAAGGTGGAGAGTCCCATTTTTGGTCCGGGACGTAAAAGTTGGGTTACCCACCTAGCGGGTCCAGCTCTAGTATGGAAGCGGGTGAAAGGTCTCGTTGTAATATCCCTGTCAGTATACATCACGAAGTATAACCAGGGTGACTTACATCTTGTGGGTAAAGCCGTACAACCTATGCAGAGTGTTAAAAACTATTCGAATAGCCGCGTCCTCGGTCATGGACATGAACTGGCAAGGCCACACATTGGTTAGACTAAGTTTTGTTTGTGAAAGCTGGGGAAAGGGGATTAAGGACGTGGGCATGATGTGTCCACAGAGTGCAATTTACACTACACGGATGGTAGCCAGGAATTACAGAAGAGGAGGCTAGCTGCACTGCCCGGGGTAGTGCGAGCGGGAGCCAAAAAGGGTAGGCGTGATAGGCTGAGCTATCATGCTGAGGAAAGGTAAAAGGGAGGTAGCGGATTCTAACTCGAATGATGATTGTTACTACGAACTACTTCTGTTTTCAAAATAGCTTTGAAACCTACTATCGTATTTACAATGAAAACTTACATTTCTGCACAACCAGCAACATAGGGTAGAGCTATTCCTTGATCTATTCCCTGCATAAAATATTGCCGTATATTTCCTCCTGTGGGAATAGCTTGCGGGTACATTCAATGTACTCACCTGGCTTGTTGATTTGGCCAGACGAAGGAGACATCAATTCCGAAAATACAAATATGAACGCGAAAGTTAGGGCGTAACCCCAGTCAGTTGCCTGTCGGGTATGGCATATTGATGGGCTTCATCACCACTTGATTTCCGCTATAAGTTTATAGCCGTTGAGCTATAAGTATCAGACTATTGACCTTGACGGTCTATTTACAAATTGTAACATGATATGCGCGTATGACAGAGATACACAGGTTAACTTGTGTGTACCGGCTACTGATCCAGGGACCGGTACAATAATCACAAGGGTTTACCTGGCCTAAAAACCGGGTACGCCACACTAGTGCGCGTGCCACGTCGTGCCAGAGCACGAACCCGGCGGCATGAGGTGGCGAGGGGGCATTCTGAGATGGCTTGATATGCACAGTGATGTCAGGGAAGTTTTTGATATGTGAACGGATAACCACATGTAGGTCTGGCACCAACCCTACCTTACAGATGGAGTTTGCCATGAATGCCCTGATGAGCGTCGATTGGTTTTAAAGAGAAAGGTTACAAATGGGCATCTCTGGACAGGGAGAAAAGACATGCACGTGTGTGCAGTGCAGAATAGCTATCCCGGAAGCAATATCTGGTCCCAATGGTTGGGGCATTGATCTTGGTTTTGTGTAAATGGTAAAAGAGAGCAAGGTGTTCGATATAGTGCATACCTGATTTTTTTGTACTGAACATAGTTATGTTTTCGCATATTCATGGTTTAGGTACTAAAGGGAGTAAGGTGTGATTTTATGGGATTTTTTCGAGTTTGATTTGATAGGGTTGCAGTTCAGAGTGATATCTAGCGCCCGATTCACTTTTAAATTTCTTTAAAAATATTTGAACTGGACTACTATATTTTATTTTATAATTAAGTATGGAATGGTTATATGTGACTCCTGGAATTTTTTTGAAATTTTTTGATAAGGAATAACACATACGATATGCATTTTAGGGTTTTTATCCGAGAGAAAAATTAATTGAGGAAATAACCTGGAAGATGGATTCTAGGGTTTGGATGGCGGCAAGATGCGTATGAGTTAAGTGGGAACATTAGAACCTATATTCCTTGCGGTGGACGTACTAACTTAGGGCTTGCCGTTAGGGTTTGCCCATGTATATGCGTATACTAGGGTGTATGGTGTGAGTATCTAGCTATGATTTTATGCACATGTGATAGCGAAAATGCTCCAAAAGCTTTAGAAAACTAGGGCTTGACAGGAAGCATCGCCCATAGCATGTTAAGTGAGCTGGCTCACCTATTTTCTACCACATGCATATATGCTATCTTGTTAAGGTATACTGTGAAATATTTGGTTTATGAAATTGTGACCATGCACGATGCATGTGCATGTGTATGTACCTAGGATGCCCAAATTTTAGAGAACTGTGTAGGCAAACACTCTTCAAGCTGTTATATGCTAAATTATACTAATGAATTTTATTTATATTGATAAAATTTGCGAACTTGTAAATTTTATATTTATATTATTACTTAGTTACACCATATATTGTTTAATATGTTGGTTAAAATTGATATACTGTTGCATGCTTGGAAATGTCTTAGGTTGGTTCAACTAAGTTAATATTATACGTTGTTGTGGAAATTATTGTCGATATAGATGTCATCCTCTCATCGCTCACCCTCTTCCTCACTATCGGCTTCAGGATCATTGCACCAAAAAATCGAGACACACTCCAAGAGGACCTAATCAAAGGCTGAAGGACCGATTCCCAAATAATAGACATCGGTCCGTCTGGGGCACCAGTCACCCTAGAGGAAAATGCTGCCAAATGGTGAACTACCTACAGGATCATCGCACGGACATGTGTGCCCTTAATCTTAGAATCTTGGAAGAAGGTTGACAGAGACACATGTCAAGTTCTGCTGAATGATATACATACTAACTTCGTCATCCCCCAAGAATTTAAGGCCCGCATCAAAAGAGCTCAATTGAAATTGGCTAAAAAGGTGTGGAAAGAGTTCAACTGTGACCTCTTGAACAACTTTATCGCAAAGGATGAGGAGACATTCACCGTGCACAAGTGGATCGATCGTGAAATGTGGGCTCGAGTTAAGGAGATAAAGGAAATCGGAGAATTTAAGGCCAAAAGTGCAGCGACAGAGGTACTCGTGGCCAAGAACACCCACCAATCATAGACTAGGTAGCTCCGGCTACGCGCCTAAGGTTAGAAAATGGATAGAGGAGGAGGAGCCAACATGCCTTAATGACCACGTTGTCATTTCCTAGAATAGTTGGACAGCATGCCCTTAACTGGTTATATGTGAGGATGGATATACGCGCCACTTCCTCCAGCGCCACCTCCTTCGCAAGCCCCGCAACCTAGAAAGTCTATACAAGATTGGTACGATGTCAATTAACTATCTGATTTATAATATATCCATAACCTCATTCCAAGTCTTTTTTAACTTGTTCGGCACTTTCAGGAAGAGCTTTCTACCTAATCCTCTCCTTATGAATTCCAAAGGGAGAATGATGTACTATCAGTGGCCATTGGGACCAAGGAACATCCAAGTCGCACAAGGGGAACAGGTGTGTACGCTACCTGGAAAGATGGATACCCCGAGGACTTGCATGATACAGGAATAAGAGCTTGGCCAAAGCCAAGCTTGAAGAAAGGGAAAGAGCCGCTCTTACAAAAGAAATCACTCAGATGGTGGAAGCGAGGGTGGAAGTAAGGGTCGATGGTTGTATGAGAGCCCTAGAGAAAATGATGACCAGGTGCCTCGGGATCCGATATTAATTTGCGAAGTAGCCACCCTGCTAATCAAAGGAGTAGCCAAGCCTCTTCCCCCGGTGATGACATTGAACGCGATATCACCTATAATGTTGATGTGATCTTGTTAAATATATGTCTCTTTAAAACTCCACTTACAGTACCTTTGCAAGCTATATGTAGCTAACAATTCTATTTCGTACCGTTTGTTACCTTGAAGGAGACAACGCAGTGCAATCTATTAGTGAGGCTTCTCCATGACGAGCCCTTGGAGGTTGCAATTAGGATGGCCTATCCATCAAACAAAGGAGACCTCATGCATGATGCGTCGATAGCACGACAGAACGTGAAGGTCACTGTGGATAGTGTATATGACACATGCAAGACCATCAAGTTGAAGTTCCTATGAACGACGAGATCAGCAAGCTAGGACAAGTCGAAGGGGCATTCATTCAGTGGCCCAAGAGGAACGTAGTCTTAGAGGATCACGGTGGCTACCGAGTGAGCGGGAATGACATCGTTTGCACCCAAGCTTCCAACTAAAGCACATTCATCTCCTGCGAAGGCATCGAAGCCAGACACTAAGAGAAAACGAGGCGCAAAGTTGAAACCCAAGGAGCACAAGCAATCATACCTTTACATTGAGAAAGAGTTCCCCTTGGCACCATTGGTTGATAAATACATTAAAGGAGAGCAATGGGTCAAATCGCCAGAAAGGCTCAAAAAACTACAAACTTATAGCTGCGAGTTGCACGAGTACTACCTCAAAGAGGTTAAAAAGTCGTCGATACAATGGATCAGGACTATCAAGGTGGAGTTCACTAAGGATCATTTCCACCATGATTTCTAGGACTACCAATTCTTTATAAACTTCGTGGACTTGTGAGAACTCTACAACCTCCGATTCTTCGAAGTATCACTCATCGGATGCTATACACCGTATGTGTATACAATGACGGACTATATCCTATTATACAGACTAATGCCAGGTATATGTAATTCCTACCTGCTCTATATGTAGATTAATGATTGAATCATGCCGAAGGAAACACGTTAACTCAGAGTTCCTCAACCCAAAAGTGGTCTCTGCGCTAAATATCAAAGAGAATGAAGATTTTGTCAGTAAGTACATGATAAAGGCGTTGCTTGCTCAATAAAATAAGAAATTCATACTTCTTCCATACAACCATGTGTAAGTGTTGTACTAGCTACATTCATTTGAACTTTATCCCCCTAAATAATCTTGGTTGACTAAACGTGGCAACATAACTATATGCAGAGAGCATTTTATTCTTGTTGTCATTATACCACACCATCCAAGAGTCATGTACTTGGACTCGTTATTGCGAGCGTACTTTGACATAGAACTACTTAGAAGATTACTCAACAAGTAAGCATAATGTTAACATACATAAATCTAATGTTCACTCCTTTTGCATTGCAATGCCTAAGGCAAATTATTTGGATTCACTAGGGTGTGGAAGAGGTGCAGCGAGATGCGAGGTAATTGTGGCACTACGCCGCTAATACATGATAAGGTCATTAAGGGAACCTTCAATAGGCAACCATACTATATCATATATTGTACTAATGACGATCACGAGCTGGTAACCAAATGCTATATTTTTCTAATGCCACCACCAACAAAGAGCAACTAGCGTTTGTGCTTGTATGTTTGCCACAATATGGAAATCATGGTCATAAATTGGCAAAGAATAAATATAAAGTTTCATAATCTTGCTATATTTATTTTCAAATTTTCTTGATTTTATAAATTCATGAATTTAACATATATTTATTTTGAAAACTGGGGCACATCCCAGAGACGACATTGCTTACATGCCATCTTGATACAATAAGAGAACTCATCGCCGCCTTCCTTGGTAGAGAGGTCATCGACGATTATGGTCAATTCCACGCCTACAACTTGGAACAAGGCGAGTTGATCAAAAATTGATGTGAACTTGTTAATTAATGTGATATATATGCATGTGCTGTGATATGAACTTGTATACTTTGAAACGGATGCTGAGTATATTTTGTGAATGGATGTGATATGATCTATGATGAAATGGATACCTAGTGCGAATGAATATGATATGATCTGTGAATTTGCTATAAATGTGATACCCATGTGATATATAAGCTTGCTGTTCTATTTTATTTTAGAGGGCGTGGCTAGCATATCCAAAAGCTAGCCAATAAATAGGAAAAAGAATATTCCTATCAACAACCATCACAGATGGTACTATATGCAAAACCGTATGTGGTAATGTGGTATCACAGACGGTTCTTAACATAGGATCTCATCACAGGCAAGTATAGAATCTTCTATGACCTATGTCTTCAAACTGTTCCGGTTTCTGCACCACCTAAGATAAGAAATTCTATAATAGTACACGGCTACATGCTCAATCTAGCAATCACCGCGACGACGCGTAAACGGGAAGAAGAAATTTGGGAAGGAATTACACTCCATGTCGAGGAGCGTATGTATACTCTATTTTTCTTCAGTTGGTTCTCTTTATTTCTCCATGGCTGTAGACCGAAATCCACCAAGGTTGGCCAGAGAAAGAGAGGAATAGATGGGACATAACAAGAGGAAAACGACAATCGTTTCTCGGTTTTTCTAGAAAAAAGAGGCCGGAGTAGAGTTTTTAATACTCTAAGAAATCACATTATCAGCAATACCACGGTTTAGAAAATTATAATATTTATTAGATACAAACACCTTCAAGTATTCAAAATAATAGTATGTTCAAAAACCCTGGTATTCTTTTAAAGCTCTAAAATACTTTGCATTTAAAAGGGCTAAAGCCCGACAAATAAAGCCCCTAGGGTAAAGTAGTGTTGTGCAATCCTGAACTCGCTAGACTAATATTTTAGCTCCTATTACATTCTATACCCAACTACACACCAACATAGACTTATAAGATAAGTCTAATAGGATCACCCTCGCTCTTATATGTCGTGTTCTGCCTTTGTCCACAATCGATGTAAGACTAAATCTAGCAAATCTTTCCCTCACACATCGGTCATGCATGCGCCTGTTAATATCAGCGTTTTAGTTCATCAACCATGACCGACAACCGTGAGGTCCTGAGATTTGTTTTCGGACACCTGGGCTCTGAAACCACTTGTCGTGCAATCCTAAGCCTGCTAAACCAACGGTGTAGCCCCCCATTACACCTCAGGCCCAAAGCAGTGTAGGTTTATAAGAGATTTTATGCTATTTTCTCTAAAAGACTAGACTGACAAAAAGGGTCATCTTTACCCTAATAAGTTTCCCATGTGGTATTAGAAAATTTCAAGAAAAGAAACTCTAGATATGCAGCAAATTAGTTCTAGTTACGACATAGAAATCCATTGTATTTGTTTCCAAAGTGAAATCCGTTCTCGTGGTATTTGACAAACAATTTATCTGCGCTTTAACCAATGCCAGAATGCATATAGCAGTGCAAAATACCGAAGTAGGCACACATTATCCTACTGAGCCAGATGCACTGACCTCTGGTAACTTGTCGGAAAGAGAAAGAGGTCACTGATTCATTGATGAATTTGACTCAGGAACAGAGGCCATTACCATAAACGTCTGCTTGGCACGACCAGAAAAGGGCCAAACAAGGATTTATGTCATTGACACTGTAAGTAATTCCCAACTACTTGTACCATCAAATTCTTTATCTTGACACTACATCTTGTCTCTATGCCTATCCCTTGCAGTGTATTTTTGTTTCCCACAGACGACAACCATTGGTGCGTAGGGCCTCTGGAAAAGAAATGAGTTGGCCATCACGGGAGACAATCAGAGTTAGATCCATTTTATACGTGATAATTTTTGTTTCAGAAAAGTAGGTGAAAATTTACAGTGTTCCAGTTTACTAGGCCGTCTCTGATCGATCCCTCGTCGCTGGCGAAAAAATCGCTGACCCTTGAGGCTACTTTTAGTAGCTTCCAGTCGGCCAGAGTAATCGGGGTTTTCTTGACAATAGCTTAATTAACCAAAATTATTTATTTTATTTTATTATGAAAGACTTTATTGATCTCTAGTCTCTGAATCTAAATTATTTATCAGCGCAACTATTTCTAGAAAGTGATGCTTGAGATGCACAAGTGAATTTGTTCACTTTATGGCGGTAGCGGGGTGGGTCCTCCTCTCTTTGAAACAAGGGGCTTTTCGGTTATGTGTGTGCTTTAAATAATTTTTCCGTCTCTATATTACTGTATTTCTGGAGTCCATAAGTTTACGTGAGAAACTACTGGATTCAATCCCTGCTATCAAACATCTGGATTCTGCTCTTCTAAAAGGAATGTCCACTCTCACAATAGTTGGCCTCTATGTGCCGGTCCAAGTTGTCCATATGAGTTATGGGAATGGATGACCTAGGCTGCGAGGTGTCCTTCGTGGCGACTTAATGCCATGGGGAATGGTGGGGGGATAGAAGAGGGGTTGGTGGATGGGGGAGACGAAAAGATAGGGCTGAGAGAGATGGAAACAATACCGCGGTGATGGTTTGTGTGCAAGATAAGAGGAGAAACATTATGGTTTTCAACACGAATTTGGCCCAGGCCTACCCGGCCATTGCTAATGGGTATAACCAATGAGGCTAACTCTGTTTTTTACCTACACATAGCAGCCAGAACTAGCAGCTTGAGGGGGGGAGGGGGCATGGAGCTCGAGAGGAAGGTCACAATGTCATGATCGAGGATGAGGTCATGCCGTTGCAGTCTCCTTGCTATCGCCCTCGAGGCTCTTCTCCTCCTTGCTCTCCTGCATTCCTTACTGGCATACATAGTCGGGTGGCAGGGACTGAGTATCTCCGAGCAACTTTGTAAATATATATTATTTTTTACTAGAACTAGCATGGTATCCAGTATAATTGTGTGAGAAAATATCTTTAATCATCATTAATTTTTTAGGCTTGTATGTGATATTAGATCAATACGGGAAATAAAAGTTCAAATCGTGAGCCGACCAGCCCATTATTGTACTGAGCCGGTAGTAAGTCACGTGGAATTAAAGTTCAAATCATGATTAGCTGATCATTTGTGTGTGATATTAGATCGGTACGTGGAGTTAAGATTCATATCACGAACCGTTGATATTAGATCAGCACTCATACATAAAGCTTAGATAGCTTTTTATAAGGTGTGATGTTATGATATCTATTGGTTATAGGCTATTAATACATAAGGTACACCAGATCAATGTCGAACAATGTTTAGGTACAAGCATGACGTTTAGATATAGTTATAATAATTCGTCAGTTGTGATATGTTTAGATACAATTATGAAGATCAATCGACTATGATATATTTAGATATGGTTATGAAGATTTATCAGTTGTGGTCTATTTAGGTATAGTTACGGTTATCCATTGATTGAAAACTGTTTAGGTACAGTTATGAACATCTATCGATAGTGATATGCTTAGATATATTTATGAAGATCTATCGATTGTGATTTGTTTGGGTATAGTTTTGAAGATCTGTCAATCATGGTCCGCTAATAATATGAGGGTCACCAAATTAATGGCCAGATTTTTTTGTTTTATTTTTAGATTTCTAGCTTATCTTTTTTAATAGTATTGCACTTTTATTGTATGATAGATAATAGATTGGACAGTGCCTCTCCTATTTTTTTTTGAGATTTCTATATTCCAGATAGGAAAAGCCATCTATGTCAGAATCTAGTGGTCTATGCCGCATATCTCCCATCTCACAGATAGCTCAATGGCTATGTCACGATGTTAATAGACCTTGTACGACGATCTTATTGGAATGTCAATGTACACTCAATAGTATGGGACACATTGATGTTTTCTAAATAGATTCAGCTGCTTCGTGAAACATGGTCTAGTCATATTTCGGGAGAGGAGCCTCATACATTGTCGCGGGGATTTCGCGGCAATATACATTTCTAGTAGGATTTGGGGAGCGCAAGAGGATGATCCAGGAGCGGGTTCACACGAGAGATTTACCCAGATTCAGGCCCTCTATGGAAGAGGTAATACCCTACTCCTGCTGAATTGTTTAGCAAGTCTCGTGCGAGGAAAGATTTGAGTACAATGGATGGCTCGTTACTTTCTAGAAAAAGGAGTCGAAGAAGATCCCCTGCACGGGGTCCTGGCCTTGCCTTATATAGATCCGGCAAGGCCTGGAGTTACAACTACCGAGTCACGGTAACGGCACTCTTAATTGGTGCCTTAACTCTACTTAACTGTCAGGATAACGTCTGTCTTCAAGACTTAGTAACGTCTGGTCTTAATTGGCACCTGGCTGTTACTTCCGAGTGGATCTCGCAGGCCGCGTCTATCCGGGTGGGCCTCTTGTAGCAGCTATCGGCCATCCTGAACTTTGTTGGGCCGATTCTCTGTCTTGGGTCTATCTTCTGTGGATCCTGTCGTCATACATGATTTGACTAGCAATTTGGACCGTCGTTGACTTACTAGGGTCACGCCTAGAGCTCCCCGTCCAGGACCGGAGCTTTAGATCTCTCCCCCTCAAGTTTTTCATTTAGGAACTGGATTTTATATCCCCTAATCGAGGGCTTGTATAGACAAGAGTCACATGACAAATTACTATGAGTGCTTTAAGGGGATAAATAAGAGAGGGATAAAATAAAGAAAGTGGTCCATAAATCTATGTAGACTAGAGAGGTGGGATGGATTATTTCTTCTTCTAACTTATTTTGATTCCTCATAGTTTATCATATAGATACCACGTAGTATGTTATAGAATCGAACCTTAGCTTGGATGATATTACAACTTAACCTACGTTATCCAAATCTAAATATCCTGACGGAGTCCGAACGTATCGTTCTTACAGGGTTCGATAGAAACAGTATTTTTACTGTCTGGGCACTAAATTTACAGGGACATTTTTTACAGTGACCGATGAACAGCAAGCAATAATGTGGCACAGGACCCCAGGGCCTTGAAATCTCTGCACAGATTGGAGGAGAACAGCCTAGGCATCATAGGCTTCTGGCGAATGAGGTAATACGCTTCTTGCAGTGGATCACCTCCATGTGCATTGCTGCATCGCAGTGCCATGCATGCAACATAGGGTTTCACGTGGCATTCTTGTTTGGGTTGCCGCGCCGTGCTGGGCGATCTGGCCTGCACACAATGACGCCGTGAAAGGAACACGATTTACTCCATATCATTCTGCACGGTCTTGTTGTTTTCATTTTTTTTCTCTTATCACCTTAAATAGCGAAACCAGTTACATCAACTAACAACTAAACCCCTATACTAATACTACTATCAGTAACTCAACATATACACGCCATGCGAAGACTTTACAAGCCCACTGTACATCAATGTAAAACGACTCTATTCTGTCCACACCTATTACCGCTTAGATATGCCTAAATGTGAAACAGACTTATGTTCGATTTAGCAGGTGGTATAACAAATAATAAGACATTTTCGTTTCACCGTGAGCCTGTGATGAACTACACATCTGGCACTACTATTGAGAAGGCGATGCATGTTTCACCGTGATCTCTCTCTCTCTCTCTCTCACTGTCATGCCGGAGCTTGAGAATCGGAGGAGATACAGAGAGAGAAGAAGCGAGAGGACAAGGGCCCGAACGAACACTACCTGGTGCTGCAAACCTGCAGGCAGGACCCATCCCTACCTCTCTCTCCCTTCCCGAGGTAAGAGAAACAGAGTTCCTTGATTTTGGAGCCTCATAGCCTGATCAAAGCTTCCCTAGCTTTGGCCCATCTTAGCACAGTGACATGCCAATCATTACAAGCTCCATACCCAACATTACGGTATCCCCATCATTCCCTAGCCAGGCCCCCTCCTCCCCTCCCTCAAAAGTTACTGTTACCTCATAATTGTAAACAGATCTACAGAATACTGAAAAATTTCCGTCAAATGTTAATCCCACAGCCGAAAATCTTTCATACAAGGCGCCCAACTTTGCTAAATCGTACCACTGAGTTAGTGTTGTGCAATTTTTGACACGTCAAAAATCAGCGTTTCAGTGCTCATTATATCACAGGTCTAAGCATACACTAACATAGTATTATGACAAATGTTCGATCTTCCTCCTAAAAAATTAGACTAATAGAAAAGATTACTCATATTTTTATAAGTTGTGTTCTACTTCTTCCACAATCAATATAAGACTAAATCCAACAAATCTCTTCTCACATATCGGTCATACCTAGGCTCGCTTACATCAGCGTTCCATCTCGCCAGCCATGACCGGCAACCATGAAGTCTCCAAGATGTGTATTCAGGCACTTGGACTCGGCCTCGCTAAGCACTAGGGTTTCAGCCCCTATTGTGCCCTAGGCCTAACCACAGAGCAACACAAGTTTATAAAAGAGCGTGGACCCTCCATAGAAGATTAGCCTGATAGGAGAAGCTACTCTCACTTTTATAAAATCATGCTCTGTCTCCTCCCACAACCGATGTGGGATTAGACCGAACAAATCTTCCCTCGTCGAGCCTCTACAGTACTAGCCAAAGTATTCCTAGGTACGTAGGTCATTTTAGACAATAAAACCATTTCTAAGGTGACACTTCAACCATCTATTTGTATGTAAATATGTTACTTTAAATAAAATTGTACTCTCTCTAATTCATAATATAATTAGTCTAAGGATTCTAGAGTTTTATCAAAATATAAGTAATTTTTGGATTCCAATACATATTTATATCATTTTTTCTTAGTCTATCTCTCCTCAGTTATTATGGTTAATGGGCTCTTTTCTCATGTTTGTATTTCCTAGAGTATTTATTGTAGGAGGGACAAGGGTAATAATGTCGTTTGGTATATTAACTAGTTGCTGCTTAATTCTTGTACCCAAACCTAAAACTACTTATATTATAAATCAAAGAGAGTATACGTCATGAAAGCATATACATGATATATCTATTAATATAATTTAATATTATAGATGTTGGTATTTTTGATAGTTAGACCTAAAAATGCTTAACCAACATATATACTAAAACGATCTGTGTTGTGCTCGAAGGGAGTAATAATCTATGTTTGGTTAAATTTTCTATGTTTTGTAAGCCTTTATAGCATTCCTCGTCTAAAGTATCGGATCTTGCTGCAAGAGCATAGTTTGATTAAATTGCATTTATTTGATGTGCTCATCTGAAGATTCACCTTTATTTAGTAAATAATCATTTTTCAAACAAGATTGGAATGTTAGAATCACATCCTGAAAGTTGTCAAGCTTAATTGTAGCCGTTGAAGTACGAGTACGTTGTCCGCCCCTATTTATCAACTCAAGCTATTGAATGAATTGGTTGGTATATGAAACTCAACATTAATAGGTACTTATGCGAAGCAGTTACCATGATTAGGATAAAAGCAAGTGCCGTGGGCAGATCAATGTTCTTTTTACAAGCAAGTGCCGTGGGCAGATCAATGTTCTTTTTACATAGCTCTAAGCTATGAGGTTTTCTTTAAAAAAAGTTCAGTTTTCGATAGGGTACCTATGAGAGGGTAGGGTTGGTGTGCATGAGCTGAGCTCAACTGAAGAAAACCACTGTGTAAAAACCTGGTAACCCCTTGTTGCTTGGAGGACCCATCCGTAGCTGTCACAGATCTACCCACTAGATTTTGCTGACCTCATTCTGTCCACAACGTCCCGATGCTGCATTCCTTGCACTGTTGGAGAGAAAGTAGCCCATTCATCCTTCCTGATTTTATATTCAATAGATGAATGGCGAGGGAGCCTACACCAGTTCTGCATTTCTCCATTGTGTTGTGTAGATGGTAGAGAAATAAATATTGAGTTTGCAATCTTGCATGGTGTGAAGTCTGTGGATGATAGTGAATGGAGAACTTTGCTGTTTACCAGTGCTATTCAGGACTACTCAGCAGTCTTCTTGCTATGGATGAGAACTTTTTTTAAAGGGACTTTCAATAGGATTTGTCATCATACATAATTATCTGAATTTGCATGTTTAAGACGAAATCAAGTAATGTGTTATATTCAAATTACTGATAAACCATATATTATTCTATCATTTACATGTACATAAAACTAGGTGCCCACATGTCATGTGTACAAAAGGTGGTATCTTGTGTACATAGCAACTGAGCAGTAGAAATACTCATACAAACATGGTAATTTTTTTAGAGTTTTTTATGTATAAGCATTGTACCTAACACAATAGTACTAGCTGCTGCAGATCGACAAACCTTCAGTCCAATACTACCTTCGAAACAGGAAGGCAGGTGCTCAATAAATTCCATCTACTACTTTCAGGTGTCCAAGAAATGGAGTGGGGGCTCCCGGAGTAGCAGTACTCTTTTGTCTGAAAGCGATGCATCCAGCTCCTAGCGGATAGCGCGGGAGCACACAGCCTGCCAACACCAACAGCTAGCCTGCACAGAGATTCCAGATCTTTTGGCTGCGTTGATCATTTGCATCTGCACAGGGAGCAGCACAGATAGATGCAAATGGATGTGCAAAACCAAGCAGATAAGTGTTGTGTACACTGCTGTCAGAAAAAAAAGAGAGGGGGAGAGTGTCCTTCAAAAGCCATTAAACTCCCTCTCCCGCTCCCTCTCTTTCTCCTTGTTTTCTTGTGGTGTTGCTCTGTGCCGGATCAAAATCATGCACGCTGCTGATTGATATGGCATGTATGTGTGTGTGCATGTGCACTGTAGGTTGCTGTTGCCTCCTCCCCCACACCCTGCTGCCTTTGGACACATCGCGTTGGCCTCTCTCTCCCTGCTCTGCCATCGCCTGCATGCATGCTTGCTTGCATTTGCTCAAGCAACAAAGAAAGGTGAGCACAGGGCACTCACCACTCGTTGCAGCTTAGCCACAAGGGGCAGCAGCAGTACACAACACAAGAGAGCAAGTGACCTTTGCTCGTGTTTGAAAAGAAGCATTGTTTCTTTGCTACAATTGCTTCAAGCCACATGTATATCCACAGTGCATGGCAGGGAATGAATGAATGATGGATACTAGTTTGATAAGTACGTGTTTGTTGCTGTTGGTTAGTTAAAACAGATTCATGAGGTGATGCATTTTGTATGGTTTACAATGCAATGTGGTGCATTGGATTAATTTAGTGGTTCATGGTTTGTCCTACAAGGGAAACAATCATGAGGTGATAAATCCCATAAGTTAAAGGCCCCCGCACGTTCTATACATTAATTATTCTACACCCTTCTCTCCATGATCCAAAAAAAGGACCCCCCATGCTCTGTCCTTTTGCTTTGCCTACCTATGGGCATTAGCCACTTTCAGTTTTGGTATGCATTAATGCCTAAGTAGGATCCGGCCGGCAGGTTCTTGGTGGCTTGTGAGAGCTCAAAATCTATCTGATCAGTGCCAAGATCATCAGAGGGGCCAGCTGCTTTCCATCCAAGTGGGGTTCCTGATGTGCTGTATGATGTTTTCATTTTCGTCCTCATGGTGCCCTTCCCTGCTGCATGATAAAACCCCTCCCTGACCCAATTGTTTCCCTGCTTCTTGCCTGGTGGTATTAGAAAAAGAAATCGCCTCAAGGTCGTCCTCACCCACGCACCCACGCACCCACGCCCACAAGCCAATTCGCCTTGTAGCCATTTCCATTTTAGGATGCATGTGCTTCGAGCTTGAGAGCTTCTTCTTCTTCTTCTTGCCGATCTGTTGTGATACTTACGAAAGCTCCCTGCTTCTGCATCTTTGGTATTTCAGTGATTTCATAGAGCCGTCGTCGTCGGTGCTCTCTCCCTGATTTTATAAGGTTTGGCTCCTTACTCCTAGCTCCTATAGCATTGGAAAGCTCCCTGAACTGTGTCCAAGTTGTGTTCAACAAGATTATTCCACTTCGTGTTTTGCTTCTTTTTAGAGTATTATGATTATTGGTTCTTTGTTTGGTACGACTTGGAATGGAAGATCTCTAGTGCTATTGCACTGTTGTTTCTTGTGGTACTTGGCTACTTGCTAGGATATGAGCTGATGAAAAGCTCAGGGCAAGAACATGGAATGAGCAGGTGGATAAGCACGATTTCTTACGAGAATGGCTACTGTAACTGAGGCCTCTAGCCTTTTCCATTTATTCTGGTGCTTTCTTGTGCTGCCCCATTTGAAAAATTCAGGACAAACATCCTATTTACTGTATGCTTCAGATGACCTTTTTTAGATCAACTATGCTTTAGATGACTATGGTGCACAACCTAGCAAATAGGTTAACTTTTTCCTCCTATGGCCTCGGTCTCATATGTATGAATAGATGGGCTTTCTGCAATTAGTGTACATTTCTGCTACAATGCGCACAGTAGATTACCTTACACTTCCTTTTTTGCTTTGTGGAATGAAGGAACAATCTTGCTAACTTTGTCCTGAGCAGTGTTCATGTCACCAATTATTTGGCTCACATATACTATTGCTTTGTTTTCAGGTCTTTTCAAATTACTACAAAGGTTTGGCAGCTCTGAGGCCTGAAGATGTCCAGTAATCCATCTTATCAGCAGTTGGGATTGGAAGCCATGAACACTTGTTTCATCAGCAGCAGCAGCATGATCAGTCCTGAAGCAACCTTCTTCCACCCAAACATGCCACAAGATGGCAGCTTTGGTTTCGGTGATCCGGCAGGAGCCGGCGTCGCGGACGCGACCGCGCATTTCATGGCAAGCAATGCGATGATCACTTCGCCGGCAAATCAGCTCGTCTGGGCTGCTCCTTCACAGGGCAGCAGCCACCATGCGAGCATGTCATCGGAGGAGATGAACGACGCCTACGCCGTCGCCAGTGAGAGCTGCAGCACCGTGCACTCCATGATCCCCACCGCCGCCGGCTCGGTGGACCTTTTCCAGTACGGCCCGTCAGATGTCACCATCGCCCAGCCATCGAAGATGGCCAAGCTAACCGGAGAGCCACACTGCGGCTGGATCTACGACGGACCGAACGCTGCCTCAGTCCACGAGCCATACTACCTGACGGCGTTCTCCGGCACCGGCTTTTCGAACCCGCTCACCGCCGCGGCGAGCGAGCTCTCGCTCAGGCTCGGTGCCAAGTCTTCGTCAGTCACCATGGCGGATCTGCCGGAGCAATCCTCGGAAGTTTGCTGCTCCGGCCTGACCCATGTAAACAGCGACGGCTTCTGCTATCAGCAGCCTCAGCCTGTGAAAGCTCACGCCGGCGCCGACCTGTTCCACCTGCCTCCTTACGGCGACGTCGGCGCCGGCGACGGCGACCTGCCGCAAGAGTATCCGCAGATGTACGCGAGGCCTCTGCACTTCTCGCAGGTGCTGTCGCGGTCGAGATACGCGCACATTGCTCAGGAGCTGCTGAATGGTTTCGTCGGCTGCCTGCTGAAAGATGTGGCCGGGAATACCGACGATTCGGTCAGTGGCATCGGCAGCGAGGCGAGCCTGTTGCTCTCGTCAACCTGCTCGGCGAGGACGCCGTCCTCGGTGAGCTCCAACCAGCTGATGTTCCACTCCGACGAGCACCGGCAAGACGCCGCCGCGGAAGGCGGTACGTGGATGGAGGCTCAGAAGCTGAGGGACGATCTCCTGAAACTGATGCAGCTGGTGAGTTCCTGAGTTTCTTCTGTGCTTCTGACTTGCAATCCACATTGTTGCTAGAGCAATTAGCAAACCCTGATTGATGCAGATGGATCAGAGGTGCAACCGATGTTTCGACGACATCCAGACCACGGCGTCCAAATTCAGCACCATGGTGGCGCATCCAGGCGGCGGCATCCCCGTGCCGCCGTTCGCTCACCGAGCGGTCTCCGTGGTGTACCGGAGGCTCAGGAAGCGGATCACGAGCCTGATCATGGCGGTGGCTCAGAGGTCCGGCCGCGGGGAGACATCGTCGTCGCCGTCGCTGGCTGACAAGGAGCGGAGCTGGGAGTCCTCCTTCATCCAGAAGCACTGGGCGCTGCAGCAGCTCCGGCGCGGCGACCAGCAGTCGTGGCGGCCCCAGCGCGGCTTACCGGAGAAGTCCGTCGCCGTCCTGAAAGCCTGGATGTTCGAGAACTTCCTCCGGCCGTAAGTTCAAGGACAGAAACCTCTCTCCCTCAGAGAATGATGATGATTCCAAGTCTGAACTCTGAACTTTCACATGCCAAATTGATAGGATTTCAACAATTTTTCTGAACTGAAACTGAATATGACAGATCTCTATCTACAACTGAAAACTTTGAAACACGCACAATATGATGTCTCACTCGATTTAGGTATCCGAAAGACAACGAGAAGGAGATGCTGGCGGCGAGGAGCGGCCTGAGCAGGAGCCAGGTACGATCTCAGGCATTTCACCATGGAACATTCTGTTTGCTTCATCATATCAACTTAGAACAAGAAAAACATCGTATGGGATGTCTCTAATTTGCTGCATTGCTAGGTCTCCAACTGGTTCATAAACGCGCGCGTCCGGCTGTGGAAGCCGATGATCGAGGAGATGTACGAGGAGCTCAAGAAGACCTCGGGAGGCGGCGAGGTTGAGCGTCTGAGCAGCAAAGATGTCAGTTAGAAAGAGGGGCGGTTAGGTTGGAACTGTATAAAACCTTAGCTGTGCTTTGAGAGCTTCTGTATAAGCATTGCTGCCAAGGCCAGTTAGTTGGCCACTCGTGTCTCTGGGTATTATTGTTCGTCTCATCATTAGCTATGTAACCTTGTAATTTTGCTTGCATATATATATAAATTGCCAAGGCAAGTTGCAGCGGGTATTCTCTCTTGTTCTTGCAATAGTTGTGTTTACCAGAAAAGAAAACGCTGAATCATTTCATGCAGATAATTTCCGGTTCATTCCGAGCTTATCATCGGTCAAATCTAACTGGGAATCCTTTCTTATGGTTCTTGCCGGATGCTTTCAAATGATCGCCGGGTCTCAAAAATAGCATGTTGAATATGATTACTCTTATCTTAATCCTATCAGCACTCAAGATAGCACTCAAGATGAGAAAACCTACTGAGATCTGAAATCTTATTTTGAAAGACACAAAGTGGAAATCCACAAAGAACTCATATGGAGGTGGCCATAGAAATTCAACTTAAGCAACCAAATAATCCAAAGTAAGGTACAAGCAAGAAAAGGATTAGAGGATTTGCTTCTTTAGCACTACGCTTTTGTACATGGCAAGAATACAAAGATGTGAGAGAGGGTAATTGAGCGATAATCCCTTATAATATTTTAAGACCGTGCTTAAAAATTTACGTTTGACTTTGCTAGATCTTTTATCTTTTGCAATCTTCGTTCGTCGTCACTATTTTGGTAATGTCTACGGGTTCATCTACCTCGGTCGTGATATCGTACGCGCTCATATATCATATCTCGTAAACTTTGATCAGATTCGAGAGGCTGCTACGTATTAAAAAGGGCGTTGGAGTATAACATAATATTGCTTGAACTAACATAAATAACATTGTGAGATTGAATTTGAAACTGAAATGCGCAGTCAAGAAGCCATCACAACACTACTCCAGAATTACCATCCACTGACGGGCGCTTAAACCACTCCGCTGACGGGTTTAGCGCCCGTCAGTAATTACTCGTCAGTGGAGGGTCCATCTCCACTGACGGGCGCTACACCCGTCAGTGGAAGGTCCATTACCACTGACGGGTAGAAAAATTTGCCGGTCAGTGGTGAGTTCTATGGGATTTAAAAAAAATAGCCCATCAGTTATATATTATACAATCAATTAGCTTCTTGCCAACTCTTCCAGTAGAAACAGATACCAGGTAACACCAGTCTAGCTTTGATGAGTTTGATCAAAAGTATTTACTGAGTTTTAGTCGGCTAATACATGCGAAACCATGTACAACAACAGAGATGCTGCAATTGAAGAACAGTAGGACTGCCCTACGAACTGCAAGTGCGGTATACCTCACCACGCATCACATCAATTGGTCCATGATCATGTGCATAGTGGTATACCTCGAGGAGAGCCAAGCCTTCCTCCCTACCATACTTCGAAGAATAAAGGTTCAAGTATTCAATGTCCTGCATTAAACCAAGAAGAAACAATTGTGAACTACTTTCAGATCTGCATTATCCACAGCTGATAAGCCTGCATACCTCGCCGGCGGGGTCGATGGTGACGGGGTAGCGGAGGACGGCGGAGTGCATCTCGAAGGAGGAGATGACGGTGGCTTCGTTGCGCCGCCCGGACACGAAGTTCTTGAATGTCCCCATCTTCCTCGCCGTCTCCATCGAACCCGCAAACTCTGCAAATCCAAACCCCAGAATCAGATCACCACCACCCTAGCAAGAAGGGAATCAGAATGGTCGGACACCTCAGGGGGGAGGGGGAGTCTTACTGAGGAGGGTGAAGGATTCGGAGGGGGGAAGGGCGAGTCGTCGGACTTCTTGCATGTCTTTATCTTGTCGAACCAGCCGAGGGAGGCGAGATGCGGAGTCGAGGAGATGCCCCGGGATGCCGTCAGAAGGTGGAGCGCACGGCGGAGGGGGCAGATCCGGTGGCGGAGGGTACGGATCCGGTGGCGGAGGTCCAAGGCGCGGATCCGGCGGCAAGGTGTGTGGATCCGGCGGCGGGGGGAGGGGGGGCCGAGGCGGAGGGGGCCGGCGGCGTCGGGGAGGAGGCGGAGGCGGCCGGAGAGGAGGCGGCACGGGAGAGAGGAGGCGGAGGGGGCCGGCGGCGTCGTGGAGGAGGCGGAGGCGGCTGGAGGCGGAGGGAGAGGAGGCGGCGAGGGGCAACGGAGGCAGGATCAGAGAGGGAGAGGAGGCGGCGGGGGGGCACAAGAGCTCGGGGAGGGGGATCGGGGTGGGAGTTTTTATGGAGTGAATAAGTTCAGGGTTTGGGAGGGAGTTTTTAGGGATCGGCGGCGGCGGAATTTTCACCAACAGGCGGAAATTCATTGCCCGTCAGAGGTGATGAATTTTTGCTGACGGGCAAAACTTTGTGCCCGTCAGTGATATAGGTTGTCAGTTTTGCTATTGTCATCACTGACGGGCCAAACTTTGGACCCGTCAGTGGTGACTTTTTCTGCTGAATCTAAACGTTTCGCACTCATCTCCACTGACGGTTCCCCAACGGCCCGTCAGTGGAGACGAGTACTACTGACGGGTATTCCGTACCCGTCAGCGAAGATGATTCAGCAAAAGTATTTTCTGAGGTAGTGCAAGCTGCTCTTCAGTGTTGGAACACCGCTCACGGTTACCACAGATGCACACACACAAGGCATGATAGTAGTAAATGAGTCATGCTACCGTTGCTGCTGATTGAATTTTTTTTTGCATTGCACTGTTCCATGCGGCAATCATACACTCTGATTTGTTGTTCACGGGTCTCATCAGCACATGAAATGTTCGGCGCCTATTTTGGCGTATAGATGCACACAATTTGGACATTTGAATATTATTTATTGGGGCACTTTTTTGTTTTCACATTGATTTTTTTCCTGCAAGGCTAACACATGCGTGTGTGGCTCTCAGATCAGAAATGCATGCACGAGATGAACACTAAGAACTCGAGGCATCTTGAAACGATTTGCAGGTTGTGTGTCCGTGTAATCGTGTTCATGATTCCGGACCGATCAAACGATGAGCATTGAAAGAGGCAGATGAATTGGGCTGCCGCTACAGATGTATTACGCAGTAAGGTCTATATGTCAGATGTGTAATGGGCTTGGGCCCAATCCTGACAGGTAGAGGTGTAGAACCCAACGAACCAATTGCCCCGATTTTCATTTCAGTGTTTCAATGATAGAACTTTTTTGTCTTTTACTCCCTCAGGTTGAGAACATCTGTTAATAAGGGGATATCCGGAGAACATTCAAGTGATCCACTATTTTGGTGACACCATGTTACAGCTGCTGAAATAATGGTCCAAATGCATGAAAAAATTCACAATTTTTGGGTTACATTGCGCATGCCATAACGAAGCATCATGCAAAACTTAAGAAAAAACGAATATGTATAACAAAATAAACAAAAAAGGAAAATTTCTATGAATAGTGCCTTCTCTTTTTTATTTTATTTCAGATTTTCTTTTCACCAAATTCAAAGTGTAGGTCAAAATTAGATACGAAATTTATGTGGTGATGATCGATTTATTTAGTATCAGAGTTGATGAAGAATTCAGAATATTTAACTATTTAGACCACTATTTTGACATTGCTATCACGGTGTCACGTAAAGAGTGGTATCACTATAGTGTTGAAAATATGCCCTAGAGGTAATAATAAAGTTGTTATTATTCTATTTTCATGTTTATGATTAAGTTTATGTTCTATGCTAGAATTGCATTGGTTCTTGAATATGAGATTCAAAGAAAAACCTAATTGCATGTGTGGAATAATAAACACCATTCAGATCCCTAGTCAGGCCTCTGGACTAGCTCATGTATTGTTGATGGTCTTGTTTTCCTGATCATGGGCATTGTTAATGTAACAAGGATACCGGCAATAATGGGAATACATTGTTAGGGTAACAATGGTATTGGATAGACCCCCTTATGAGATACTGCGAGATCACGTTGTCAATATGTTATCGGTATCTTCTCATAATGTGTTAACGTTTACTTGCGTCCTTAGACCATGAGAATATCGTAGACCCGGATACCGGATGGTTGATTTGGGGTCATCAAACGTTACTCCGTAACTGGGTAATTATAAAGGTGACTTTCAGGTACACTAGAAAGTATATCGTGGTTCTAGATATATCAAGACTGGGATTTGCCCATCCGGCGATAGAGAGATACACTCTGGGCCCACTCAGTATTACGGTGTCCAGCATCGCCTGGCCAGGTATTGTGACTAAAAGGTTAGTCATGGGGATACCGGAATACGGAAACGAGAAAAGAGTACAAACCGGTAACGAGGATAACTAGGTATAGTGATCAAGGAGTTGATCACATGGATACCATAAAAGTCTCGCCTCGGGTTGTGTAATGTATCGTGAGGCAAAAGGATGATATGCGGTAATACGAGGTTCGCTCGATAAAGATCTTCGATGGTATGTGGGAGTCGTTATGGGTGTCTAGATCCTGCTGACGATTATTGACTGGAAGGTGTTCCGGACATGTCCACATATACTCGAACCTATAGGGTCACACGCTTAACGTTTTAGCGACATTTAGGAATGCTACGATTTATGGAGAACGAGAGAGAAGGATTCCAAAAGTGTTTCGGATGATCTGGAAAGTGTTCCGGGAGGTCCCGGATGGTTCCGGTGATGTCCGGAAGTGTTCCGGAAAGTATCGAAAGGTTCTAGAATATGGCGGAAGCTTCTGGAAGGTCCGGGAGGTCCCAGAATATTCCGGAAGGTTCTGGAAGACTCCTACTGGGCTGCAACCCCCTTTTCTTGGGGGGCAAGGCAGCCAAAGGGGGGCTGTCCGAATTGGACTCTAGTTTGGACTCCCTGGTGGAGGTGGATTCGATCTCCTCCTGAGGGATGGACTCTACCCCTTGGCCACCTATATAAGGAGGGGGAGGCGCACAAGGGAGCTGAACAAAGCAGCCCTAGCCCCTTGACCGAAACCCTAGGCAGCCGCCACCTCTAGATTGGCCGCAGCCTCCTCTTCCTCTCTCTTCTAGATTGGATCTAGTACAGCTGCCGTTGCGCTGCTGCTTCTCCTTCTCGTAGATCCCCGCTGTTCTTGTGTGTTGGTCCACACATTACTACGGTGTTGCTGATCCGGTACGCGTGGATACCTCGGAGACGTCGTACACTTCGGCGTTCGATCGGGCGAACTATTCGCGAGGAGATCACTCTCGCGGCTGGGAGGTATAACCTAGCTGCGGGAGTCTGCGGACTTCATCGACATCGTCAACTTCTCCGCTGCATTGATATGATCGGCGAAGGTATGATATCGTTGCCTGCACCTCGATAGTGGATCTTGGTTTGGTTCGTGTACGGTAAATTTTTATTTTGCGTAGCACGTTCCCCAACATATAGATATTCTTGGAATTATCCGGTGCTGTCGTGTTATGAAGAACCACCGGAAAGTCATGAAAATTTCCATAAAATGTGATAACATTGAGGCAAGATACATTTATCATGCCGCACAATTTTAAATCAAAATTCACTCCACAACTTGAGAAGCAAAAAATAAAAATAAAAAAATCAGCTGTGAATAGTACCAAACATATTACAGCATGTTACTATTCACAGCTAGATTTTTACCTTTTGTTGTATGTATTGGTTCCATATTCTGAATTTTTTATTGAAATTTTGTTTTCTTGCGTTGTTAGCACGAAAGCACTGTAAGGGATGAAGCACCGCATATGTTCCCCATCTATTAAGCTGACCATGTGTATACATCACATATATACCATTAATTGTTAAACGACATATTATAAATAATCAACATCTATTTGTTGTATTAAAAAAAGTTAATAGTGTAAAATTTGTAATCAGTTTACTCTAGGTTTTCTTAATACAGGACAGTTTAGAACACAAAAAGACACATGGATAGCAAAAGCATAGGAATGACGTAGGAATGCAAGTGCATAACCGTGGGTAACAAAAAGCATGAGAATAATAGGACTATGAAGTTTGGATCATCTGGCGGGAAAAGCATTGAAAAACTGTATACGTGTGAGAGAGAATAACATAGGAAAAATTGGCCGACCTTGCGAAATAGAGCGAGTTCATAACAAAACTACTTAATTAGCCCGGTGAGTAGACATTACATCTTGAGACCGTGCGAGAACAGTAAATTCGTGCACATGTGCTGCAGAAGTAACAGAAACATCTATCTGTCTAATCTAATCTAAATAGGTGATTCGGGGAGGGATTCGGGCGCTCCTCAGGGCTTTGGGATTTTTGACTGTCTGATCGCCTCCAGCTCTCTATCTCTGCCATTGGTTCAGCTTAGCTCTATGGAATTTCCCTTGCACCTTGAGCGTTGTTGACCACTGCCACTGCAGGTGGCCTGACTTCTATGGTCCCCTATGTATTGTCAGTGTCTTTTCTTTTTTCCTTGCCGTTGGATGAATCGAGAAAGACCGTGCGGTGGTGACTTCCTGTGATTTCCGCTGCTACCCGAGGTATTCCAGACCTTTCGCGTGGTCTCTCCTTGGATTCTGGTGCCATCCTTACGATTCGCCGCCGGGTACGATGCTACGCTCCTTGGTGTGGTCGAGGGTAGATTGGTAGCAGCTAGGCTCTGATGAAATCCCCAGCAGCCCACATATCAACCCACCTTATCCGCCGCTGCTGCCATCGATGCCCTTTCTTTTGTCCTGTCCTTTGCTTCTTTGTGCTCCACGTTCTCCGACGTGAAGCATGCAACGGTGCCGGTCACAGTGGTAGATGGCTCCCCTAGTGGTGTTTGAGTAGCGGCGAGGCGTCAACTTGCCCTCTTCCGCTTCCTCTCTCCTCACTCCAGATTCACCGGCAATGACACGTCATGTGCTTCCTGCCAGTTAGCGGCGGCCGAGTCGCGTACTGGCTGGAGGTGCCCTCGCAGTGGCGGGACACCACCAGATCTTTCTGCACCATCCACGGTAGGTTGGAGACTTGCGACGTCGGGGTCGCAGTGGTCAGCAACTTGCCCAAGTGTCAGACACCATTCGACATGTGGCGAGGCACCAACTCGCCATTCCCCGCCTCCTCTCTCCTCGCAGTCCATTCGCCGGCAGCGACGCTGAGCAGCGGCACGGCGGTTCCTGTCACGCTCCTGATCAATCAAACGCAAGGTATGTACCTCTGAATATGGGCAATTTGCCAACGACCATTGTAGCGCACCTCCGCATGGTTTGAATTGACAATGCATGCTTCTTATTAGTTCGGCACTAATTTTGTGAACCTGTATCACTACTACAGGACATGTCAATACTGACGGGCCAAAAACCCACATCACAGACGGGTTTTTGGCCCGTCAGCAACTAAAGGTCAGTAATGACTCGTATTATCAGTGACGGGTAATTTACCCGTCTGTGATAAAGGTCATCACTGACGGGTTAAATACTAACCCGTCCGTGATGGTAGAGTCATCACTGACGGGTACTTTTTCTACCCGTCCGTGATGACGTTTTCACAGGTGACGAAAGGTAATCATCACTGACGGGTACACATCCAACCCGTCTGTGATGAGTATACATCAGAGGTGACGAAAATATCATCACAGACGGGTAGAAAAGTAGCTATTAAATAGACTGTTGATGTAGATATTAGATCCATCAATACCTTACGTACTCCACATTCAGTCCACGCTAGGGCAGCCGCCTCCATGTGCGTGCAAACGTGGAACCCACATGTGTTCGTTGCTTCTCGTTATTGTTTGCAGGGAAATCAAATTTATGGGTGAGCTTTTTTGCTCGCCTTACCTTGTAATTAACCCCTCCCGATGCCTTATAGATCACGAAGGCATCATCGATGCACTTTCGTATCATCGAGAAGTCACGTTTCGTTTTCATTATGGAATCAAAGTAAAAGACCTTGTTCCATGCTCCAACGATAACCACAAGTACTCAGTGGTCGCTGCATACATGACATCATGGTCAAAAGTGAGACGTAAACACCTAGCTAAGTGCATAAATTGAAGATTTAGACAGTACTAAAGAACTTATGGTGGGTTGTAGGCAAACATTATGTAATCCTTGGTCCTTTGGGCGAGCCATGCTTTCGCAAGGAACTGCGTGGCCATCTCTACATTCTCGTTGAGCACCCTCCAGTTGAATAGGTATGGATCGATCAGTCCAACATTTGCATTCAAGCGCCTGATCTCTTGGACCATGTGGAGCGTCCATACCCTCATGATGTTAGCGTCGAGTCTGTCGAAGATATAGAGACTGAACAGGTCTTCATAGTTGACGTCAAACGTACCAGCCCCAACTTCATCGAAGAAATTGTACTCAGGTGGCACTCTAACCGTGATGTACTGCTCAGCACCAGGCTTCGTGGATTCTTGCATGTAGTGATTATGCAGAAGTCTGATTTGCTGGGCCATATTATTCAGTTGAAGCTCCGGGAGGAGTGGCTCTCCCCATATGTATTTCTGGGCTAGAGGGGCAGGAGGATAGTACTGTTCTGATGAATACAATAAAGCCTTACTGGCGCTATCAGCCTTATGTTTCTTGCCGCCTTGGCCCCGTTGAAAGGACCGAGGATGCCGACTAGAGGGGGGTGAATAGGAGGCTAACTATTTTTTCAATTGTTTTAACTTTGGTTATCAATTTAAGCCTTAACAGATTGCTAGGATAAGCTAGCTGTGTGACAGGTGAATGACACAAGCAATATGTGATATGCAGATTAACACTTATCTGTCACACAGATGTCTAACACATGTAAGCTAAAACCTAGAATAGATAATCAAGATAAGCAGCTGTGTAACAGGTAGCTGGCACATGCAAGAGATATGATATTCAGCAACTGAGACACAGCTATGCTAACACAGGTGTAAAGGCAATCAATCACAGATGAACAAGATATGAATGATCAACACAAGCAGGCAAGTCTAATGAATATCTAAAAGCAATGTAGAAAGTACTCAGAGAGACAAGGTGTTTTTACCAAAGTTCCCTACTCTTTACCGAGAGGTACGTCTCCGTTGGAGAGGCTACTCCGAAGAGATCGCCAGCACTGAATCGTGCTTGTTCTCCGAGTACCTGAGTGATCAGGCCTATTCCTTTGCTTGTGGAAGTCCTTTAGCCTTGCAGCAGGTAGACTTCAGATCACCTTCACAAACATCTGGTTCAACCCACACAAGCTTGGGTGATACCAGCGACTCCTACGCCCGTCTAGGAGTAGACACTCCAAGAGTAACAGATTCAGTAGCAACAACTCTTGGAGGAACCAATGCTCTTTGCTCAGAGACTCTAACTCTCGTGAACTAAAACTTAGGAAGTTTGGCTTCTGTTCTGAGAGTAGGAGGCTTTGCAACGGTCGAATATGATTTACTGGATTGAGCATGGTTGAGGTCGACGACCTCCCCTGGTCCCCTAGTTATAGGGTCCACAGACACCTGACCGTTACACTGTTGCCACGTAGGATTGAGTGGATCACCGGTGTCAGACACCGGTGACACAGCCAATCACTCCGCTCAACTATAACCGGCTCAGGCCGACCGATACCTGTGTCACCGGAGGCACACACAGGTAAACCCTTAACTGACGTAGCCGCACTACTCAGCCCGGTCTTGGCACATGACATGCCCTCAGCGCACAACAACCTCTGAAACCTAATAAGGAGAGAACCTCCGACAGCTTTCTGACTCAGTAGACAGACTATCGCAGTGCAGGTCCCTTAGCAATTACAAGCTCTCCCCTGGTACAGAGATGTACCTGAGTCATAGAACGCTAGACCACCTGTGACACAGTTGTGTCACGCCAGTGACTCTAACCCCTAGGGTTTTTTACTGCTAGCACTGCAGAGTGCAAGCACAAACCAGTTTCACACTTGTGCAAAACTGTTGACACAGGACCACTAACCTCAAAGCATCAGTGCCACTGTCCAACATCCTAAGCATTGAGCAATAGAACCTCCACAAATCATTACTACTTCATCTCTCTTGATGGTACGGGTGTTTCCTATGGACTCAAAGAAACTAGCAAATCTAGGCTTTACGTGCCCACCAACTGCAGTTACAGCCCTTGGCGCATCAAGCCACCATCACCTTGCTTGCAACTCCTTGCACAGCACCGGCTTCTTCACAGCTGTGGCACAGCTGCCTAGCATAGCCATTCCCTTAGTCCTGGAAACCACCTTTGTACCTTTTTGGTGGTCATCCTTTCCTTAATGACCCTTCTTCCTGAAACCTATAAAACCTGCTTACACTCACTGTAAACATTAGATTCCAGTTTGAGTTGCCATTAACCATCAAAAACCACTTAGGGACCTAGATGATCTTTCAATCTCCCCCTTTTTGGTGGTTAGTGGCAACCCATTCAACAAATTCACATAAAGATTTGAATGAGAGATACATGTGCAGGTTGTTAGAATATACTCCCCCTGAAGCTGTGCACAAAAGATTTGATTTCATTATACTAGTGCACATATTTTAATTTTGGATATGAGTAGTATGTTCTTACAACGTACACTTTTATCAATTCAGAGAATGTGTATCAGAGCATATGTCATTTCAGAGAATATGTATAAGAGCATATGACTTGAAGGATTTATCTGAACTGATATGTTTTTATTCTGATGCAGTTATAATAACTAGAGTATATGAATATTAATCAGAGCATTCCAATTATAATAACCAGAGCATATAGATGTGTATTAGAGCATAAATAGAGCACAAATTCAGAGTAGACATATGTATCAGATCAATTGTACTCAAAGCCTCACAATAGACATATGAATCAGAGTAAATTATGTGCAAAGCATCAGAGCAAAAATTTACTGCATCAGATCAAAAGATTACTGCAGTTTAAATTAATTTTAATCAAGACAAAAGAATCAGAGTTAAAACAAGTCTTGGTTACTCCAAGAATATATTAAACTCCCCCTATATCCAAAATTCTCTCAATTCTCTCCCCTCTGATCAACTATTCTCTCAATTCTCTCCCCCTTTGCCACTAAGACACCAGAAAGGGATGAGGAAAAGAAACATTCAGAGCTTGGTCTTCAACAACTGGAGAACTTCTGATAGCTGAGCCTGCAACTGATCAACCTTGGAGTACGGACTGTTGACTTCTGTTCTGAGCTGAAGATTCTCTCGGCGCAGAGCTGCAAACTGAGTTGGCATAACCTTGTTCTGGTAGGCTCTGGCTGCTGCTTGAGACATAAGAGAGGAGGACAGAGTGCCATCTTTAGCCACCTGTGTCACAGATACTAACTTAGCTGGGTCAGCTGCAGGAGGATCAGCGGTGATACCGGTAGGCACTTGGACTTGAGGAACTGGCACTTGGGGAGTAGGCACTTGAGGAGCTGTTGGAGCAGCTGTGTCAGCGGGAGCTGACACAGTTGGATCTGGTGAATCTCCAAATAAGGCAGGAATAGCAACCTCATCAGGATGGTCATCAACCTGAGGCCTGAGCTGGGTCTTGATAGTCTTCACTAACATGTCAAAGTTTGAATCCAGAAGACCTGTGCGTTGAAGGATCATGTACATGATGTATGATCCATACCTCAGCTTTGCTTTCTTGTCCTTCTGGACAGCATCTATATCATGAAATATGTATCTGGCCACATCAAAGTGCTGGTTCTTTGCAATGTGCACCAAGATCTGCCAAACTGGATTATACACAGCATCTGTGTTGCCTCCCTTGGGCTGAAGAGTGACATTGATAATCTTCACAAGATGCTTGGCTGTGATGGTGATACCCTTGAAGTAAACATGTTCAGGAGGGGCTTTGGCAGGGAAGGTAAAGTTCCTAGGATAGAACTTCCTTCTATCAGCATTGGAGACTGGCTCTAGCTTGAACAGATTGGGCATGCCAGGCTCCACTGGTGCATGAAATGAGCTATTGAACTTTGGAGCTATTATTGATAGCAGTTGACCTCTTGTCCTCCAGAGCATGACATCTTGATTTTCTTGTTCTATCCAAACTGTGGCATAGAACTCTTTAATGACCTCTAGGTCATAATCTTGTTGAAGACTGCAAATAAACTCCAGGCCTAAGGCTTGAATCAGAGATGGTAGGGTTCTCAGCCTTGGATCATTCAGAGCAGACCAATCTATGGTCTTGCAGTCAACAAATCCCTTAGAAGATAGGATTTCATGGTAGATACCCCTTTGATGATCATTGTGAAATCTGCGGTCTGAGCAAGATGGTTCCTTATATTCCTTATCTTCATTGAAATATGGGCAAGTTAACCTCATTTTGATAAAGGCACTTGTGCTCATGGAGGCAACTTTGCTTCTTGACTTCTTAGGATCACTTTTAGGAAGTTTCTTTACGGCAGCTCTGGAGATGAATTGCATCTAATTTGCCTCAATCCTCAGAGCATGGGAGAATATGTAATGGTGTTTCTAAATCTTCTTCTCCTACTGAGGGACTGGGTGAGTTGTCTTCTTGTTCAGCTTCTTCTTCCTCTTCTTGATTAGCTGATTCTGCGCTGGGGGATGAACTTTCTGTCTGGTAATCTTCATCAGAATCAGCTCGTGGTTCTCTAGCCCGGGGTGGAGTTACAGATACTCCTCTTCCATCATCTGATAGGCTTTCAGAGCTTTCTTCGTGATCAGCTGAGCCACTGACCTGTGCCACAGGAGAGGACACAGGTGGTTGAGCAATAGGTGCAGGGTCAGTTGCCGGAGGCATAGGTGATGGAGTCCGGTGGGTCACTTGGGCTTGAACCTCTTCTACCTGAGGCACAGCTAGCTGAGACAGCTGTGGACTTGGTGATTTGGTAGGTTCAGTAGGCTTCACAGATCCAGCCTCTGGTGATGATGAAGGCACATGGACCTCTTTGGGAACTTGTTCTTCAGTCTCAGTCTCAGATATGAGAAATTGGGATGGGGACATCTGCTTCTAAACATCCAGGGAGGAAAGGGATTCTACACTCGTAGAGCTCAATGTTCTTCTGCTCCTCCTCTCATATGTCTGCAGATCTGACTTGGTTGGGCTGGCCACCTGTGACACAGGTGGTGGCATCTCCTTCTTGATTTCTTGGAGAGCTTCCTTCTGCTGTTCCAACTGATCTTTAATTGTAGGCTTGGAACCTTGAGAGGTTTCTGAGATGATTTCAACCTCTAGTCTTTGCTGGAGGTTCTTCACTGATGACAACTGTGTCAGATCTTCTTCTCTTGGCGCTCAGTGCAGATAACACTACAGGATCTGGTCTGTTGGCAGCAGAAACTTGACTTTGCTTGAGCTTTGCTTCAGCCATCAAGGCTGTTTTCTCAGGACCTCTGGACAATCTCATAGCTTTGCCTAGCAGCTCATTGATTTGTTCAAGAAGAATGCTATCTCTTTGTTCTGAACTCAGGCCCTTGGGCATGGATTTTTGAGTTGAGGCAGAAGATCAAGCTGTCTTGAACTCAGGGGACAGAAGACCTCTTTTAAGTTTGATTTCAGCTTGTAGTGCTTGCTTGTCAAGACCAGTGGGCAGAGAGTTGACCTTATGGATCAATTCACTGATCTGATGGATAAGTTCCCTATCATTGTGCTTCACTTCAACTGGTTTAGAATATGGCATTGCCAGATAGCTGGTTGAGATTTTCTTCTGAGTCTCAATAATTTTCTTTCTTAGCTCAACCTCAGCTGAATATGAAGTGGCTGTTTGTAGCTGCTTATGCAGATCAGCAATTTCCCTTAGGAGAGCTCTATCTTCTTTGGAAGGTTCAGGGATTTGCATTGTAACAAGCCTAGCAACCTCTGAAAGCTCAAAGCTTTTAGCAGTGTAAATGGTTGTCAGCTGCCTCTTTGTTTCTCATCAGTGGCTGCACTGATCCTTTCAGCCAGCTTATCCAATTCATCAAGAATAAGCTTGTCATGCTCTAAGTCTTCTTGAGACACTTGAGGTTCCAGAGTAGGCTCTCTAATGGTAAGTGTGCCCCTAGGCAACACTACATTTTCAATAGATGGTTTAGAGACTTTCTTAACTGCCTTCTTTGGCTTCTTGGCCGCTTCTTTTCCCAAAGAAGTATGCTCAACAGCAGCTGAGGATCTTGTCCTCTTGGATGGAGCACGATGAGAGCTGGACTTGCCAACCTTAGAGGCAGCTGCTTTCTTTCCAGCAGCTATTCTTTGCCTGTAGGCTCTTTGGTTTGCTCTTCTTCTTTCAGCAGCCTCTTCTTTCTGTCTCAACCTTTCTCTTTCCTGATCTGAGTCTAAAATATTTATCTCTTTGCTCGACTCCTCAGGATCAGACCACTTTAGACCACTGTCAGCTTTCTCAGAACCTGAAGACATCTGAAGAAACCAGATAGATAAGAAAGAATGTAGGTGAGAGGAGTTCCTAAGATGCAAACAATGGTAGCTGTGTGCGACCCTGTGTGAGGATAAGCTAACACAGGTGAGGACTTGGGAACAACCGAGGTCTCTGCCTATTGAATAGGCGCACCTGTGTGACAGGTGAGACCCTAGCGGTAACACAGCTACGTGCAAAGGCGGACGACAGATTGATGAAAACTAGGGTTTAACAAGGGTTTGCCATTCAATTTTAACCTAGATGGTTTCTGGAGGATGATCATGAGCAAAAGCAACCCTAAGAAAAAACAATGCACGATTGGTTTGAACTTTTAAGCGATTGCATAGACAAGAACATGGCTAGGCGCAAAGAAGGGTTTCGCAGATGCTTACTTTGATCGAGAAAACGAGAATCCGTGAAGGAATTGGCGCTGGAGCTCCTCGGAAAGCCTTCTCTGATGCGTTGGAAGATTTCGAGGGGCGGAAACCAAGATTTCATCGAAAACTCACGATTTTGGTGCGGGGCGGAAGACTGGGGTTTTGAGCTGGACGTGGATTTTGCGAAGACGCAGAGACGCTTTATGTAGGCTGAAGGGGTAAATGGTGGCTGTTTCACAGCTGACATGAAGACCTGTGACACAGGTATGTGGAAAGAAAACCCTATGACCTAAAGAGTCCAAAAGCATTCACCTGAGACACAGGTAGATGACTTAGGTGACAAGTATTTCATCTAGAACTCCGAGATAGAGAGAGTTTGATAAGAGAGCAAGCATTAGAGCACTATCAGAGAATCCTTATGTAATCTTCCCAATGTCAGTTTGCCAGAAATTCAATCAAACAAGGCTAAAACTGACATGAGTTGATTTTGAAAACAAGTACACACGAATGTGCACAGACAGCTGAAGAAGAATTCTCAACTCTAAGCATATCATACACACACCTGTGACACAGGTGATTAACACAGATGGACATGTAAGAAATACAACCAGCAAAACATATGAGCTAGACACCAAGCCAATCCTTTTATTGTAGATTAGAGACATCAATGATATTCAATTCACTCCTCAGAGCACAGAATCTAGTCTCATCTAAAGGCTTGGTGAAAATATCAGCTAATTATTTTGCAGTCCTTACATGGCACAGCTGTATATCTCTCTTCTCAACATGATCTCTAAGAAAGTGGTGCCTCACTTCAATGTGTTTAGATCTTTGGTGGTGTACTGGGTTGTTGGCTAACTTAATTGCACTTTCATTATCACAGAAGAGGGGTACTTGATTAAAAGATATGCTGAAATCTTTCAAGGTCTGCCTCATCCATAATAACTGAGCACAACAACTACCAGCAGCTATATACTCAGCTTCTGCAGTGGAAAGGGCTACTGAGTTTTGTTTCTTGGATGACCAGGACACTAAGGAATGCCCTAGAAATTGACAAGTACCAGAGGTGCTTTTTGGTCAACCTTACACCCTGCATAGTCACTATCAGAATAGCCAACTAGCTCAAAATTTGTACCTTTAGGATACCATAAACCAAAGCCTGAGGTTTGAATCAAATATCTCAGTATCCTTCTTACTGCCACTCTGTGACAGTCCTTAGGGTTAGCTTGAAATCTTGCACACATGCATACACTCAACATTATATCTGGCCTAGATGCACATAAGTATAGCAAGGAGCCTATCATGGATCTAAACTCTTTCTGATCAGCAGACTTACCTTCAGTGTTTAAGTCTAGATGACCATTTGTTTGCATGGGAGTATGAATAGGCTTTGCATCCTTCATGCCAAACTTGGTGATGATGTCTTTGGTGAATTTTTCTTGAGAGATGAAAGTACCTTCCTTGAGTTGTTTGATCTGAAGTCCTAGGAAGTACTTGAGCTCACCATCCAGAGACATCTCAAACCTCTTGGTCATCATCTGGCTAAACTCATCACTCATGGAGCGGTTAGTACTGCCAAATATATGTCGATGACATAATATATTTGGCACACAAATAAATCCTTTCCATTTTTCTTAGTGAATAGACTTGTATCTACTAAGCCCATTTTAAAACCATTGTTGATCAGAAATTCATTCAATGTGTCATACCATGCTCTAGGTGCTTGCTTTAGGCCATAAAGTGCTTTGTGCAGTTTATAAACATGATAAGGTTTCTTAGTATCTTCAAAGCCTGGTGGCTGTTCTACATATACAAGTTTAAAAAGTTTACCATTGAGAAAGGCAAACTTTATATCCATTTGGTAAAACTTGATGTTATGATGAACAGCATAAGCAAGGAGCATCCTGATGGTTTCAAGTCTTGCCACTGGAGCAAAGGTTTCCCCAAAGTCCAGGCCCTCCACCTGTGTGAACCCTTGAGCTACAAGTCTGGCTTTGTTCCTTACCACCTGTCCATTGGTGTCTTGTTTGTTCCTGAAGATCCACTTTGTTCCAATCACATTATGATTATTGGGTCTTTCAACCAAGGACCAAACTTGATTTCTCTCGAACTGATTCAGCTCTTCATGCATAGCATTTATCCAGTCAGCATCCATGAGAGCTTCCTTGATGTTCCTGGGTTCAACATTGGAAACAAAAGAGTAATGCTCATAGAAATTAGCAATTCGAGAATGAGTAGTCACTCCCCTATTAATGGTTCCGATGATCTGGTCTACAGGATGATCCTTCTGTAGCCTGCTGATCACAAGGGGTTCGGGGTCAACCACCTGTGTCACAGCTGTTGGTGTTGCCTGTGACACAGCTGGTTCTTCCTGTGACACAGCTGGCTGAGACAGGTCCTTTGCATCCAGGAGATCATTGGCTGGGTTGTACTCGAGCTTGATGTCTTCCTCTCCAGTGTCTTCACCCTGTGATGGAGAGAGAGGTTCTTGGTCTCTTGGTGAGGCAGATTCCTCCTTGATGGTGGGTCTGATCTCACCATTAGACTTCTTTTGAATGTCCTTACTCCCTACATCATTAGCAACTTACTCTCCTTAAGAGCCATAAGACTCATCAAAGTCCACATCTATAGATTCTTCAACAACCTTTGTGGAGGTGTTAAAAACTCTATAGGCATGTGAGTTAGTAGAATAGCCAAGGAATATACCAACATCAGATTTAGCTTCAAACTTAGCGAGGCGTTTGCCCTTCCTAAGGATGTAGCACTTACAACCGAATACTCTGAAGTATGAGACATTTGGCTTGGAGTTGGTGAGCAGCTCGTAAGGAGTCTTCTTGAGTAGTGGATGTAGATATAACCTGTTGATGGAGTGACAGGCAGTGTTGACAGCTTCAGCCTAAAATCTTGGTGAAGTCTTGTACTCATCTAGCAGTGTCCTTGCCATCTCTATCAGGATTCTATTCTTCCTTTCCACTACTCCATTTTGCTGTGGAGCATATGGACTTGAAAGCTCATGCTTGATTCCATGTTTGTCCAGAAATGCTTGCACCTTGGAGTTCTTGAACTCTGTCCCATTGTCACTCCTGACCTTCACTAGGTTTACCTTCCACTCATTTTGAACTCTAACAATGAGATGCTTGAATTTCTTGTAAACCTGTGTCTTCTCCTTCAAAAAGAACACCCAAGTATAGCGAGAAAAATCATCTACTTTGACAAAGCCATAATTGCTACCTCCCAAGCTCTCATAAGTTGTAGGACCGAAGAGGTCAATGTGTATGAGCTCAAAAGGAGTGGTGCTGGTCATGATAGTCTTGGGACGATGAGCAGCTCCAACTTGTTTGCCAGCTTGACATGCACTGCAGGGCTTGTCTTTCTCAAACTTTACCTTTTCTAGACCTATGACATAGTCATGTTTGCTGAGTTTGTTGAGAAGCTTCGTCCCTGCATGTCCTAGCCGCCTGTGCCACAGCCAGCCGACACTGGTCTTGGCCATGAGGCACCATGGAGCTGCTGTAGGCTGTTCATTGAAGTTGACAATGTATAGTTTTCCAGACCTGCATCCTTTGAATACTTGAGAATCATCAGATAGTTTGGAGGCTATAACCTCATCAGGATAGAAAGTAACTTTCATACCTGTGTCACACAGCTGTGACATAGACATAAGACTATAGCCTATCTGATCCACAAGCATTACATTGGATAAAGAGTGATGTTCAGATATGGCTATTTTACCAATGCCATTTACCTTTCCCTTGGAGTTATCTGCATAGATCACATATTTACTTGGAAGATTTTCACTTGTGATCTCTACAAACTCCTCTCTGCCTCTTGTCATATGTTGTGTACATCCACTGTCCACAACCCAGTCAGTTCCACTGGAGGTAGTGTCCTGCAAGATTAGTTATGGGATTTAGGGACCCAAACTTGTTTGGCTCCCTTAGCAGATTTACCATAAGCAGAAACAATAGTTAATGGGTTAGCAGATCTGTTTCTAGAATTGACAGCCTTAGTAGCAGATGATATAACATTAATTCTTTTCGGCTTGCTATCACCTGCAACCTTAGACAGAAGGGTTAGTTGGCTGTGTGAGTTACCGGTGGCACTGGTAGGTACACGACTGTGTAGGCTACCGGTGACACATGCAACTGTTACCTTTGGAACCCAGATGGTAGGTAGCCACTTTGTCAAGTGCCTGCGACCTACATATTTAGCCATAATTTTTCCTTTTCTGTCCTTTTGCAAGACATAGGCTGGGTTAGAGGGAATGTTTACCACATTCTTGTTTCTCTGCATATGACCAACATAGTTGTTGTCATTGGTACCTGCTTGTTTCACAAATTTTGCTGCAAAATTAGAGTTAGTGGCAGCAGGCAGTTTATCTTTATCTGCAGGAGAAATGTAACCCAAGCCTTTTTGGCCATCATTCTTTCTGAGCATCTCAGCTTTAATCAGCTGATAATTTTGCATACCAATATTGGCAGTGCATAGGCCTTTCCTCATAAGCCTTTTTAGGTCTTCAAGCTCCTCTTTGAGCTTGTTATGTTCATCTGCATCTATAGAGTTAGTAGCAATAGAGGTTGATGCCTCTTTTGAATTCTCAATCACACAACCTGTGGAAGTTAGAACATTTATACGACTAGCACAGTTTAAGCATGATTCAATAACAGTAGGAGCAGGAATAGGTGCATCAGTAGATATAGTAGAGGAAATATCAATGCACATGGAACGCTTTGCCTTAAGCTCCTCGTGCTCTTTCATGAGAAATTCATGAGCTGCCTTGAGCTTTTCATGGGCTATTTCCAGATTCTCCTGGTCTAGCCTGAGGTTTTCCCTGTCATCAGTAACCTCATCATATGAATCTC
Organism: Stipa capillata; assembly: GCA_019208055.1. Lineage (NCBI taxonomy): Eukaryota > Viridiplantae > Streptophyta > Magnoliopsida > Poales > Poaceae > Stipa > Stipa capillata. Next base: position 19,288 of record JAGXJF010001404.1, on the reverse strand, counting down.
TCAGCTCCCTGAGTTTATCCCTTAGGGATATATTCTCCTTCCTCTCCTTGCCGTAGGTCTTATCTGTTCTTTCCAGAATGCCCATTAGTTCAGCATAATCAGGAAAGTCATCTTCAGTAAGTACCTTAGATTATTTAGCCATAAGGCACAAAGGAGTAGAAGTAGATGATGTCTGATCAGTCTTGGCGTTGATCTGGGAGCTGTGTGACCTGGCTGTGTCACAGCTGGGTGCATCAGTCATGCTGATGGCAATTCCAGCAACTTGACCTTCATCCTCATATTCTTCCTCTGAACCTGAGTCATCTGATACCCAAGCTTATCCAACATAGGCTCTAGCAGTGGCCTTGTTCTTGGAGTAGCTTGGGTGCTTGTTGAAGGTCTTCTTCCTTCCATGAAAGTTCTTCTTCTTCTTGTATTGATTGTCCTTCTTCTTGCTTGGACAATCAGCAGCAAAGTGGCCCTCCTTGCCACAGTCGAAACACTTGTTGTCTTTGGACAGTTTCTTTCTTTTGTATCTGTCACTTGACCCAAACTGCTTCTTCTTCTTGTAGAACTTTCTGAAATTTCTTGTGAGGAGAATAAGTTCACTCTCTTCTCCACTGGTCATCTCCTCATTAAGTTCTTCACTGCTATCACTCTCAATTTGTGACGTTGAAGCTGTGGTCTTCAAGGCAATGTTCTTCTTAATAGCTGGGGAAGAGCTTTGCTTGCCTTCTTGCTTAAGTTTCATCTCATGTGTTAGAATCCTTCCTAACACTTCAGTGGGCTTCATCTGGTCGAACCCATCCTTCTCTTTCAGCATTAGAACAAGAGTTCTATAGGCCTTAGGGAGCACTGACAGAAACTTCTTGATCACATCTTCATCTTCAACCCGATTGGAGCCTAGAGCCTTCAGCTGGTTGGTGATGATGGTGAGTCTTGAAAACAGAGAGTTGATGTCTTCACCATGCTCATACTCAAATCTCTCCAGCTTTGATTCCAGAAGACTTCTCTTTGACTTCTTCAAAGTGTCACTTCCCTCATAGATCTGCTCCAGAGTATCCCAGATATCCTTGGCAGAATCCATGGTACTGACTCTGTTGAAGTCATGCTCCTAAAGACCCATGAATATTGCTGTGGCAGCCTTAGCATTGTTCTGAATGTTCCTCTTGTCAATCAAGCTAGGGGTGGTGGCGTTCTCCAACTTGTATCCTGTAGACAAAATCTCCCACACATCTGGATCAATGGCGATAAGATGCATTTGCATCTTTCTCTTCCATAAGGCATAATTAGATCCATTAAACACAGGTATTTTACCCTCATATCCCAACATCCTTTAAACTCTGGCTGTTAGACCAATTCAAAGAGCACCTAGCTCTGATACCAATTGAAAGGACCGAGCATGCCGACTAGGGGGGGTGAATAGGAGGCTAACTATTTTTTCAATTATTTTAACTTTGGTTATCAATTTAAGCCTTAACAGATTGCTAGGATAAGCTAGCTGTGTGACAGGTGAATGACACAGGCAATATGTGATATGCAGATTAACACTTATCTGTCACACAGGTGTCTAACACATGTAAGCTAAAACCTAGAACAGATAATCAAGATAAGCAGCTGTGTAACAGGTAGCTGGCACATGCAAGAGATATGATATTCAGCAACTGAGACACAGCTATGCTAACACAGGTGTAAAGGTAATCAATCATAGATGAACAAGATATGAATGATCAACACAAGCAGGCAAGTCTAATGAATATCTAAAAGCAATGTAAAAAGTGCTCAGAGAGACAAGGTATTTTTCACCGAAGTTCCCTACTCTTTACAGAGAGGTACGTCTCCGTTGGAGAGGCTACTCCGAAGAGATCGCCAGCACTGAATCGTGCTTGTTTTCCGAGCACCTGAGTGATTAGGCCTCTTCCTTTGCTTGTGGAAGTCCTTTAGCCTTGCAGCAGGTAGACTTCAAATCACCTTCACAAACGTCTGGTTCAACCCACACAAGCTTGGGTGATACCAGCGACTCCTACGCCCGTCTAGGAGTAGACACTCCAAGAGTAACAGATTCAGCAGCAACAACTCTTGGAGGAACCAATGCTCTTTGCTCAGAGACTCTAACTCCCGTGAACTAAAACTTAGGAAGTTTGGCTTCCGTTCTGAGAGTAGGAGGCTTTGCAACGGTCGAATATGATTTACTAGATTGAGCATGGTTGAGGTCGACGACCTCCCCCGGTCCCCTATTTATAGGGTCCACAGGCACCTGACCGTTACACTGTTGCCACGTAGGATTGAGTGGATCACCGGTGTCAGACATCGGTGACACAGCCAATCACTCCGCTCAACTATAACCGGCTCAGGTTGACCGATACCTGTGTCACTAGAGGCACACACAGGTAAACCCTTAACTGACGTAGCCGCACTACTCAGCCCGGTCTTGGCACATGACATGCCCTCAGCACACAACAACCTCTGAAACCTAATAAAGAGAGAATCTCCGACAGCCTTCTGACTCTGCAGACAGACTATCGCAGTGCAGGTCCCTTAGCAATTACAAGCTCTTCCCTGGTACAGAGATGTACCTGAGTCCACTACCTCAGAAATGATCTCTCCTACAAGACAATCGCTGACGGGCACTGCGAGGCCCGTCGCTGATTAGATGAATCGCTGACGGGCGCATACGGGCCCGTCAGCGCTGGTCATGCACTGGAGGAGACGGCCAACTTCTACTGATGGGCACAAAAAAAGCCCATCAGTAGAAGATGGAGCGGAGGGCAAACCTGGCTTCTTCACTGACATATACCATCACTGACGGGCACGTTTAACCCGCCCGTCAGCGCTGGTTTGCTTTTCACTGACGGTTGCTGTGTTGCCCGTCAGTAGAAGCGGGAACGGAGGGCCACCCTGACTGCTCCACTGACACATACCTTCACTGACGGGCACGTTAAAGATGCCCATCAGTGATGGTTTGCTTTCCACTGACGGGTCACGTTGTGCCCGTCAGTGAAAGTGTGCTCTAGGAATGCCTCCGGGGCATGCTTATCACTGACGGCTGGCTTACGTATTGCCCGTCAGTGATACGCCTGCGACTATAAATTGTGCTTGGCGGCACCTGCAGCTGGCTGTTGAGCTCGCGCGCCTCAAACGGCCAGCTGCAAGCTCCGGCTAGTTGCTGTCTCCTTCCTCCCCTTTTTTCTCAATTTTTCCCTAAGCCTCCTCCCTCTTCTCCCCCTTTGGCCTCCTCCCCCTCCTCTCTCCCTCCTCCTCTAGATCTAGATCTAGATCTAGATCAATCTTGTCCCTCCTCCTTAATTTGCACCCCTTCTTCCCTCTCTCTCCCCCTCCCCTCCTCCCTCCCTCCCTCCTCAATCTATATCTAAATTTCTTTTAACCCCCCTACTCCTCTCCACCCATTTTCCCATCGATCTCTTAATTTCCTCCCCTCCTCTCCCCTCCCCTCCTCTCTCTCGAGTCCGCTCCTTGACGGCCCTAGCTAGCGAGCTCTCTTTGGTACGATGTAGTACATGAAAGAAAAGAATAAATTTTGTGTTTGTTCTGTTAATTTGGACTATAATCAATCAGTTTGTTGTTGTAGGGATCGATGGATCAAAGTTGGATGTATGGCGAAAGGGCAACACGGAGTTTCATCGATACTCTGAATGGGTTTCTAGATGTGGCCGAGGAAGATAGGGAGAAAAAGGGTGCGAACAAGATGTGTTGTCCGTGTTCTGTATGCAAGAACACGATAATGTTCAGGGAGAGAGACATGTTGCAGCTACACTTGTTGACTAAAGGTTTCATGGAAGGTTATACACGTTGGACAAGTCACGGTGAGGAGGAGATAGAAATTTTAGCTACTCGTGAATGTTTAGAAGAAGAGGCCATACATGGAGACGCAGAAGAAGATGAAGACCATATTTCGGAATGTAGGGATGACTTGACGGGGGAGGCGGGGAACAATTTGGCTGAAATGTTGAGGGACAGTCACATGGTGGACCAGGTGGTCGAAGACCCCGAGGATGAAAGAGAGGTCGCAAAGTTTGCGAAACTGATGGAAGACTCGACAAAACCGCTGTATCCCACCTGCGATCCGGAACACACGCGTCTGTCAGTCACGCTAGAACTTCTAAGGATCAAGGCAGCCCACAACTGTCCGGACGCAAGCTTCGATGAGACGCTGGCTTACCTTGCGACGGTTTTTCTAAAGGAGAACGTGTTGCCTACAACCACCGAGGAAGCCAAGAAGGTGGTCTGCCCACTTGGATTGGATGTAGAGAGACTCCACGCTTGTCGAAATGACTGCATTATTTATCACAGGGAGTATAGAGAGCTGCACAAATGTCTGGTGTGTAACACATCTCGATATAAGCGGAGCAGAAACCAAGACGATGACGAGGAAGAAGTGACGAGTGGTGCCCCTGCAAAGGTTGTATGGTACCTTCCAGTCCTCCCCCGTCTGAAACGTTTATTCGGTAACAAGAAGGAGGCAAAGCTGATGCGTTGGCACGAAGACGGAAGAAGAAAGGACGGGGTGTTGAGACACCCAGCCGATGCTTGTCAGTGGAGGGCAATCGACGCCGAATACCCAGATTTCGGTAGTGATCCGAGGAATATCAGGTTCGGTATGAGTACAGACGGAATAAATCCATTCGGCAACATGAGCAGCAGACACAACACATGGCCCGTTGTTATTTGGATCTATAACCTCCCTCCATGGTTGTGCATGAAGCGGAAGTACATGCACCTGTCTATTCTCATCCAAGGGCCAAAACAACCTGGAATGGATCTTAACGTGTATCAACAGCTACTGAAGGACGAACTAGCTACGCTGTGGCAAGAAGGGGCTCAGGTCTGGGACACGGACAGAGAAGAGTTCTTCACTCTAAAAGGCCTGTTGTTCACAACGGTGCAAGATTATCCCACGTACGGGAACAACGCGTGTCAGTGCACCAAAGGATACGAAGCATGTGTTAAGTGCATGGAAGAAACGACGAGTGTTTTCTTAGAGGGCTCTAGAAAAATCGTGTTCATGGGACACCGAAGGTGGTTGACCATGAATGACCCATGGAGAGAGGACACGGAAAGGTTCGATGGAACAAAAGAAATCCGTCCAAAGCCTTGCGAGAAGACCGGACAAGAAATCTATGATCTCTTGAATGAAATTAACGAAGTTGAGCTAGAAAAAGGAAAGAAACAACCGCCGGTAAAGGGCGTCTGGAAAAGGAAATCCGTTTTCTGGGAATTACCTTACTGGCCTCACCTAGACACACGTCACAGCATGATGTAATGCATGTCGAGAAAAATGTCTGTGTAATACCCAATTGTAACAAAATAGGTATTTGACTTGCATGCATGCATACATGTCATCATCCCCGCACCATCTCGTTTAAGCCCGAAAAGGATATAATTGTACTTTATAGAATATGTTAATATCTCATCCTCGGTGGATATTTATACAAACACCAATCAACTTATTCGAAGTAGTTGAATTGAAAATGTCACTAATAAGGGTGGAGGAAGTCATCGAATTCTTCGAGGAGTCCCCGTCCCTAAACCTAAAACCCTAAAAGGAGCTAGGATTAGGGTTTCGACGATAGAACAATTTTTAGTGGATGCAAACCTCCCAAACTTCACAAATAGTTTCAAAAGTGGAAACCCTAGCCCCTTGCCAATTTTCATAAATTTTGGGAAAGTTTAAAGCCTAGTCGCAGTGTAAACCCTAAATGAGCCCTAATTCAAATTTGAACTAAAGACTAGGTCAAATCTTGTCCAGATTGATTCAAACTCTCCCAGTAGCTCCCAAATAATATATTAGAGCCCTTGTAAAAATTTCAAATTATTTGGAGAAGAAATTGCACATAAAATAACGTGGGGAATGAATCAGGAAAAACTAAAAAGAAAAGAAAAACTAAAACCCTAATCTACTCGGGCCGACAGCTTGCTCGGCCGGCCCAGCTGGCCGGCCCACTCCCCCCGCGCGCGCGCCCTCCCCTTTCTCCCACTGACGCGCGGCCCCCACTGTCATCCTCCTTCCCTCTCAACCGTGTCCGGGCCCGCGTGTCAGGTTCTCCCCCTCCACGTTGCCGCCGCAGGCTGGCCGCTGTGGGCGGTGCCCTGCTCCCGACCGGTCCTGTCCGAGCGCGCCGCCGCCCCATAAATACCTCCCCGACAGCACCCTCCTCTCCCCCTTCACTCCCCCAAAACCCTAGCGCCCATTTCCTCACTTCCCGAGCTCCTTCCCCAGCTCCGGTCACCGGCTCCGACGAGGAATTCCTCGCCCTCCAGTGAGCCCCGCTCCCCTAATCCCACTCATCCGAGCTCCCCTTCTTATCCCTCACCTCCCCCTCCACTTTATTTCACAGATTCGCGCCGGGAACCTCGACTCCACCACCTTCGTCCCCAAGTCCGGCCGAAGACCCCGACGAGCTCCCGAGCACGTTCCCGACGCTCCCCTCTTCCATTTTCTTCTGCCCTAGCTTCCTTTCTTCCTCCTAAACCTCCCCGTTGCTTCCTCTTCGCAGATCTGCCCCTGGTGACCCCCGACGCCGACGACCCGAAGCCACTCGCCGCCGGTCCTCGTCGCCAGCCCTCCTCCGACCTCCCCGGTCCTCCCCAAGCACCGCAGCCTCCCCAGGGTGAGCCACCGCTCCTCCCCGATGTCTCCCCGAGCCCACCAGAGCCCCGGAGCTAGCTCCGGCGAGCCCTCCGGCGAGGTCTCCGCCGCTGGGGTGCTGTTCCGGCCGGTCCCGAGAGAGAAGAGACAGAGAGAGAGAGAGAGGCGGGTGGCCGCGTGGCAGTCGCGGGCTGGCTGGCTGAGTCCAGTCAGCTGCTGACTGGGGCTTGGCTGCCCAGTCAGCCCTGCCACCCGGGGCCCACATGTCATCCCGAGAAGAGTTAAGGGGTGGGAATCCGGAGTAGATTAGCTCGGGTACGCGTAGGGTTTGCAGATTAGAACTGGGTAAGGTTCGGGTGTACCTAGCAATTAGGGTTAGGACTGTTTAGGTTAGATTTTGAATAAAATTTCAAACTTGCATAACTTTCAAACCACACGTCCAAATTTGATAAATTTTATATATTTGGAAAGCTTATGAAAATCTCTACAATATGGCTGAATCAAAAATTACTTTTGAGCACATGCACAAGGTGATACTTAGGGTAGATGTTTAGCCACCGTCGAGGCTCGGTAAACCCTAACTTCGCAACGGTAGCTCCGATTTCGACAAGCCTTATAGTTTTGGAAAGCTTACGAGATTCTCTACGACTTGGCTGGAACCAAAGATTAACACCTACACTCAGACTCGAACATTATAAAGAGATAGCTAATTAACCCCTCTCGCATACTCGAATCTTCGGAAATTCATATTGTTCGATTCATAGTTTCGATGCATATGGTTACAAATACTCGAGGTTTAGACTTCAGAACCTTTTGATGTCCTTAACAACCTTAGGGTTTCACCTTTTGTTCTAGTTAATAAATGACCAACCCTAACTCGACATAAAGGTTAATATTACATGCATGCATGCGCAAGGCATTAGGGTAACATCAACCACTTTAGTTATATATACCTTGTCGTAGCAGAACCCTAGCCATCCTAGCATCTTCATGACATGCACATTCCACATAAATATCATGCATACATGCTGGACCTTATGGATTCTTTTACCGTTTCTTTTCCGGTATTCGTGTTAATCGCAACAGAGCCCGAAGAAGGTGACCACCAGGCTTACAGCTCCCCGCAAGATCAGGAACAACCCGAACAAGGCAAGCAGAGCTTGTTGCATCTTTACTTTCCGTACTCTTGTGTATGCCCTTTTTATATGTGCTATGTGTACGAATGTTTATCGGTGAATCGTCGCAAAGTTGCGTACACTAGCATGTGTAGGATGTGTCTTACGTCGAGAACATCTTATAGCTCTTCAACTAAATTGTTAAGTGAGTTGGGAGAGCCGAGGGCGTGCACAATGGGTACGGTTGGTGTTAATTGCCGGGGGGACGGCGACCCAGGAGTAAGTAGAGTTTTGTCGCCACACCAACCCTATCTTCAGCGTGTCACCATCCCTTTTTACACGGGAACGCTAGCGAGAACCAACACTGAGGATAGCTGGGGTAAGTCTCCATGCACTTTGGAGGCTCGCTACCTCCAAATTGTTATGCACTCACTATGCCTGTAGGGGTTGAGTTGTCGGTAGTGGTTCGAGAGATTAAAATAAACACGTGTGGATTGGATCAATTTGGAGTTGACTTAGGGGCTGCCCTAATTGAATTGGATGATGGTTAATGGATTGATTCGGATTGGACTCATGGGCTGTCCCAATGGATTTGGATTTGCTGATTTGATCTCGGGGTGAATTGGTTGTGATATGTTTGTATCCTGAGTTAGATTGTTACTTAGCTTGTCTTTACTTCACCTTGTCAATGCTATATACTTAATTTGTATATTGTTACTCTGAGAAGCATTCATGTTTAATTACTGCTGTACTAGTATGAGTAGGACATTTAATCAAGCACGAATAAGTCTTGCGAGTACGTTCGTACTCACCTAGGTTATTCCTAGAGCTTGCAGGTGAGCCGGTGGTTGAAGACTATTTCGATGATGCCTGAAATTGTTGTTTCCTCGGTTAGCTAGTCGATTCATGGGATAGGTTGTAGCTTTTGGTCAGCGGTCACTATGCCGCTGTGGGACTCATTTACTGTTCGTCCGCTGTTGTTTATTTACTCCGTACTCGGATATGTTTTCGGATATGACCGACTGATGTAATATGTTGTCCCATCGTGGACTGTTATTAGTAATATCGTATTGTAGAGCTTTGTGATGATATCCGAGTTGTTAGATCAGGCTGCCCCTGCACAATGTGTGAATGATATGAAGTGTATGGGTATGCCGTGAAGAGTCGAAGCCGTACCTTTTTCTACTAAGTCGAGCAGGTGTTGGTTGAGTGACCCGCTGGCTGAGATGCTGTGCCGGCCAGGCAGGGTGTGGGCGTGTTCTACCGGGCTTTCGAGCGACCCACTAGCTTCCGAGCTAGGTTAGGGTGTAGGTAGAATCGCCGGGCTCCTCCGACCTTGCTTGTCGTGGTAGGATTCAGGAACGACTCTGAACCTTCACCGGGTCATGGAATCGTATGTGGTTCTGGGAAGATTGGTCGCTTCCGGCCGGCTCGCACGTGGCGGGTGTCGGATCGTTCCGCTTTGGTGGGTACGGCGCAGGTACCGTGCCACCGGGCTGGCGAGTCCTTCGGTCCTTGGCGACTTCGCGTTCCCCTAATCATATGCAATTCTGGGTCCGTGACAGCTTGGTATCAGAGCCGAGCTGACCGTAGGAAGCCAATTGCAGGTGGTCGTTAGATAGGACTCGCCAATGTCGAGAAAACTATTTGCCAAATTTAAACCCTATGTTTAAATTGAATAAGTAGATTGCTTTTTATTCCTCAACCTCATTGCTCTTAGTTCTGAACGTTCTTCTCTATTGCATTTGTTTTTCCTTGTGTGGTTAACCCTATCCTCTCTAGCCCTAAAATTGTATAGGATGGTGTACAATATTGTGACCGACCCACATCAGCTAGGCGGATGGGCTACCCTATTGTGGAGGATGTTGGAGTACCTTGGAGTGCCCCAGGAAGACCTCCCTGCTTTCCACGCCAAGACTTATAAGGTTCACGGGAAGACTCATTTTTGGATGGGATGGGTCACAGTGAGAGTCTCGGATTTGGATCAGACCTTTACAGCACCCAGACCAAGTGATGCGGATGCCCGACTGGAAGCCTCAAGGAAAGCAGTTCTCCACCTACGGCATCACTTTGATGAGATCTTCCTATTCTCCCCCTTCCGTCTCATTCCCCAGGTTACTGATGGGGGCACCAGCATTTCGGTACCAGCGCCAAGTGACGACGAAGAAGAAGATGAGACTTAGATGGAGACGGCCAATCACATTGTCTCTGCGGAAGTAATGCACGATAGGTTGTATCGGGACTATGGAATTGCTACTCAAGAGGTGGAACGGCTGACAAGAGTTAACCGCAAGCTTCGCTCTGAATTGCGCCGAAGGTATCATGTGGCGAATGAAGATGAGTCTTCCGGCGAGAGCCCTTTTGTTCCGATACAAGAGCCGACCCCAACCCCACCCGGTGAGGCCAGTCAACCTCGGAGTTCTGGAGTCAAGCCACGCAAGAGGATGACGTCCCGTGAGTATCTGCGACTCTTGACCCCAAAACTCTCACGTGGAGGTACCTTGACACCAGCCGCTCCAGCCCCTACTGATGAAGCTCTACTGTCTGAAGAAGAAGAAGAGGACGCGTCGATTCGTGTGTGGTACACCAACAGTAACCCACCAACCGACGAAGAGTAGGATGAGTGGTTGAAGGATAGGATTGGAAGTACCCAGCCGTAAGAGTTAGTCGTCGTAGCGCCGATTGGATTCTAGTGGCAAGTTGTTGATCTCTTTTTATGGTGTAAGCTGAACCAGGTTCTAGGTTTAAGGTATCTTTTGGAACCATGTAATTAGGTATCGGTGGCTGCAATTTTGGCACAATTGTAATGTTTATTTCACCATAAGGGTGACTTAAACCGCAGCCCCACGCATGAACTCTGACGAACGTATTAATGCATCCTTGGATTATTGTCAACCCTTCTTGTTATGTTTTGTGCTACATTTTCTCGTGAAAAGGTGTATACCATGATGTGACATGTTCATGAGTACCTCGCTGCACCGTTGTGGAAATGCTTTACTTTTCTATCCCTCGAGTGTTGCCGTCTCATTTCGTGTCCTTTGGTTGCAACAGAATGGCGTCAGGAACACGCGGAGCTGCCCGTGGACGCCGGGAACGTGATGAGGAAGAAGTGCCACCCCCTCCTCAGCAGCCCAATATTGCGGATCTGCTAGTGACCCAGAACAGGATCTTGGAGCAGCTTGCTCGCAATCAAGGCGCCGCAGGCGGACAAGCTAGAGGCGGTCTGTCCGAGTTCCAGCGGACACAACCACCCACCTTTGATCGAGCTTACGACCCTTTGGAGGCGGATAACTGGATCCGCACGATCGAAAGGAAACTTCAGCTGGCACAGTCTGCCGAGGAAGAAAAAGTTAATTTCGCCTCCCATTATCTGGAAGGAGCTGCCGCCGACTGTTGGGAGAACTTCTTGGCCGTACAAGCTCTCGGCCATGTGGTCACGTGGGCCGAGTTTCGAACCGGCTTTCGTGCATTCCACATCCCCGATGGCGTCATGGCCCTGAAGAAGGAGGAGTTCCGCGATCTCCGACAGGGCAAGAGGTCCGTGTTAGAGTTCCTCCACGACTTCAACCATCTAGCCCGATACGCGCCGCGAGAAGTCTCCACCGATGAGGACAGGGTGGAGAAATTCATGGGCAAGCTGAACGATGAAATGCAAGCCAAGCTGGCTATCGTCGATGTACGGGACTTCCAGCACCTGGTGAACAAAGCTATCAAGATTGAAGCAAAGGAATCCATTCTCCAGTAGAACCGCAAGCGTGAGAGAGAGGCGCAGAGGTCTGTTGTAAGTAGCTCTCAAAAGCCGCGGGTATGGCAGCAGCAGCCACCCCGTCCTGCAGGACAGTATCCACCCAGGCCCTAGGGATATGCGCGGCACCCTCAGCAACCAAGTTCTCAGCCTCGCCCTCAGGGAGGACAGCAGTGACCTTTGCCTGACTTAAGCAAGGTTCGATGCTACAACTGCGAAAACATGGGGCACTTTGCCAATCACTGCGGTCTTCCACGCACGAGACACACCTATGCCCCCAACCTGCAGCAAGGGCAGCCAAGAGGAGGTCCGCAAGCCAAAGGATCAGCTCCAACTAAGTCCCAAGCCCCCGGCCGTGGTCGAGTCAACCACGTCACGGCGGAGGAAGCACAGGACGCACCAGAGGTGGTGCTGGGTACGCTCTCGGTGAACTCAACTCCTGCTACAGTTCTTTTCGATTCCGGAGCATCCCATTCATTCATATCAAGCAAGTTTGCACATGACCATCGTATTCCTTCATCAGCATTGCATTCCCCTCTTATTATTGCAAGTCCCGGCTCGGAGTTAAGGACCGAGCTGATTTGTGAGGGTGTTAAGGTAGAGATTGGTGGGGAAATGTTTCTGGCCAACATGGTAGTTCTGGGATCAGCAGGACTAGATGCTATATTGGGCATGAACTGGTTGGTCCAGCACAAAGCCAAGATAGACTGCGCCAGAAGATCAGTGTCTCTTACCTCTGAGTCCGGTAAGGAAGTGATATTCGTGTCCTCGTCCACATCCGGGTGTCTCTTTGCTTTAAGTGGTACCCAAGATCAGGGAGTTGAGATGGTCCCCGTAGTATGTGAGTATCCAGATGTCTTCCCAGAAGAATTGCCGGGTATACCCCCTGACCGGACAGTAGAGTTTGTTATTGACCTTCCACCTGGAACCGCTCCTGTCTCGAAGCGCCCTTATCGGATACCCCCGAATGAACTGATAGAGATGAAGAAGCAACTCCAGGAACTTGAGGAAAAGGGCTTCATCCAACCCAGCTCATCGCCGTGGGGTTGCCCTGCAATGTTTGTGAAGAAGAAAGATTCAAGCCTCAGGATGGTGGTCGACTACCGACCGTTGAATGAACTCACCGTGAAGAACAAGTACCCACTTCCCCAGATTGATGACCTTTTGATCAGCTAACCGGAGCCTGTGTCTTCTCCAAAATAGATCTCCGGTTAGGTTACCACCAGATAAAGATTAGGTCTGAAGACATCCCGAAGACAGCTTTTACCACCCGGTATGGATCCTATGAGTACACCGTCATGTCTTTCGGTCTAACCAACGCCCCTTCCACCTTCATGCAACTCATGAATTTCGTATTCATGGAGTACCTCGATCGCTTTGTGGTCATCTTCATCGATGACATCCTTGTCTACTCCAAATCTGCACCAGAACATGAAGACCACCTGAGGATGGTACTTGATAAGCTCCGTGAGCATCGCCTCTATGCAAAATTCTCGAAGTGTGAATTTTGGAAACATCAAGTGGAATTCTTGGGGCATGTGCTCTCAGCGGAAGGTGTTCAGTAGACCCGAGCAAGGTGCAAGCCGTCCAAGAATGGAAGCAGCCTAAGTCAGTTACTCAGATTCGTAGTTTTCTAGGTCTGGCAGGCTATTACCGTCGGTTCATTGAAGGATTCTCTTCCATAGCCAAGCCGATGACAGAGTTGCTGAAGAAAGAGGCCAAGGTTATATGGTCCGACAAGTGCGAAAAGAGTTTCCAAGAGCTTAAAGAAACGTTGACTTCAGCCCCAGTGCTTACCCTCCCAGATGTCCATAAAGACTTTGAAGTGTATTGCGATGCCTCGCGAAATGGATTGGGCTGTGTCCTCATGCAAGAAGGTCGCGTGGTAGCTTATGCTTCACGTCAGTTGCGTCCTCATGAGGCCAATTACCCCACTCACGACTTAGAACTAGCAGCTGTGGTTCACGCTCTCAAGATGTGGCGCCATTACCTTATCGGTAACTGCTGTGAAATTTACTCGGATCATAAGAGCCTGAAGTACCTGTTCACCCAGCCGGACCTGAATCTCCGTCAAAGAAGGTGGCTTGAGCTCATCAAGGATTATGACCTGAGTTTAAATTATACCCCTGGCAAAGCTAACATCGTTGCTGATGCCCTTAGTCGGAAAGCTTACTGCAACAACCTCGTGATTATGGAGCAACAACCACCGCTTTATGAGGAGTTCCAACGGCTCAATTTGGTGATGGTTGAGCAAGGTACCCTCGCCACTCTTGAAGTAAAATCATCCTTAGAAGACCAAGTCAAGACTGCCCAAGCTCAGAACGCCGGTATGCAGAAGATCCGAGAGAAAGTGAAGACTGGGACAGCGACCTGCTTTACCGAAGACAAGGATGGAGTACTGTGGTTTGGAAAGCGACTCGTGGTGCCCAAGGATCGGGAGTTAAAGAACCTCATTCTCCATGAAGCCCATAACTCCCCGTTAGCCATTCACCCTGGCAGCACCAAGATGTACCAGGACCTTCGTCACAGATTTTGGTGGACCCGAATGAAGCGAGAGATCGCTCAATATGTTGCCGAGTGTGACATGTGCCGCCGGGTGAAAGCCGAACATCAGAGACCAGCAGGCCTACTTCAACCACTCCCTATTCCCGAGTGGAAATGGGAAGAGATTGGTATGGATTTTGTGGTAGGCTTGCCGAAATCCCCGAAGGGCAATGACGCAATATGGGTGATTGTAGATCGCCTTTCCAAAGTCGCTCATTTCATTCCGGTGAAGAGCACACATAAGGTGAGTCAATTAGCAAGGTTGTACATTGCCCGAATCATTTGCCTCCATGGTGTTCCCAAGAGGATCGTTTTGGATAGAGGCACCCAGTTCACCAGCCGATTCTGGAAATGCCTACATGAAGCTATGGGAACTTCTCTATCCTTTAGCACCGCTTTTCACCCTCAAACCGGTGGTCAAGTTGAGCGGACGAATCAGATTCTGGAGGACATGTTAAGATTGTGTGCGCTAACACTAGGTTCCAACTGGGAAGATTGCTTGCCATATGCCGAGTTTGCCTACAACAACAGTTATCAAGCGAGTCTCGGTATGGCACCCTTTGAAGTACTTTACGAAAGAAAGTGTAGGACTCCATTGAACTGGTCCGAGACTGGCGAGAGGCAATTCTTTGGACCTAATCCGATTGAAGAAGCCGAAGACTTAGTCCAACTCATCCGAGAACGTCTTCGTGAAGCTCAGTCCAGGCAGAAAAGCTATGCCGATCCTCAGCGCCGAGAAGTTACCTTTCAGATTGGAGATAGTGTGTATCTCAAGGTCACTCCATTCAAAGGTGTCCGCCACTTTGCAATGAAAGGAAAGCTAGCTCCTCGTTACATCGGTCCTTATCAAATCCTAGCCAGACGAGGAACCGTGGCGTACCAGTTGGAATTACCTCCAGAGCTATCTCGGATGCACGATGTCTTCCATGTGTCCCAGCTCAAAGCTTGCCATCGAATTCCCGAGGCGAAGATCAACCCTGAAATCGACGTGCTACATGAAGACCTCTCTTATCGAGAACATCCGGTGTGTATTCTCGATGAGATGGAACGCAAGACCCGAAACCGCACCATCAAATTCTTCAAGGTACAATGGAGCAACCACACTGAAGATGAAGCCACCTGGGAGCGCGAAGAATGGCTCCAGACCGAGTTTCCAACCTTGTTTGTCGATCGTTAGAGATCTCGGGTCGAGATCTTTTTAAGGGGGGTAGGTTTTGTAATACCCAATTGTAACAAAATAGGTATTTGACTTGCATGCATGCATACATGTCATCGTCCCCGCACCATCTCGTTTAAACCCGAAAAGGATATAATTGTACTTTATAGAATATGTTAATATCTCATCCTCGGTGGATATTTATACAAACACCAATCAACTTATTCGAAGTAGTTGAATTGAAAATGTCACTAATAAGGGTGGAGGAAGTCATCGAATTCTTCGAGGAGTCCCCGTCCCTAAACCTAAAACCCTAAAAGGAGCTGGGATTAGGGTTTCGATGATAGAACAATTTTTAGTGGATGCAAACCTCCCAAACTTCACAAATAGTTTCAAAAGTGGAAACCCTAGCCCCTTGCCAATTTTCATAAATTTTGGGAAAGTTTAAAGCCTAGTCGCAGTGTAAACCCTAAATTGAGCCCTAATTAAAATTTGAACTAAAGACTAGGTCAAATCTTGTCCAAATTGATTCAAACTCTCCCAGTAGCTCCCAAATAATATATTAGAGCCCCTGTAAAAATTTCAGATTATTTGGAGAAGAAATTGCACATAAAATAACGTGGGGAATGAATCAGGAAAAACTAAAAAGAAAAAGAAAAACTAAAACCCTAATCTACTCGGGCCGACAACCTGCTCGGCCGGCCCAGCTGGCCGGCCCACTTCCCCCGCGCGCGCGCCCTCCCCTTTCTCCCACTGACGCGCGGCCCCCACCTGTCATCCTCCTTCCCTCTCAACCGCGTCCGGGCCCGCGTGTCAGGTTCTCGCCCTCCACGTCGCCGCCGCAGGCTGGCCGCTGTGGGCGGTGCCCCGCTCCCGACCGGTCCTGTCCGAGTGCGCCGCCGCCCCATAAATACCTCCCCGACAGCACCCTCCTCTCCCCCTTCACTCCCCCAAAACCCTAGCGCCCATTTCCTCACTTCCCGAGCTCCTTACCTAGCTCCGGTCACCGGCTCTGACGAGGAATTCCTCGCCCTCCAGTGAGCCCCGCTCCCCTAATCCCACTCATCTGAGCTCCCCTTCTTATCCCTCACCTCCCCCTCCACTTTGTTTCACAGATTCGCGCCGGGAACCTCGACTCCACCGCCTTCGTCCCCAAGTCCGGCCGAAGACCCCGACGAGCTCCCGAGCACGTTCCCGACACTCCCCTCTTCCATTTTCTTCTGCCCTAGCTTCCTTTCTTCCTCCTAAACCTCCCCGTTGCTTCCTCTTCGCAGATCTGCCCCTGGTGACCCCCCACGCCGACGACCCGAAGCCACTCGCCGCCGGTCCTCGTCGCCAGCCCTCCTCCGACCTCCCCGGTCCTCCCCAAGCACCGCAGCCTCCCCAGGGTGAGCCACCGCTCCTCCCCGATGTCTCCCCGAGCCCACCAGAGCCCCGGAGCTAGCTCCGGCGAGCCCTCCGGCGAGGTCTCCGCCGCTGGGGTGCTGTTCCGGCCGGTCCCGAGAGAGAAGAGAGAGAGAGAGAGAGAGGCGGGTGGCCGCGTGGCAGTCGCGGGCTGGCTGGCTGAGTCCAGTCAGCTGCTGACTGGGGCTCGGCTGCCCAGTCAGCCCTGCCACCCGGGGCCCACATGTCATCCCGAGAAGAGTTAAGGGGTGGGAATCCGGAGTAGATTAGCTCGGGTACGCGTAGGGTTTGCAGATTAGAACTGGGTAAGGTTCGGGTGTACCTAGCAATTAGGGTTAGGACTGTTTAGGTTAGATTTTGAATAAAATTTCAAACTTGCATAACTTTCAAACCACACGTCCAAATTTGATAAATTTTATATATTTGGAAAGCTTATGAAAATCTCTACAATATGGCTGAATCAAAAATTACTTTTGAGCACATGCACAAGGTGATACTTAGGGTAGATGTTTAGCCACCGTCGAGGCTCGGTAAACCCTAACTTCGCAACGGTAGCTCCGATTTCGACAAGCCTTATTGTTTTGGAAAGCTTACAAGATTCTCTACGACTTGGCTGGAACCAAAGATTAACACCTACACTCAGAATCGAACATTATAAAGAGATAGCTAATTAACCCCTCTCGCATACTCGAATCTTCGGAAATTCATATTGTTCGATTCATAGTTTCGATGCATATGGTTACAAATACTCGAGGTTTAGACTTCAGAACCTTTCGATGTCCTTAACAACCTTAGGGTTTCACCTTTTGTTCTAGTTAATAAATGACCAACCCTAACTCGACATAAAGGTTAATATTACATGCATGCATGCGCAAGGCATTAGGGTAACATCAACCACTTTAGTTATATATACCTTGTCGCAGCAGAACCCTAGCCGTCCTAGCATCTTCATGACATGCACATTCCACATAAATATCATGCATACATGCTGGACCTTATGGATTCTTTTACCGTTTCTTTTCCGGTATTCGTGTTAATCGCAACAGAGCCCGAAGAAGGTGACCACCAGGCTTACAGCTCCCCGCAAGATCAGGAACAACCCGAACAAGGCAAGCAGAGCTTGTTGCATCTTTACTTTCCGTACTCTTGTGTATGCCCTTTTTATATGTGCTATGTGTACGAATGTTTATCGGTGAATCGTCGCAAAGTTGCGTACACTAGCATGTGTAGGATGTGTCTTACGTCGAGAACATCTTATAGCTCTTCAACTAAATTGTTAAGTGAGTTGGGAGAGCCGAGGGCGTGCACAATGGGTACGGTTGGTGTTAATTGCCGGGGGACGGCGACCCAGGAGTAAGTAGAGTTTTGTCGCCACACCAACCCTATCTTCAGCGTGTCACCATCCCTTTTTACACGGGAACGCTAGCGAGAACCAACACTGAGGATAGCTGGGGTAAGTCTCCATGCACTTTGGAGGCTCGCTACCTCCAAACTGTTATGCACTCACTATGCCTGTAGGGGTTGAGTTGTCGGTAGTGGTTCGAGAGATTAAAATAAACACGTGTGGATTGGATCAATTTGGAGTTGACTTAGGGGCTGCCCTAATTGAATTGGATGATGGTTAATGGATTGATTCGGATTGGACTCATGGGCTGTCCCAATGGATTTGGATTTGCTGATTTGATCTCGGGGTGAATTGGTTGTGATATGTTTGTATCCTGAGTTAGATTGTTACTTAGCTTGTCTTTACTTCACCTTGTCAATGCTATATCCTTAATTTGTGTATTGTTACTCTGAGAAGCATTCATGTTTAATTACTGCTGTACTAGTATGAGTAGGACATTTAATCAAGCACGAATAAGTCTTGCGAGTACGTTCGTACTCACCTAGGTTATTCCTAGAGCTTGCAGGTGAGCCGGTGGTTGAAGACTATTTCGATGATGCCTGAAATTGTTGTTTCCTCGGTTAGCTAGTCGATTCATGGGATATGTTGTAGCTTTTGGTCAGCGGTCACTATGCCGCTGTGGGACTCATTTACTGTTCGTCCGCTGTTGTTTATTTACTCCGTACTCGGATATGTTTTCGGATATGACCGACTGATGTAATATGTTGTCCCATCGTGGACTGTTATTAGTAATATCGTATTGTAGAGCTTTGTGATGATATCCGAGTTGTTAGATCAGGCTGCCCCTGCACAATGTGTGAATGATATGAAGTGTATGGGTATGCCGTGAAGAGTCGAAGCCGTACCTTTTTCTACTAAGTCGAGCAGGTGTTGGTTGAGTGACCCGCTGGCTGAGATGCTGTGCCGGCCAGGCAGGGTGTGGGCGTGTTCTACCGGGCTTTCGAGCGACCCACTAGCTTCCGAGCTAGGTTAGGGTGTGGGTTGAATCGTCGGGCTCCTCCGACCTTGCTTGTCGTGGTAGGATTCGGGAACGACTCTGAACCTTCACCGGGTCATGGAATCGTATGTGGTTCTGGGAAGATTGGTCGCTTCCGGCCGGCTCGCACGTGGCGGGTGTCGGATCGTTCCGCTTTGGTGCGTACGGCGCAGGTACCGTGCCACCGGCCTGGCGAGTCCTTCGGTCCTTGGCGACTTCGCGTTCCCCTAATCATATGCAATTCCGGGTCCGTGACAGTCTGCGACAGTGTCGGAGTATTATTCCGGCAATACTAACTATGGGGCGGCGTGAGCACAGCAAATCAGGATGGGTGCACACGGGAGACAAGATTTAGAC
>JAGXJF010001403.1:0-12058 GCA_019208055.1 Stipa capillata | reverse complement strand
CTCGGCATCGGCATCGTCATCCAAATATCTACACGGAGCATGGGTCTCTGGCGATATCATTATGAACCAGGCCAGGACTTGCTCCGCAGGACGAGTTGGACAATCTGTCGGAGGACATGAAGGCAGCTGCACGAAGATTACCTCAAGATGTCCAGAGAGCCGCAAACATTCTGCCAATATTGGAAGGTCAAGGTGCCAAGAGATTACAACTCTTCATGGAGAACGACCAAGACACCTTCGACATCAATTTTGCCAGACCTCTTCAATATGTTCAACCTCTATAGGCTCGACACCAACGATGGTCAGGCTATGGGCTCTCTATGAAGCCCAAGAGTGCAGACGTCTACAGGACTCCCATATCGGGATAGTCGATCCGATATGCATGAACGAAGGCTACGCTTCTACCACGACGGTCGAGACTTTCTAACAGAATATTTATCGCGTGTCTCATCGTGCATAAGGAGAAGGGAGTACATACTAGCCCCCTACAACCCTCCGTAAGTCCTTTAACTCAGCACCGTATGAATTTTTTGTTTTTTACGCATGTATCTCCGCCTTCTTACGTTCATTTGTTCACATTGACGCTAGCGGACCACTGGGTGCTCATTGTGATAATTCCAAGCTGGGCCAAGGCATTCTATTTCGACTCCTCATCGAAAAAGACAGCAGACTTCAGAAATATCACTGACATTTTGAATGCAGCCTTTTTCAGAGCCAAGTTCTCTCTCGGGCCATCGAAAAATACCTCCAAAAGCGCACAAAATTGGTACAACCATATAAGTTCCCTTGCAGAGTTCAGCCCGAAGGTAGCGTGACATGTGGTACTACACCTGTGCCCATATGGACCTATTTGTCCGGTACAAGAACAAGCATTGGAAGGATATGAAAGAACTGAAGGCTTGGAGTGAGCTAGGACATCATTTGTACGATTGGCGTCAGGACTTTGCCCGCATCCAAAGAGTCTTCGCCAAAATCATCAATCTTGAAGTAATCAATCCAATGGGTGAATTCTACGCGCGGCCCCCAGTTTTCGAGCTAAACTTAAGTGGGAATCAGTAGATTAGTTGTTTAAAAAACTTTATTATGTCGCGCGTCAAATATATTTGCTTTCTTTCATACCTGTGATTAACGGTTACGTGAAGTGTTATGTCATTACGAATAAGTTATATCAATTTTATATTTGTGAATATTTCCGAATTTATGAAAATTTGTGTATATTTGTGAAATTTATTGATGTTTGTGAAATATATGACTATGTTTGTGAGAATTGTGAATGTTTGTGAAATTTGTGAACATATTTGTGAAAATTGTGAATATATTTGTGCAATAGGTGCTGAATGGAAATGCACAGCAGAAGCTCTACTGACGGGCACTTAACAAAGCCAGTCAGTGGTGATGCCAGTATGGCCAAGCTGGAGGTTCTACCACTGACGGGCGAGTATAGAAAGACCGTCAGTGCTGATAGCCCGTATGGCCAAGCTGGAGATCCTACCACTGGACGGTCGCGTAGGGACAGACCGTCAGTGGTAACATGATACCACTGACGGTCGCGTACATTATGACCGTCAGTGGTGAGGTCCTACCACTGACGGTCACGTATCATGAGACCGTCAGTGGTGAGTGTTTTTACACTGACGGTCATCATGCCCGTCGGTGGAGATCACCCCTCCACTGACATTCCCAGGGTGACGGGCCCCCCGTCCGTCAGTAGAGGGGGTTATTGGCCCGTCAGTAGAAGCCCGTTCTGCAGTAGTGACATCCTTCGCAGCCGGGAGTATGGTGCACTGTGTGCCCCTTCGCCCTAGCTTCGTGAAGGTTATGGTGGACTCCGTTATTGATGGTTTCAAGGTCCTACCGGTGCCCGTGCCCGTACCTGACGAGATCACCATCCTGCAAGACTCCGTCGGCACCTTGATCCAATGGCCGAAGAAGGACGTCGTCCTATTGGACCAGCCTTCATCGCAGTCGGCATCACAGGCGTGCGAGAAGAATCCGACACCCATGGAGCTTGTAGCGGAGACCGTGCATGATGACATCCCTGACGTCGTCGAGTTAGTTGCACCGCCGAGAGAGGAGCATACCATTGTGGCAACAATTCACCAAGAAAAGGCACTTCCAAAACCTTCAGAAGAAAAGGATGGACAAGGTCAGGAGAGAAGCAGGACTAGCAAGAGCACGAGCACGAGCATGAAGAGCACGAAGAGTCCGAAGAGCGTCAAGAGTGTCAATCCACCCTCTCCTGAGAAGATGGAGTTGGCTGTCAAATTCGTTACGGAGAGCCAATGGTGGCGGAGCATGAGTTGAAGTCCTTGTCAACAGCATGTCAGAGATTGCACCAATGGTACATGGAACAGAGCAACATTCTTCGAGGAGACACCAGAAGCAGGCCAGTCGGCATCAAGGTCAAGTTTGGAGAGGAGCACTTGTGGCACCAAGACCTCGATGGGCTGTTCTATGTGTACTTCGAGGATTTGTTTGATCTGTTAAGACTCGACGCCCTCGACCAATCCCTCTTGAGATGCTGGACATTGTAAGTCTGCTCACTCGGATCATAATCGTAATATCTACGTGTGTTAAGCTAGTTATAATATCGTCCTACAATTTCTGTAGATACATGTATAACGAGGCCAAGACGCTCAAAGAACCGGTTGGTTTCCTTGACCCATGCAAGGTCACGGACGAAGCCATTGCGGACAACGAAGAATTCGTACTGCAATATGTTACAAAGGCGTTGTTGGCTCAAAAGGATAAGGAATACTTCATGTTTGCATACAAACCTGGGTATGTGTTCCGCTATTTGGTTATTTTCAAACTAGATCAACATTTTGTAGTACCCATGACAACACATCTATATATGCAGCTTCCATTGGGTTTTGATAGTCCTCGTTCCAAGAAGAAACAAGGTGATATACCTTGATTCTTCGAAAAATCCTACTCGCGACTTCAAGCCCATTAGGCAAATACTTGACAAGGCATTCGTAGAATTCCGTGCTCGGGGAGGGAAGGGCAGAGGATCCAAGTTATCGCATAGATTTAACTTTCCGGTAATATATATGTTATCATATCACAACTCCGCTAAGTACCGTTCGAATGTATCTAACAATACATTCCTTTCTAATTGCAGTGCAGACAACAGGTTAAAGGAACTAACACTTGTGGATTCTACCTTTGCCACCACATGGAGAAGGTTATGAGTTTCATCACAAGGAAACAAGATATCAAGGTTTGTTATTTCTCAATATATATTCATATATGTATTTGCATGTCAGATAATTTCTCCTCTCCGTCGTTTGCGAAAGATTTGGAAGGTAGAAGATGAGGGAGGCCCAGAAGATGATCAAGCATTGCTAGCGCGGATTAGAGGGATTTTTGCGTTCTTCATGAACACACAAGTCCTAAACCCTGAAGGCGATTTCTATGGTGGAGGTGTAGCGGACTAGCTTTGTCTCAAGACTTGTGATAATTTCAGAACTTTGTGAATATTTCAGAACTTGTGATTATTTCAGAGCTTGTGATTATTTTAGAACTTGTGATTGTTGGTTGTGAACTGTGATGTGTGTATTTGCTTTATTGTGATGTGATTATTGGCTGTCAGTTACTTTATTATATGAATCTGTCATTATGTATGTGCATCTGTCAATTTTCAGAGGGCATGGCTAGCAAAACCTGAGGCTAGCCCTAAATGCAGGCTAGTCATGCCCTCTGGACGCAGACATCAGAGGCGGGTGCAACAAGAAGGCCGCCTCTGATGACCTCATCAGAAGCGGTTCAAGGAAAGATCCGACTCCGATGACTCAGTCGAAGGCCTGGCATGCCCTCTGGACGCAGACATGAGAAGCGGGTCACGGTAACATCCGACTCTGATGACTCAGTCATCAGAAGCGGTTCTGAACTACGGCCCGCCTCTGATGACATTTACATCAGAAGCGGTTGTCGTATGTGGCCCGCCTCTGATGAATGATTCATCAGAGGCGGGTTTTTAGCAACCGACTGTGAACTTAGGGGTCATCAGAGACCATCTCTCACAGTCGGTTGGGCGAACTGCCTCCAATGATCATATTCAACCGCCTCTAAAGGCATGTTTCGTAGTAGTGCAAAGTGCGAATTTTGGAAGCGTCAAGTGGAGTTCTTGGGTCATGTGCTTTCAGCTGAAGGTGTCCCGTCGCGTCCCGTCAGCACTTTCGGCGCGCAGTCGTCCGTGGGGAAAACGACAGGGGGTAGTCGGTCGACGGTTGGCCGACAGGCCCTGTGTCGATCGGCAGTTGGCTGAGAAGCTGCTTGTCGGCGCACGGTTGGCCGACAAGGGCCTAGTTTTGAAATTTCTAGAGCTAGACACGCAGATCTCGAAATTATGGTTTTAAAAATAATATTTATAAAAAAAGTTCGCCAACTATTCATCACCACAACATAGGCTCGTATGGGTCTTACAACATTCTACATAGTTCTGAAGATGTCACATCCATTCTCGAATATGTAAAGAGGATCAGAAGCGAATCACTTCCATCATCACACCTCCAACAACTTGGCCCACGGCCAGCACATCAGGCACAAACCAAGGACTACTACGCAAGCACCAACTCATCGAGCAAGCATATACAGTGCACAGAAGGACCTGGCAATCTCGTCTAGTACCAAGGCGAGTCCGGGACTGCAGTGATCACGGTCTTGACCTGCAAGTACTTCTCGATGGCCATCATCCCGTGGTCCCGGCCGAACCCGCTCATCTTGTACCCGCCGAACGGCGCGTCGGGGTCGAAGGCGAAGTAGCAGTTCACCCACACCGTCCCGGCGCGCACCGACCTCGACACCCGGTTGGCGATGTCCAGGTTCTTGGTGATGATCCCGGCGGCCAGTCCGTACTTGGTGCAGTTGGCCTTCTCGATAGCCTCATCCACCGTCCTGGAGATGCAAAAATGGCAGTGGTTAGACACAGAGTTCATAATTCAACTACCAGGTTGTTCTTTTCGCGAGACGATATTGTGATTTTTTTTTATTTGACATACTTGAACTTCATGAGCGACATCACAGGGCCAAAGATCTCTTCTTGCGCGATCTTCATGTCCTCCTGTAAAATCCACATGAGCATGTGTTAGTGCCACTCTGTCTAATTGCAGGGGAAGTACAGTTGTTTTGGCACGATTTACTATACAATTTCTCTGTTGTGCTTCTAGAAGTTACCTTGACATCTGCAAATATGGTAGGCTCAATGTAGTACCCTTTGTCACCGGTGGGTTTGCCGCCGGTGAGCAGAGTTGCCCCCTCGCTCTTGCCATGCTCAATGTACTTCAGGACCTTCTCAAATTGTTCCTTATCAACCTAGATAAGGAAATAAATTATTGAATTATACTACTTATCACTTCCTCTTCCCATGAATTCGGCTAATTTGACACGTATTCCACAAAACTGAACAGAACTGATGATATACCTGGGGACCCATGTTGGTGGCGATGTCGAACGGATCTCCAACTTTCCAGTTCTGGGCAGCCACGACAGCCTTCTTTACGAACTCATCGTAGATCCCTTCCTGAACATAAACACGAGACCCGGCAACGCAAACCTCTCCCTGAAAGTTCAGATTCAGACAGCGGTAAGGTCAGGCCAGGCTGTTGCTCTGCGGAATTCCTAATTACTTTGTGAACCTCGGTTCTACTCTTGTTGAAGAAAATGGCATGCGTTACCTTGTTGAAGAAAATGGCAAGCCTTGACAGCTCGACGGCCATGTCGACATCGGCGTCGTCAAAGATGATCAGAGGCGACTTGCCGCCGAGCTCAAGCGAGACCGTCTTGAGGTTGCTCCGTGCAGATGACTCCATGATGAGACGACCGACTTCAGCAGAGCCAGTGAAAGCAACCTGATATGGTATTGTTTCTCATCAGGAACTAAGACATGTATGGCACATGTAGTATATGAAAGTTCTGAATAATCGCAGATAAAATGTAGTACTGATCAGTGTGCTCACGCTGTCAACATCCATGTGGGAGGAGATGGCTGCGCCGGTGGTCGGTCCGAACCCAGGGACGACGTTAATCACCCCATCCGGGATGCCGGCCTGAATGACGCAATCCACAGAGAGGAAAAATATCGTGTAGTATACATACGTGAGGTTCTTAACATCAGCAAAATGTGAAGGGCATTAATTTTCAGGTACATTACCAGCTTGGCGAGGTGAGCATAGCAGAGGGCGGAGAGGGGCGTCTGCTCGGCCGGCTTGACGACGACGGCGCACCCGGCGGCGAGTGCCGGGCTGATCTTGAGGAAGAGCATGAGGCTGGGGAAGTTCCAGGGGATGATGATTCCGACGACGCCGATGGGCTCCTTGAGTGTGTACCCCTGGTACTTGCCGGACAAGCGCAGCGACTCGCCGTGGATCTTGTCGGCTGCGCCGGCGTAGTAGCGCAGCATCTGCACCGCGGCGGGGATGTCGATGATCTTGCCCAGCAGCAGCAGCTTCCCGGCGTCGGCGCCGTCCAGCGCCGCCAGCTCCTCGATGTTCTGCTCCATCAGGTCCGCCAGCTTGCTCATGGCCCTGCCCCTCTCCTGCACACGCCGGCGACGGCGACATTGTCAGTCAGTTTGTCGGATGAGCTACAGGGAGTTGACAGGGGGCAGGGTCAAGAAGGAAGACGTGGCGGCGTTAGTTACGTACGTAGCCTGACATGCGGGGCCACTTGCCATGCTCGAAGGCCTCTCTGGCGGCCTTGACGGCGAGGTCCACGTCGGCTTTGTCCGCCTCTGCGATGTGGGCCAGCACGTCGCATGTCCGTGGGTCCCGCGTCTCGAACGTCTTGCCTGCAGAATTATACGCACAAAGAAAACAAATCATTAATCGATGCCCTTGCTTGCAGATACAAATTAAATTATCCCAGAAAAAGGAGTTACAAATTAATTGGATTTATGTTTGCGTTTGTATTTGTATTTTGCATCTCCTTTTTATGTCGCAATCTCGTGAACGTGGGAGAGACGACTAGTGCAAGTTGAGTCGACCAGATATTTTAGGAGGCAAACTAGCGCAAGGTTCCAACTTCCAAGGGTTTGATGTGTGCATCGTGTGTGTTGACAGGCGCCTACTTGGTATCCACAATTAAACAGCTCATTATCTGTTGCCTTTGTGAGCTTTATTCATAGAATATTCTGCAAATTCCACGGAAGTGAACATATTGTGAAAGAGTTAATAAATGATATTTTGAAAAGTCAATCAACATGCCCTCTTAACGTGACGCCACGGCAACATGGCACCAAAAGGCAGAGAAAGAGGAGACAGAAAAAGACCTTGGACTACAAGGAAACACGGGAAGGATTAGACTTGTCTCGAGAGCCGACACAAAGACATGTCTCTATAGAAAATTTGCCATGCAAGCAAGTTGGATGAATTTTGAAGTTTGAGTTTTATAGGAAAAAAAATGTGTACATGGTCCATTGGAACAAATAGGGAAGAACTTGTCGAAATCATATGAAATTTTCATAGCATAACTCAAGTCTGTAGAATTTTGGAGAATAAGAAAAAAATCCATGTATCTTGTATTGTCCTTCTCTCTTCAAACTTCTACAAAAATAGTGTGGAGCATCTAACTAGTATTGTTTTTCCCTTTTGCAAATTCTTATGGTTTTATTCTCTATAGGATTTAACTTGTCATGCCATTCCAATGTTTAATCCAGCTTGCCAAATGAGCCCAAAACTAAGGGCAAATAAAGGTCTCGTTGCACAAGTATTACACGTTCCTAGTAACATTTGCAACTAGCATGTGTTGTGTACTTGTGTATAGCTAACCAGTAAAGCTCATAGGAAGGCCGAGAGTGTACATAACCGGCTAAATAGCATACTTTGTTCCAGAACCAGCACCACTAAATTAATTCTCCCCCTTTTTTAGAGCAACAGATCATTTGAAAAATCAGATAATATCTATGCGCAGTCATGCCGATTTTCTGTAGTCATGCATGCCTTTGAAAAAACAAGAGGCAGCGAACAGATCCAAAATCTTTCTGATGCCATCCAGGGGTTCGAGAATAAGGGTCAGCTTGGTATTTGGCCACAGTTTGCTATGTCTAATTTTAGGTATATCATAGTTTTTTTTATATGTGTTAATTTGCACCACAATTGTAATTTGTCACATTTTATTGTATATATGGTTCATTTAAATTTTTGCTAACTTTTATTAGACTTAAAGCTTAAATTTTATTAATCACATTTTTATAGCAATTACACTTTATCTAAACTTAGGTGTGATAAGAGTTAAATGACGAACCAAACGTACCTGTAACCCGGTCGGTTGGTTGGCTGGTTGGCGAAGAATCATACCTACCGTATACGACATGCAGGTATATGTGCAACTCGGCACACGGTCGAGCATCGCTCAACATGGCACCGATGCCTTGTTTGACACTTATTGATTGCTAACGGTCAAACTAAGGCATCTATAGTACTTGGTGGCATGCTTAGTATGTCTAGGAAGTCAAACTATTCACACGCGCATGCATCCAAACTAATAAATGCTAAACAAAGAAGACAAGAAAGAGAAGCTAAGCATATGTGGATCCAAAACTGGCGCATACAAACACACGGAACGTCTTGTCACCCTTGTGCACGGGTGCAATTTGGAGATTTCCAGTGCAGTGCAAAAGCAAAATTCAGGGCACCAGTGCAAACGCTTTTGGTAAGTTTTGTATAGAATCTCTGATAAACATTCTGTAATCTTTTTTATGTATGTGTTTATGACGTTACTCTACTTATACACGCACAAAAATCCCAAGATCAAATTCATTCTTTTTTCCAGAGGAAGTTCAAAATCATTACAGGCTGAGTGCAATAAAAGTAGAAAAAGGGAAGCGAAAAATGAGATATCAGAAAAAGAGTAGATGCCGAGATGATTAAGTACCTGAGGCGGCGTCGACGAACTCGCCGTTGATGAAAAGCTTGGTGAACTTGATCTCCGGCACCACCACCGTGCCAGCCCCCGCCTGCTGCTTCCCCTTGCAGCCGTCGTCGTTGCTCCCCATTGCAGCTCCAATTAATTCTTGTATACGGTGTGCTAGCAATTGCCTCTGCCTCTCCCTGTTCCTCTCTGTTCCTCTATGGGATCAAGATGAATACGTCTTTGAGCCTTTGGGTTTCTCTTATAGAGAGGAGGGCTCTAGGACTTGCTTGTTTGACTTGGACAAATTCTCCGGCTTCCTCCTTCCGTGTCAGTTAGTTGACGTTACATCACAGGATACAGAAACGCCATTTTACAGTGAGTACGTACCCTCGTTCGCAGCAGCCAAACAGGGTGGTGGTGATGTGTTCTATGCGCTGGTCGACTCTTCTATCTGTCGCCTTCGTCCTTTATACATGCAGCACGCTCGCATCGGCAGACATGTGTGTGCTTGCTCGATGTAATCTTCTTCGGGTTCATGTACATTTGGGATCACGTAATATTTCAAGCATTTATCTTGAGAATAAAGTATTTCTCGTACATTAGTGCGCGGCACTTCTGGCTTTGTATCGTGAAATTCCTTTTGTAGATTACCATTTTTTGTTACAAATTATAAACTAAAGATAGGGAAATAAAATCTTTTGTCACACCAAAACACTGCATTCTCATTAATTTCTGGCCTCAGAATTCGGCATGTTTCGATTTTCCGACGGTTTGGACACGTAACCTTTTTTCTGGCACTGCTGTTTGTCAATAGCAAGAGAAACAGAAAAAAATTGAAAATTGAAGAAAAATACAAAAATGAATCACAGATAGTCAGTAAAAATAAATAAAATATTTAAGCGTTGTCCCTAGTGTATTTTTCCATAATTCTTTTGTGAAATTCTCCTTGTGTATGATTCTAAGCAACACGTAAAACTTTTATTCAAAAGTAAACCCTGAATTTATTTGAAATTTATAACATCTTTCTTGATTTTTTTCCCTTGAATTTTATATATTTATAGTATTTTGTGATTAAGGGTTCACTTATCAATCATAGAAGAATGAATACTATGAGAAAACCGTATAAATTCAGAGACAATCCATAAAGTTTCAGGGATAACTTTTAGATAAATATTTTTATTTTGGCAACAAACACTACACTAGAAGAATTTCTCAACAAAATACAGTAGGAAAATGTTTCACTATTCCTAAACTTTTATGGACCATGCTGTGAGATTCCAAATCGTACCATGGAACATTGTTAATGGAATCAGCACTCTGCAGAAACATATTCAAGAACAATATGAGATTACATTAATCCCAACTTGTAAATTTTTATTTAGATTAGTAAGTCAATGCTACAGCTGCCAATCATTTTCTTGGGTACCCCCTACACCACAATGTTCTGCTTAAGATACTAAAAACTACACCATCGCTGCAACTTGACGGCATCATCTATCATTTTCACATCCTCTCACAAGATAAGATACACCGCCCATCGGTCGGGATGCAATTGGCATCACTAAATAAGATGGTCCTAAATTCTCCATCTGAACCGATCCATCAAACCGCCGCCTTCTTTCGAAGTAAAATTTCCACCGAGTTCAATTAACTATGCATTGTTACAGTCCATACTGCCTGATTCATAATTGTACTCCAAATGGCACCTAGCTCTTGGATAAGCAGAGAGCAAGTAGTTTAAGCCTCCCAGAGAGCTAGTTGATTTTATAGTGCGATGGCTAACAGATCACACTGTATTATGGAGACCATGAGAGCTACGCCATATTCGTTCCGTCTTCTCTGGCGCGTAATCAGAGGCTGACTTGGGCGTGATTATAGCCGCGATGGCTACAAACCGCCTAGCAACGACATCGCATCAGCATATTGTATATTACTCCCTCTGTTTACAAATGTAAGGCGTGCATGAAATTTTAGATTCAACTTTGACCAACAATTAAGCCAATACTCCCTCCGTCCACAAATGTAAGGCGTGCACGGAATTTAAGGTCTAACTTTGACCAACAATTAAACCAATACTATTGAATTATATGACATAGTAGTGGTACCACCAACAATTAAACCAATACTATTGAATTATATGACATAGTAGTGGTATCATTGGACTCATATTCAAACGTATTTTCAAATGGTATCACTTTTGTATTATATAATTCAATATTATTGGCTTAATTGTTGGTCAAAGTTGAACCTAAAATTTCATGCACGCCTTACATTTATAGACAGAGGGAGTAATATTGAATTATATAATACAAAAGTGATACCATTTGAAAATAAGTTTGAATATAAATCCAATGGTACCACTACTATGTCATATAATTCAATAGTATTGGTTTAATTGTTGGTCAAAGTTAGATCTTAAATTCCGTGCAAATGGGCAATGATGAAAGCTGGGCATTGGATCTTTTTCCGCTCTTTTTCTATCCAATTAGTTTAGAATGTTTTCAGGAACAAGAAAATCAGAAGAATCTTTCTCTGGGTTCGAGTGGCATTTCACCCCTAACCACAATAATTAAGCAATTGTTTCCTTTTAATTTCTTTGAGAATCGTAACCATAGAATACGACCCTAATCGCTGATAATTTATCGTTGTAGACTATCCAAGGTACTGAGCTGTCGATCAGCGATGATCAGAGAGAATCCCTCCTGAAAGGGAAAATCGAAATATAATTTTCCCATTTGGAATAGAACTATTGTGTAAAATAATTCTGATTATATAGCTTGTTCCTGGCAATTAGCTCGTAAAGAGACATTTATTAATACTTCCATTCAAAAATAGGTATCGTCTTAAAAAGCGTACAACTGAAATTTTCTAACTTTGACTACTAATAGATTAAAAAATATTAAGATTGGTGAGATAAAAATAGTATCATTAGATTTATCATAAAAATATTTTTAAAATATAAATTTTAATAAGTTTTGTTACACATACATAAAAAGGTAAAGGTCAAAAATACATATTAAAAACCATATCAATATTTAAACGATAGTTATTTATAAATGAAGAGAGTATTTTTTTTTACGAGGCTCATGCGGAAAAAGATTGGTCAAACTCTGATGCGGAAGCACGAAAGCCGATTGTTAGTTACTAGTACCGTCGACTGAAACATGGTCTTTATTATGCTGGAAAAAAAAGTAACGCACCAATT
>JAGXJF010001402.1:0-116935 GCA_019208055.1 Stipa capillata | reverse complement strand
CACGTATGTGTTTATGTATGAATGAGTTAGAGCAGCAGAGTCTTGACGTCGAATAAAATTGAACCAGCCTTTAAGCATGTGGGGTGATCCTCTATTTATAGGGTGATTAGAGCGGTGGTTATTGTAACTCCCTAGTTTCCCACGATTTCTTTTCCTTCAGGTTTTCTTTTTTTTTGTTGCCGAGCGTCCGAGACTCACGTACGTAAAATCGTGCAGAACGTGTGCTTAACTGCCTGCCGCCCTGTTCCTTTGGCTGCTATACGGGCCATGATAAAAGTATTGAAACGTGTTTACTACCTGCATGCATATAGACGTCCATGCATTCCCCTTTTTTTCTTTTTGCTAGGGACATGCGAGAGGTTTATTACGTGAATTCAGTTCTAGCATATAGCTGACCAATTGTTAATTAGCTAGAAAGCACTTCGTGGATGCATGCACCTAACCAATGGGTTTGTGCCAATTCATTTGTGACAAAGGCAAACAATATGCATCACCCCATTTTCTTCATGATTTACACGTACGCATTGAGAGGTTACCATGCATGCAAAAATAATCTTGGCTCTTATTTTTTTTAGTGGCTAATATCCAACCTATACATATATATTTGATTATTTTATTTTATATCCAAATTTTATCTTTTCATTTAGTTTATTATTATCGTATTATATTTAGTCCTGGTCAAAATCTGTGCCAACGGATGACTTAGGAGCGAGCATATTTGAGCTGTTACGAGGTCCATACGCTTCTCTTCTAAATGCGTGAAGATATACCCTCCATATGACTATGCGTCTCTGATATTCAGTTGACGATCCGAGTCTATATTTTACTGGCGCCGATCTTTTATTATTAGTATGACGTTTGATCAAGAGTTATTGGCTAATATTTTAATGATAATTTCATAATATTTGCATAGTAACGGAGTTTAGCCGTTAAAATCAATTTATTATTATATTTCTGTACAATTATCAGTTTACGTCAAAATCGATGTCAACAGCTTCTTGGCAGCTCTGTCGACAACAGCAGCTGCCCTATCCTCGAAGCCCGCCTCGCATCTAAAGAAATCCTGCATATAGACGCGACGGATCCAGTCATTAGTTCAATAATTTCCATGCAATTAGTATTGACTAATGTAGTGACAAAGAAACTTACCCACAGCTCGGCCTTCACCCGCTCGGCTCTATTGGGAAACTCCCTTCCCTCCCGGTCACGGGCATCCCTTCGCCCAAAGTAACCATGCCAGGGAATTTCTCCTTGATCAAAAGTCCGAGGACACCGTTTACATGGCGTGAGTGGTCACCCTCTCCAACCCTCTTCCAGTTCCTGCACAAGTGTAAAGCCAAATTATTAGTATGTGTTGAAATATTGAAGATACAAAAGCAAAAAAATATGAGAGTAGAGAGAGCCATTTACTTCTCTCCGTCGGGTCGAATGAGCGGCCGTCTATCAATGGGCACCGGTCGCTTCGGGAGGCTAGAAGGACCACGCAGCCACACACGGGAAGAAGTAGAGCTGGAGGTACCCCCTGCGATGCTTCGGCGGAGTGAGCCCTCTCCTCATCCTCCTCTACCTCCTCCTCCTCATCCCCAAACTCAGACTCAGCCGCAGGTATAGACGTCTCCTGCCTCTCCTCCTCCGCCTCCTGAGACTCAGACTCAGCCGCAGGTATAGGCGAGACAGACCGAGCACCTCGTCCACACCTGCCTCCACCTCTCGACCTTCCTCCTCTTGGAGGTCTTCCCCGGGGTATGTTACCGGAGCCTTCACCTGCATCCCACCCCCCTTTGTATAGAGACGCTAATGATTTCCGCATACCGCCCACCATGCTTCAATCACCTGCTATGAGAAAGAGTAAACCAATTAGTACGGATGACACAAATTCATGTAAATAAATGAAGCATAATGAAAAAAACATGCTATGACAAAGAGTAAATCAATTAGTACAGATGATACAGTTGTTAGAAATAACATACAGTTGTTAGAAATAATCATCATCATCGGGATCAGCTGGATCATAAGTCTCATCATCACTATCGCGCGTGTTGAAATAATCATCCTGGTGCTCGGGAGGAGGAATGTCATCAACACCGTCATTGCCTAAATGTAACCGCTCAAGTAATTCCAAGTCCTTCGCATTCTCAACCTCATCTTTTTCGTCCTCGTCAGCACCACTTTCATTATGGACTTCCATGGCCTGAGCTTCCATCAAGTCGATAACGAAATTCCCGACGAGCCCATCTTCTTGAAAGAACTCTCCATCATATGTGTTGGGGTCTATGTTGTAATCATCATCATTTGGGACAGGTAGTTTACCGTGTGGCGGTACCTTGTACACAACATCCCAACCCTTAAGACGCTCCACAGTTTTGCACGGGTACGAGAGATAATAAACTTGCATGGCCTGTTGAGCCACAATATAGACATCATCTCCTGGTAAGATGGTTGATTGTCGAATTTCGACTAGCCCAAGATTAGGGGTCCGTCTCACTACTTCTGGATCGAATCAATGGCATTTGAAGATGACAGGATTCAGAGGTTTGCTCCCATCAAAATTCAGTTCGTATATTTCTTCAATTCTTTCGTAGTACTCAAACCCATCTGAACCTGGAGTAAAAACTCCGGTATTTGTTGTTCTTCGATTGGGCCGACTTTGCTCGTGGCTTGCTATATGGAAGCGATATCCATTCACGTCGTAAGCCTTAAATGACCTCACCCTATAGGCACAACCATCAGCAACTTGTCTCAAGTCGGCACTCATAGACTCGTCGGTTGTTCCCTACAAGTTTAAGCGGGATAGCTTGGTGTATTAGTCGCATGTAAGACCAACTTGAAATGCCAAACTAACTAGGAGCCAAGTTAGAAAGTACTTTTTGTTTGAACCAACTAATGAAATCGGGCATGCCATTTGCCACACCATCTCTAAGAAGGGCCGAAGCTTCCTCGAGGGTAGATTCCCTTGATTCATGCCAGAATTGCTCATTGAATCCCTATAGCATTGAGAACTAGCGGAGTTAGACACAAACTTCTGACTATTTGAGAAATAATTTATTGAGCACTAACCGCATGTACGGCTCCACTTCGGAAAGGTTGGTGAAGACATAATAGTGCGCCACTCTTCATGTTGCAAGGTCTTGTTAGTCCCACCACTTGCACTACCTAGTTGCCCTCTGAAGATGCTAAGCTTGGATTCGTCTTCGGGGTCGCCAGCATTGTAACGAGAGGGTGGACTATGCACACTGGGAAGATTGTCAGCATAGTATTTTATCGTGAAGTTTGACACCTCCTCCAGGATGTATGCCTCGGCTATGGATGCTTCAATTTTACATTTATTTTTACATTTATTTCAAAGAATCTTTTGGAATCTCTCAATTGAGTAGCACCAACGGCCCTGCACGGGGCCCCCCATTCATGCCTCATATGGGAGGTGCAAAATCATATGTTGCATCGGATTAAAGAAGCCTGGTGGAAAGATCTTCTCCAACTTGCAGAGCAACACAGGCGCCAGTCTTTCCATGTCTGCTACCACGGTATGAGATAATTCCTTAGCACAAAGCTGGCGGAAGAAATTGCTCAACTCCGCCAGCACACACTACCCCAGAAAAGACTTCTCCTACACCATCTCCACTGACGGGCAGGAAATAACCGTCAGTGGTACGGTTCACCACTGACGGGCGACTAAGTAACCGTCGATAATATTCCAGTAGACGGTCTAAATTCAGAAGAAAAAAACATTACTGACGGGTCCAAAACAATGCTCGTCAGTGGTTGCGTATTTGTATTGACAGGGAGTACCACTGACGGGCTCGTTTGTATGGCCCG
Source organism: Stipa capillata (assembly GCA_019208055.1). Classification (NCBI taxonomy): domain Eukaryota; kingdom Viridiplantae; phylum Streptophyta; class Magnoliopsida; order Poales; family Poaceae; genus Stipa; species Stipa capillata. Next base: position 113,119 of record JAGXJF010001402.1, on the reverse strand, counting down.
TCAGTACAGCGTATTGCAGCACTGACGGGCTCAATTTATAGCCCGTTGGTGATTTATAGCCCATCAGGCCCAATAAGTAACCCTTATTCTCCCACCCCACCACACCTCCCAACCCTAATTCTCCCTATCGCCGCACTCTCCCAACCCCCTCTTCCCCACAAAATGCTGATGCCGACTCCTCCTCCTCCCCCCCGGCGCTCACTCCCACCCCACCGCACCTCCCACTGCACCACACCTCCACCGTCTCCCCCGTCCCGGAGATCGCCTCCCTCCCCGCCTCCCCCGCCCCGGAGATCGCCTCCCTCCGGTCGCCTCCTTCCGCATCGCCTCCCTCCGGCTGCCTCCTCCGCCATCGCCTCCCTCCACGCCGGCTTCCCTCCACACCGGCCTCCCTCCGCGTCGCCTCCCTACGGACGCCTCCCCCCGACGCCGCCGGCCCCCTCCACCTCCACCCCGACGCCGCCGGCCCCCTCCGCCTCCTCTCCTGTGCCACCTCCACCCCAACACCGCCGGCCCCCTCCGCCTCCACCCCGACGCCGCTGGCCCCCTCCGCCTCCTCTCCCGCGCCGCCTCTTCCCCAACACCGACGGCGGCGAATCTGGCATCCCCGAGTGGCAGCGGCAGCGGCTCGACCTCCTCCTTGCGGCGGCAGATCCGGCGTCCCCGATCTGGCGGTGCGGCTTCCCGGCCTCCTCAACCTGGTGGCGCGGCTTCCTCCGAGCGTCGGCGGCTCCGGTGCGGCCCGGGGCCATGATGGCCGGGGGTAGGAGGCCGACGGCGCGGGACGGAATGGGTGCGGCGGCGCGGTGCGGGCCTGGCGGGCTAGGGCGGTGCGGGCCTACAGGGCTCGTGCTTTTTTTGCTCGTTCTAGGCATCACCACTGACGGGCAACGCAACCGTCAGTGGTGGCTGCCTCCTCCACTGACAGGAGCTCACTGACGGGTGCAAAACCCATCAGTGGAGGCTGTTTTGCGCCCGTCAGTGTAGGGGCTTATACGAGGTAGTGACAAGCCAAACATCCTCGGGGACATAGCCTCGAATCATCACCGGCAGTAGCCGCTCAAGCCATATGTGATAGTCATGACTCTTGAGCCCGTTGATTCGCAAAGTAGCTAAATTCACTCCCCTCTTCAGATTCGCTGCATACCCATCAGGGAACATCAAGGTTTGGAACCACTCAAGTACTTCCCTCCTTTGGGCCCTTGTAAGAACGAAATTGGCCTTCGGCTTCGTCCATGATTTCCCGCCTCTGGGAGGGGCCATGTCTAGCTTTGGTCTATTGCATAATCTCTTTTGATCGACTCTAGCCTTAACGTTATCCTTCGTCTTCTCAGGAATGTCCATGATTGTGCCAAAAATGACCTCGGCGACATTCTTTTCAGTGTGCATTACATCAATGTTATGTGGAAGAAGGAGATCATCGAAATAGGGGAGATTCCACAGGCATGGCTTGTGAGTCCAGGCGTGTTGCTCACTATATCTCACAAAACCATCTCCTTGGGCATTGGGCTTGAGAGCGTCTAACTGAGCACGAACCGTGGCACCTGTCATCTTAGTTGGTGCTGAGCCTTCGACAACTACATCTTTCGTAAAGTTCTGCGCGTCTTGTCTGAATGGATGGTCAAGAGGAAGGAATTGTCGATGCTTGTTGAAGGAAGAATACTTGCCACCCTTCGTCAACCAAATGAACTTCAGAGCCGCCCTGCATACTGGGCATGGGAACTTCCCATGCACACACCACCCACAGAATATCCCATACGCTGGTAGGTCATGCAGGGAGTACTGGTACCAAACATGCATTTTAAAGTTTGTCTTTGTAGCTCGGTCGTATGTCCAGACCCCGTCGTCCCAAGCACGGACCAAATCATCAATCAGCAGCTCCATGTACATACTCATATTCTTCCCCGGGTATTCAGGCCCTGGAATTATCAGCGACAGGAATATGTTCTGTCGTTGAAAGATGACGCCTGGGGGGAGATTGAGGGGAATAACAAATATGGGCCAACAGCTGTATGACACAGTCGTCATACCATATGGATTGAACCCATCAGTTGCTATCGCAAATCGTACATTTCGAGCCTCTAGAGCTTTTTCACGATGAATCAGATCGAACCTCTTCCATACTTCACAATCCGATGGATGTATCAGCTTGTCAGGATTGTATCGACACCCGTCTTTGTGCCATGTAATCTGTTTGGCAGATTCCACAGTCATATAAAGCCGTTGGATTCTCGGTATGAATGGAAGATACCGAAGGATCTTCACGGGATTGTGAGCTGCCTCTTCTGACCATCACCAGAGTCTACCTCAAGATACCTAGAGGAATTGCACTTCACACAGTACTTCGCATCCGCGTGTTCTTTCCTAAATAAGATGCATCCCTTTGGACAAGCATGTATCTGCTCATATGGCATCTTAAGTGCACGGAGGACTTTCTTTGACTCGTACATGCTCTTTGGCAGAATGTGACCTTCCGGGAGAAGGCTACCAACAACTGTCAGCACTACATCGAAGGATTCTCGGCTCCAGCTAAACTGGGACTTGACAGCATTAGGGGTGCGATGCCATCCAGTTGAGAAACCTTGGAATGCCCGTGAAGGGGTTGTTGTGCCGCAGACAACATATCATAAAAGGCCTTTGCGGTTGGCTCTGACACTTCCTCCATAGGTGGCACATGTGCTTCATCAAAATGTGCTTCATGAAAGTCATCTAGCATGTCTCCGACCCCGGCATCATAGTCGTCGGTGCATTGTCGCACCACCTCCTCTCTGGCACGTTCGGACTCACCATGGTAAGTCCACCGGGTATAGTGTGGCATAAACCCATACTTACAAAGGTGTTGACCCATGACCTCCTTTGTTTGTTGACACGCGTTTTCGCAAATACTGCAGGGACACCAAGTTCCACGAGGTCCCTTAGCAGTAGCAAATGCTAATTCCAAGAATTCCTTAGCCTTCTAGATCCATTCATCACTCAACAAACCCTGACTAGAGTGGCCAGTGTACATCCACTCACGATCATCCATCCTCTAGTATTTTGGGAATAGACATGCATCAACTATCTAATAGGTAAAGATAGGTCCTAATCCCACCCGAGGATGTGTAGATTGGGCCATTTCCATGCTCTACTCCGATCTGAGACAGAATTTTGGCAGCACCTCCCCGCTGTTCTCCAAATACACGTCTCGGCAACAAGCCAAGAGAATGTGTATCTGGAGAACAACAGGGAGACGCTGCCGAAACTCTGTCTCGGATCGGAGTAGAGCATGGAAACAAACCCAATCTACACATCCTCGGGCTGTCCAAAAAAAGTGGACAATTCAAAACAGTTACAGTTACAGATATACAAAGACTTGCATATTTATAACCATAACTCTTTCGAACGGGAGACGCCTAGGTTACGTGACTGTATATGAATAAAGATCTAGTGTATGCTCATAATCAGTACTATATCGTTGTTTAAAGTTTGATAGATGGAAATGTGTAACCCTTTCGGGCTGCATGCCCTCTTTGTGTATGCACAAAATATAGTTACAGAGTTTGTTAATTACAACCGAATTAACTGAATTAAACTTGATCTACAAGTCACTACTTCAAACTCATATCTATCTCTATCTCTAGGAGACCAACACAAATACAACTCATATTCTAACATGTGTCCCCTCAGAATTTAATAGACCATCAACAAGGACTTATCCAAATGTATGTCCAATCGTGTTTTCAGTTTATCTTTTGAGGAATACCTTCACTAACAAAAGCTTGCTTAAGCTCAAAACTTCTCAGTAACTCTACTGTGCTACAAGGTTCATTCAAAAATATGGCAATTAAACAATATTACTCCACATACATATATATGTATTAAAAAGCAAGTTTAAGATCAACTGAAACAAAACATACAAACATATATACCCATTGCGGAGGCGGCGGCTGGGGCGGAGCTAGTGGTGAGATGAGGAATGGCGTGCTGTAGACCTGGAGACAGACCGTGGGGAATGTTGAGCACTAGACCTGGAGGAATGGCGGAGGCGGCGGGCGGGGCGGCGGGCGGGGCGAAGGCAGCGGCCGGGGTGGGGCGGATGTGGCGGCCGGGGTGGCGGCGGGGGTGGGGCGGAGCGGCGGGCGGCCGCCGGGGTGGAGCGGAGGCGGCGAATCTGGGGGAAGCCGGGGTGGAGCAGAGCGGCACGGCGGCGGGCGGGCATAGCGGTGCATGGGAGAAATGGTGGAGATAGGACCAGTGGCACCTATTTAGGGTATGTTTGCCGAGTGCCTACTGTTTGCCGAGTGTCGGACTACGGACACTCGGCAAACGACAGACTGACCAATCAGAACGCAGCGATGGCTTTTCCGACTGTTGCACTCGGCAAACACACACAACTTTGCTGAGTGTTACACTCGGCAAAGACCTTCCATATGACTTGCACAAATACAATACTTGTACACCTAATATATTTTTTATCTTATATACCTCAATACATTTTTTACATGTAATATACTACATATAAGTTGTTTTGTAGGAGGTTCCATAATTTTTGAATTGATTTAGTATTTTCTAAAGTTTAAATGCCTAGAAATGCACTTAATGGCTTAAATACAGCAAACGTACCTGGAAAAATGTCAAATTTTGACATGTCACATGTAATGGTGTATGTTGACTGTGGAAAAGGTTTCAAGGCCAACCGATGAAGCAGCGGTCGCTTCACATGCAAACCTGACCCCTTCCTTCTCGAAACCTAGTTTTTTTCCTCGGAGATGGTCTGGTTTGTAAGCAATCTACGTGACAACTTTTGCAAAACATTTTCAAATTTTTACCACAGCCTGCAGGGGTCATATCATGACACCATGCCAAGTTTCGTGATTTTCGGGCTTCGTTTGAATTTTTGAGAATTAAAATGCCAATAACCACCATGTTGGTGCCCGAGTCTCGGCCACCTGGTGTCTGGGACTCCTCTTCTTTCCTTACATAAGGCCTGAACATACACTAAAGACCACCAATAAGATTTTTCAACCCATTTCTAGCGATTATTTCATGTACCTGCAGTTCAAATTTGAATTATATCCATTAAATGCCTAGAAATGCATTTAATGGATTAAATATAGCAAACGGACCCTAAAAAATGTCAAATTTTGACATGATACATGTAATGGTGTATGTTGACTGTGGAAAAAATTTCAGGGCCAACCGACGAAACAGCGGTCGCTTCGCATGCAAACCTGACACAAGAAGAAAGAAAGAAAAAAAGAGAAGAAAGCAAAGCAAAGAAAAGAAAAGAAATAAATAAAAAACAGAGAATAAATAAAGAAAAGATAAGATAAGAAAGAAAAGAAAAGAAAGAAGAAAGCAGAGAAGAGAAAAAAAAAGGCTTTGCCGAGTGCTATTTTTCGGGCACTCGGCAAAGCTAACCACACCGTCACCCTCCCATCAACCGCGGTGACGGCGGACACGTGTCACCTTGTTTGCCGAGCGCCTATCTGACGGCACTCGGCATAGATTATATTTGCCGAGTACCGAGGCTTTACCGAGTGTTGTTTCATGCACATTCGGTATAGGTTAGCTTTGCTGAGTGTTTTTTGTCGACACTCGGTTTAGGCCGCTGTTTGCCGAGTGCCCGACGGAATGCACTCGGCAAAGAGGCGGGCACTCGGCATAGAATCATTTTCCCGTAGTGCTTCTTTCATCTGAGCAGGAAAAGAAATGTTTCGATAGTTTTCTGTATTACAGAATGATGCTACTCATGCTCTCTTCGTGATATGAGTATTTATGTTCTTATTTGGTGATTAGACATCCGAGTATTTATGCCCGCTGCTTGCTTATTAGTTATTACCAACTAGCTGTGGCAAATGCGACAAATTGGCATGTCTGCTTATGTGCCTTTCTATCATGATTAGGATGTGTATTTGCACTTGGTTGCTTATTCGAACATTCTGGTATATTACTTCAGGACAATGTTTTACATAAACATTGAAGCAACAACAGAAGCCTTAGAGATAACATGGTGTGGATTTTTATAGTCCGCCGAGTTTACCTTTGAAGTTGTAAATTGTAATGCCTTGATACGTTGTAGTTCAATTTTCTTTATCAGTGTAATCAATGATGAGGACCTTTTAAAGATCCTTGATCTTCCGATACTTGTAGTGCTTGATACCTGTAGTGCTGGATGAAGCATATGTTGAGTTTTCAAGCCTTCAATCAAGGATGGCTTGGGTTAAGAAGCATGATAATTTGATTGTCCTCCGAACATTTAGTAAACGAGCAGGTATGTGATTTGTGTTCTGTATTTCTTAGCATGCACACGAAGGTTATGTGTTCTGAAGAATTAAAAAACGTACGTATCCTGAATGCAGCTTAGTGTTTCTTTTCACAACATATATTTTTATTTATATCAATAAAATAAAGGAGAGTGAAATATGAAAATCCTGTTAAAGATCAAATAAATATAGAGAATGAGTCTTTTGGAGAAGCTCTCTATATCAAGATATGAAGAATAAAATTTGGAGAAGCTGTTGAAGAGTAAAATTTGGAGAAGCTGTTGGAGATGCCAAGCCGGCGACAGACTGCATGGCTCAATTGCTCTAATGGCACGCTCGGCTCCAATTTCATCCTTCTTGCAACACCGAGCCTGCGAACTGTTCAGTCCTGCAGCATGGAGACAAGAAAGCCTTGCTTTTCCTCAGCTTTGGCTACCAGCGTATCATGTGCTACTACGCATGTAAAGTGTAAACTTACACCAAATAGGAAACTGCCTTCCTGGCTACAAGTGTTTGTACAATGTCACTGGCACCAAATATTAGTACAAAGTACAGCTTCACATGCTCTGTTTCCCAATGTTACTGTTAACAACTTGCCACTCCATGTTCGAATGAGTGAGCATATGGAGTTTTATGCATCACATACAGGACATGTTTCATGCTACTACTGGAATTTTTTTCATCCATTAATTTTTTTATTTATATTTTAAAGTTAATTCGCGTGGAAACTTTTTTAAATTTAACCCTTTTGGTGGCACCATAGCCAATGACATCTCAGTCACACTCTGCGGTACCACAATCGTTGGCGCCGCAGACCGTGCCAACGTGGCAGCCGAAAACCATGGCCGATGATGTGGCCAAGACTGCGGCGCCAGTTGTGGCACCATTACCCTCGGCGCTGCAGCTTGTATATCGTTTCGAGCCTAAGTCCCGAGCTCTTCGCCCGCTACCCTACCCCCCGCCGCCTTCCGGTGCTGAGCACCCTCGCGTTTTCTTCACAGTTGACACCGCCACCGTCCACAGGCGACCCTCCACCGTCGCCCGCCACCGCTGCCGCCCCTCCACCGCCGCCGTCTAGCGCTGCCCTGCCACCTCCACCGCCATGCGCCGTCGCCATGAGCCATCGCCGCCTCCTTCCACCTCCGCTCCTCCACCGCCCCTTCTCCCATGCCCCTCCAGCTGCCCCTCCACTGCCACCTCCTCCCACGCCGGCGGCACCTTCACTACCACCTCCACGCCACTGCCTCCACCTTGTCCTCCATGCCAGCCGTCTCCACCTCCTCCTCCACCTCGTCCTCCATGCCGTCCTCCACCTCGTCCTCCACGCCGTCCTCCACTTTGTCCTCTACGTCGGCCGCCTCCACCTCCTCCTCCATGCCTCAGTGTCCACCTCCTCCTCCAAGCCGGCCACCGCGCCTTCACCTCATCCTCCACACCGGTGAACGGGCCTTGGTCGTCCTCCATGCCTCCTCTTCCTCCACGGCAGCGAAGGTATCCTCCCTTCCTCTCCATATTTTGCACGTCGGTGAATGCTTGGAGTTTTTCTATTGCTACGATTAGACAACAAATTTGCGGTGCATACATGAATTATGTGGTGTGTATACGATATTTGAGGGAACTAGAAAATATGTATGACCCTCCGATGACAGTTTAATATTTATCGAAGTAAGAACAACCAAAAAGAGGATATGGAGAATTTTGTTGTGCATATATGAAATTTACGATATGTATATATCAAATGCTTAATATCTCATGCGTGCTTCCTGTATTGGAAATTTACTTCTTTTATGTTGCTTAGAGTATCATGTTTGTAAGTCAATATCGTGTTGACAAATTTTGTATATTTTCCTATAATGTAGACTGATAGAATTGTCAAAGTCTATAATTGTTCTGGAATTTGGGAGAGGGGAAGTAAGAACATTGACTTTGAGTCTATGGCAGCGAGGGTAGTTATCTTTAGGGAGGCACCAATATTTAGTAAACTGTTAGGAAGGATTGACTCTGAATTGGGACTTTCAGCAAGTTCTATTGAAGTGGAGGGATGTTATGATGCCGGATTTAGTTTGAAGAGGTACCCTCTAATGATGCCCATTCAATCAGGTCGTGATTGGGACACTTATGGGGAAATTTTCTGTGCTTCATATGTTAAGTCACTGGAGTTATGCGTCTGGGGAGAGCAGCACCGTTCGGTCGATTGTATGAATGTGGCATCTGGACATTAATTTATGTTGTTCTTTTTGCTTTTACAATATGGTTTATTTTCTTTCATTTGTTGTAACCTTTTACTTATAAGTTGACGATTGCTAACCTTGTAACTGTACATTATGAACTACAGGATGGCTCCGCACCTGCACTACCCCTCCTTGACCTACACTACGGCAAGGACCACCGTGCATGTCGACTCGCTGAGCTGAGAGAGGTATGGATCTAAACCTTTATATGCATCTCTATTTTTCCAATGCCTTCTTCATTGCTTGTGTTAATTATGCATGTCTTCATTACTTGTGTTAATTGTGCAGCATTGGCAACGTTTTGCATATCGTCCAAGCCTTGCATGACCCATCGCACTACGTAGAGTATCTGCATTGGCTGCACGAGGTTTCTAGGGTGAAGCTTAAACCTGTCTTTCACAAGGTAGAGATCGACGAGGAGGTCGCAGCGGCTGACTTTGGAGACGAGTATGATGACTTCACCGGGACAGGGTCACAACCCGAGAGGGCGCCTCCTTTGGATTATGTGGTATGGATCAAGTTCTTTGGTTCATGGACATGCAATATTTTCTTATTGTGCATTCATATGTTATACAAACATGCCATATTAGGGAACCCAGTTGGCCTATATCAGTGCACAGGCGGGGAAATATTCTTCATATCGTAGGGGTCTGACGGAGAGGTCACACGCCTTCGAGACTTTATAAGGGTAAGTTGATATCCATATGAGAGATGTCACGATGAATAATTCGTACTCGGTTATTGCTCACTAGCTTGGAGATTTCACAAGGCATTGGACAAAAATGCAGTGTTTTGGCAACAAAGCTAAATTGCCATGCCCCGGGTGATGTGGTCTACCATGGACCATATGCTATGCGTCCTTGTGTCGTTCTGGTAGTACATCCTCCATGGCCAGAGGCAGTACGGTAAGGACACCTCAATCTATGGCCGACGATGACAGCACTGAGGGGAAGGGACAGGAAGAAGAGATTCCGGACTACAACGTGCTATCATAGATTCCGGGCGCTCCTCCAGCCTCGTAGCCATCCCAGGTAAAATTCTCTTAGTGTACATATCATACCGAGTGTGTAATGTTAGTACTAACAATACCCATCTTTCACTCCTTTGATGTCCACATTGACACAAGGAGGACAGAACCCCCTAGATCCAAGTGTCGTCCGGGATAGGCCAAGGCAGGAAAGGGCGGGACAAGCTGTGGACAAGTTTACACCAAGCGCAAGAGGGCACGTTGAAGCTCATAGCTTGCTGTTGTTTTTAAAATTGGGATCTTTTTTTGGCTGTTTCAAACTAAGAAACTCATACGTGCATGTTACTAGATGAGTCTATGCTTCTCATAGATGAAGAGAATGGTCAAGACATTGGTTTTGTGCACAATGACAACTATGAAAAAGGTCGATATTGGTTTAACTTGATGTTTATTTCACTGGCATGGTCGTAGATGAAGAGAATGGTTTTCTTGATGTTTATTGATTTTACTTGATGGGGTGAGGAGAACAGAACATGTCAATGAATTGGAGTCCAACTATGTGCTGAAGTCTGCGGCGCCACCAGGTTTGGCGCTGCAGTCAGGCTGCGACGCCACCTGCTCTGGTGTCGCCACCCACTCTTGTGGCACCATCAGGTTTGGCGCCGTAGTCAAGCTGAGGTGCCAGGGTACTGCGCCATATACCCTGGCACCGTAGAGGCCTACTACGGCGCCTCCAGCTTTGGCGCCCCAGCTGTCAGATTGTTCAATAACTATATGCAGAACAGAAAGGAAATCAACCTTGAGTACGGTTGCACACATAGTAGTGTGAGGCTCAATAATATCATGCGCAATGTTCATGCTAAAGTTTAGTACTACAAGGTTCAAGAATAGTACATCCGAGTACATTACATAATACAATAAGAACATTACACTAATAAATGTCTTAGTCCGATCTAATTAAAGTTTTTGCACTTCAACATGCGTGATGCACATATCTCTACTGCGTGCAACGTGACCACTTCCCCTTCCTAATAGTCTCTGGGTCAGCTTCCTTCGCACGTCTTGCCCTCTTGCGCTTCCTCTCCCTCTTGGCTTCACGCTTCGTTCTCTTTAGGGCTTCCAAAGCATGCTCTCTCGTCTCATGTTCCTCTCGTCACAACTACTCCGCCTTAAGCTCCTCATACTTTTCCTTACGACGCTTCCTAAGATCCTCGCCTCATTGCTTGTTGAGCACGACATGCACTTTGTCACTTTTGGTCATCTTCGTGTCAATCCACTCTTCGAAATCACATAGTGGAGGCATGAATTCCTGTAAAACTCAGTTAGCATAGGCCTAAAAATAATATAGTTTCAATACCGTAGAAATTTTAACTTCAATTGCTACATTACATATGAAATTGCTGGAGCGCCGAACGGCTGCTGGAGGATCAAACTCAAAGTTTGCACACATCCAATACCTCTGACCGTACATGTCATATGCCTCCGATTTGTCCATCTTGCAAGGATCACCACACCAACACATTGGCGGCACACCGGGTTTGGTATGACCACAAGACTCATCCATCTCTTTCCTATTTTTTGAACAACTTCATTGTAACTAATGAGAATGACCAAAATACATACAATGTTTAAGTAATAAAATCAATCAAATGCATGAAATGATGGTGACATCTTTATGTACTAGGTCGGAGGACATGGTCGGAGAAGAGAGCTCACCGAAGGGTTCACCAAAAGGTACACCAGGGTGGGAGGGGTGGAAGGAGGCCGTCCAGCTGCGGGAAGGTCCAGAGGGGTGAATGTAAGAAGAAAGAAGGTTGAAGCCATGGATGAAGGGTATAGAGGCCACGGCGCCACAGGTCATGGCGCCACAACAGCGGCGCCAAGTTGTGGCGCCAAGATGCCTGGCACCGCAGACTCGGCCACGTCATTTGCCACAGTTAACGGTCGCCACGTCCGCACAGTCTAAAGCGTCGGCGACTGTGGCGCCACAAAGTGGGTCTGCGGCGCCTTTGGCTGTAGTGCCGCCAAAAGGGTTAGATTTGAAATTTTTGTACAACGCGGGTTAACTTTAAAATTTAGATAAAAAAGGATTAATTGGCAAAAAAATTCCTCATACTAGTCTCTAATTAAAACCTATTTCTTGTTATACTCACTTATATATATATATATATAAATATATAAGAGCATCTCCAAGGAGTTATGCATCTCCTTCCCTATCTCTATTTTTAACAAAAGTGAGTGTCGCGGGGATTTCGCGGCAATACTCATTTTTATGTAGAATTGGGGGCGCAAGAGGATGATCCGAGGGCAGTTCACACAAGCAATTTACCCAGGTTCAGGCCCTCTATGGAAGAGGTAATACCCTACTCCTGCTGAATTTCTTCTTGGTCTTGTGTGAGGAAAATTACAGAAATGGTGGTTGCTGTTCTTGTTCAGAGGAAGAAGAAGCTAAAAAACCTTTCTTCGCATGGGTGCCCTAGCCTTGCCTTATATAGGGCTGACAAGGCTAGGCTTTACATGTGCTGACTCAACCAGTCGGCTGGGTCGTGGTTATAGCTCACTTAATGTGTGCCATAACTCCACTTATTGCGCCTAGGTAACGTCTGCTTGGATGTCGTCGTAACGCCTGGTCTTGATGGCACCCGGACATTACAACCGAGTGGATTCCGTGGGCTACGTTTGGCCGAGTGGGCCTCCTGAAGTGGATTTGGGCCACCCCAGGCTTATTGGACCGACTCCTTGTCTTGGGCCTATCCCTTGGGGATCCCGCTGTCAGTAGCCCCCGAGTGCTTCAGGGTCTCGATGCAGGCACCGTCTGGAGGGCGAGCTGCGGACGCCTCCGAGTCGACCGTAGAGAGACCTTGATGGACTCCTGAAGTAACTGAAAAGGTTAGTTTTGAGCTAATAGCAGATTAAGTCCTGGTGATACCCGTGTTTTCCTGCTGGGGAAGTCGGCTAGTGGCCTGCTGGGAGGCGTATCATAAATTTCGAGTGAGTTCGAACAGCGTCTGGGCTTATCCGAGTTGGTCGTTGCTAGCTTGTACCCGAAAGGGAAAGCTTTCGATGTTCAGCTTCGGAACCGAGTCTTCGAACTCCGGCATTTGCTTCTGAATCAGAGACCGTCTTGTGCCGCTGGGGATGCCGAGTCCGTCCTTTGCTCGGGTGTTGCCGAGTGACCTGTGAACCCAGTCGGGCCGGTCATCGACACCCGTTTGCAGAGCTGGTCTGCTTCCAAGTGTGCGCAACCGGTGCGCCTCGGGTTGTTTGGTAGAATCGGTGCAGCCTTTGTGCTGCGGGCCGAGGCCGACCCCTGTCCGATTCAGTAGCCGCTTGTGTTGCCACCTGGTCTCGTCCGACCCGGTCAAAGCCGGCTCACGGTCATACGAACCGTTGCGACTGCAGGTGATGTCATGTGAAAACTTTTTGTCACATCAACTACCACATTAAATGCGCTCAGTCGACTGGACGAAGTTTTCGCGACGGGGCGCTTGGAGCGCCGGGCCGCGATGATTGCTACTCGAGTCTCGCGCGAGGCATGCGCGGGGCGGCCGTCGCTGCAGCACTTCGTGGCCACGTGGAGCGTATTTCCAGCAAGGCGGTTCGCCTTCCTTTTGCATAAAAGCGTGCGCAGAGGGGGGCGGTTCCCATCTGCTCCTTCGTCTTCTTCGCTCAAACCGCCACAAGCCTCTGGCGCCCGTCACCGTGCACCGCTTTTTCTCCTATTTCAAAAACTCCGCTTGCTCTTCCATTCGTTCCCTTCGACCTCAATCATGTCGCGCGCCGGCAAGAGCAAGAAGAGTGACGCTGGATCCTCCTCCGCCGCTGCACTTCCCGATGACTGGAAGAAGGGCGACTGGGTCCAGTCGGTGGTGACCGACTGGATCCTGGCTAGCCTCGCCACCGAGGGCATGCTCCCGCCTCGGGCGCTGGAGGTCGCCGTACCTAGAGGTGAAGCCCGCCCCGCACGGGCACGAGCGAGTGCTGCTCCTCCCGTTCGTCGAGTGGGGCTTGTCGCTACCGCCTCGCGACTTCGTGCGGGGGCTGCTGTTCTTCTACGGCCTCCAACTTCACCACCTCAACCCCAATGGCATTCTGCACTTTGCGTGTTTCATCACGCTGTGTGAATGCTTCTTAGGGACTCGGCCCCATTGGGGGCTGTGGAAGAAAATTTTTGTGGTGAAGGCGCAGCCGATCAAGGCCGGCGGGCGCCTTTCCATCTGCAGGGGAGCCGGCATCCAGGTCAAGTCTGGTGCAAAGTACTTCAAGCTGCAGCTCCCCGACACCGTGCGGAGGTGGCAAGACGGGTGGTTTTACTGCCCGGACGAGCGCACGCCGAGTGCGCAGGAAGGGCTCCCGAAGTACGTCGAGGGTCCCCCGGTGTGACAAAAGCGTTGGAGCGCCAAGCCTTCCAACGCAAAGATGCCTGAAGTCGAGCGCCTCATGAGGAGGATCTAGTGGCTCCAGGACAAGGGGCTCACTGGTGTCGACCTCATCATCACCTGGTTGAGTCGGCGGATCCAGCCGCTGCAGGCTAGGGCACACCCAATGTGGGAGTACTCGGGTGCTTCCGACTCGACCAGGGTGTCGGCGCAGGAGCTTTCAGATCAGAACTTCATGGAACTCCTAAAGAACCTGACCAAGGAGCGCACCGGTCTCAACAGGACGCCGCATGTGGTCCCCTATTCTGCCGTCAACCCTCCACCGACTGTAAGTAATGCGTCTTCCGAGTCAAACTCTTTTCATTTTTGTTTCTTACTTTCTGAAACCGAATTCTTTATGTTTCAGACTCTGCTGAACTTGACCTCCATGCCGCCCCTCCCCGAGCTAAATTCAGCTCCAGGAGTCTTGGATGATGTGGAGGTCGGCGAAGAAGCCCCCGAGGGCGGGGACTCGGAACGGGGCCGAGGTTCGGCCGACTCAGGCAACGAATCCGAGGAGGCCAAAGGCTCGGCCTCTCTGGCCTCGAAATGAAGGCGGCCAGACGATGCTTCCGGCTCCAGAGCCTCGTCGGCTATGGCGGAGTCGGAGCAGGCCAAGTCGGCCTCCAAACGAGCGTGGGCTGAAACCGCCAGCCCCACGGTGTAGGTTGCTGCCCGCGCCTCTACACCAGCTACTGCCCAGTCGGCGCCTCCTTCCTCCTTCGGAGCTCCGCCCGCCCTAGGGAGGTTCAAGAAGAAGATGGTGGTCAATACGATCCCCACGACCACCAGGTACGCCGTCTTTTTGCTTGCCCTTGACATTTTCGTAGATATTTACGGTCATTCTGAAATTGTTGCGGAACTAGTTTGCTGCAGCGTCCAGAGGAAGCTCTCCGACAAAGGAGGCTTCCAGCCCGACGCGTCCTCGGGGCCGACTTCCGCTCAGCAGTCGGAATCGGTTCCCCCGGCTTCGGTTGCTGCCGCGCCCGTTGAGCAATCAGAGTCGGTTCTCCCGGTTCTGATCGCTGCTGCGACAACCCAACCGTCGGAGCCAGTTCTCTCGGCTCTGATTGCTGCTGCACCGAACGCACAGCCGCCCGCTACGCCCGCACCGGAGGTGTCAGAGTCGACTCCGGCTGAAGATCCGCAACCCCCGCCAACACTGGCAAGTGAGCCGTCTCCGGAGCCGAACCCGGTGCTGACGGTCACTGTCGGCACCGACTCCTCCGAGCGGCAGAGAAAAACAAGGGTCAGCTCTGCACCGAGTCCCCCTCGGCAGTTGAGCGATGCCTTGTGTTGGCTTCCTCGTCCACGGCGGAAGGATCAGCACCTGGTCCGTCGAATGTCCCCGTTTCCATCCCGCAACTTACGTTGCTAGGCTGCAGCGCGGAGGAGTGCACGGCGGCGCAGGAGGCCACGCAACGAGTTGCAGCCCTTGGCGCCAAGCTGAGGGAATTCGCGGACGTGGCTGGCACGCTGGTGGACTCGGCCAGTGATCTGGAGCATTCCGTCGGGGTAAGTTTTTGCAACCGAATTTCCTTCCTTTTTAACGCTAGGGGCACGATCAGTGCACCCAGTGGGTGTAGCCCCTGAGTCTCGAGTCGGCTATTTGAGTTGGCTTGAGATTTACTAACTCGGGTCTCGCTGACCCGGACTTCCCTTATGTCTAGATGGTGGTCCGACTTGGTGGAAACAGCCAGGCGCTCATGGAGAGGAATGCCTCTCTCGAGAAGGCACTGGCTGATGAAAGGACCAGGACTTGGCAGCTCGAAGAGAAGCTCGCTGCCGCGGGGAGTAAGTATCCGAGTCATAATAGTTTTTTCGTCTTGAGATTTTGTTGATTTTAATCTTTCTGAATTGGCAAACGTTGAGGCCAAAAACGCCCGCCTTCGTGGACAGTTGAAGGCCTCCATCTCATTGGAGAGGGCGAAGGAAATGATCAACGCTCACGAGGCCGAGCTCCACGACGAGCTCAAGCAAGCTCGTGAGAGCATGAGGACTGCAGCAAGGCACCAGCAGCTGGTGGATTAGTTCGAAAAACTGAAAGCCACCAATCGCGAGCTACAGGGGCAAGTTGATAACTTCTACTTGAAAATGACCGAGTCGCAGAAGCGGCATTCAGCGGCTATCGTTGAGTGGGAGAAGCGCGAGGCAGAGCTCATGGGGCATCTCAAGACTGCCAACAAGACCCTGCTCAGTAAGCCTCCGAGCCCCTCACCAGCTTCTTTCACACATTTTCTTGTCAGTTTCCTTGTAATAATTCGATCCCAGACGCTTGCCCAGAACTGGAGGAGGAGGCGAGGCAAGCGGTGCTCCGACTCCGGGCGCTGTCGCAGCCGGCCGAAGCGGCGCTCGAGGCCTTCTGGACGCCCGAATTGATGTCCAGTTGTGTCGTCACTTTGGAGGATCGACTCCTCCAAGTGAAGAGCCTGGTGCAACGCATGAAGTCGGCTTCGCAGGACCTCTGCACCACATTGTGGCCCAACGAGGAAGCAAGCTCCAGCATCTTCGCCCTCACCGACAAGCTTACGCAAGGCTCGGCGGAGGTGGAGAAGTGGAAGGAATCGGCGGCCTGCTCGGGAACCGGCATGGCGCTGGCTATGGTGCTGGCACACCATCCCGACGCGGACGTTGACGCGATCTCCGCCGGAGCTCCACTCAATGCGGAGGGCCAACCGATTGATCCTTTGGAGCTGCTCCCCCGAGTTCGCCGCGCCGCCAGCCGAATCGCCGGGTTTACCGACCTAGAGGAGCGCGTGGAGGCGACTCCAGAAGAATAAATATTTTTATTTAGACTCGGTATGCCGAGTAAAATGATGTAAAATCTTGCTAAGTTGAATATGTGTTATTTTGCAATGAACGTGTTGTATCATTTTGCCCAAGTTATTTTGCTTGTCTTAGTTTTGTTTCTATGTTAAGTCCTTTCGTATGCAGGCTGACCTTTAGCTTTTGCTCTTACCAACTAGACAGCCGGGTTGTGACTGTAGTTGGGGACGAAGAGTGGGCCTTAGGTACCGTACATATTTACTTAGATGTTCGCGGAGAAAACAAAGTTAGAGGAGTCAAAATAACTTGAGCCGACTGGCAACACCCAGTGGGTCGAGGTAGCTCCCCGGGGGTTGCCCGGGGGAGTGAAGCCACTCGGATGTTTGGTGTAGCCCCCGGGGGTTGCCCAAGGGAACAAACCAGTTTAACAGTAAAATAAATATTTCTGACTTGAAATTGTGGAAAAAGTGTTTCCCCCGAGTGCTGCTCGGGATAAGGAAATTTAATTCATGATTAAAACTGCTAAGTATTGTAAATAAAAAGTTTTAAGTGAAAAAGGGATGTAGCTGGGCAATGTTCTAAGTCCTTTCGGTGACCTCTCAGGTTGCCGGGTCCTGGAGTCGGTAAGCGCCACTATGCAGCACTTGGTTGACGATGAACGGCCCTTCCCACGGTGGGGAAAACTTGTGCATGCCTGCCGTGTTCTGAATGAGTCGGGGGACCAAGTCGCCTTCATTGAAAGCTCGGCCTCGACTGTGGTAGCGGCGCAAGTTCTGCTGGTAGACGGTCGAGTGGGAAAGTGCAAGTTCCCATGCTTCCTCAAGGAGGTCGAGGTCGTCCTGTCTTGCCGACTCGGCATCAGCTTCCACATAAGCTACGACTCACGGGGAGTCGTGGAGGATGTCACTCGGCAGGACAGCTGCGGCTCCATAGACCATGAAGAAGGGCTTGTAGCCAGTCGACCGGTTTAGAGTAGTCCGTAAACTCCAAAGGACAGAGGGGAGCTCGTCAATCCAGCATCCGGCGGACCGCTGTAGAGGAACCAGCAGCCGCGGCTTGATGCCTTGGAGGATGAGAGCGTTGGAACGCTCAACTTGCCCGTTGGACTGTGGGTGGGCTACCGAGGCATAGTCGAGTCGGATGCCGTGGTCCCGACAGAACTGGCGGAAGACGTCAGCCGTAAAATTCTTGCCGTTGTCGGTGATGATGCTGTGGGGAATGCCGAATCGGAAGATGATCCTTTTTATGAAATTGACGGCAGTCGGACCATCGAGCTTCATGATAGACTTGACCTCAATCCACTTAGTGAATTTGTCGAGGCTACGAGGAGATGAGTGAACCCTCCTCGCGCTGTCTTGAGCGAACCCATCATGTCGAGTCCCCACACTGCAAAGGGCCATGTGATGGGGATAGTCTTGAGCGCGGTAGCCGGCATGTGCGGCTGACGTGCGTACCGCTGACAGCCGTCACAGGTACGAACAAGCTCCTCCGCATCGGCAAGAGCAGTAAGCCAGAAGAAACCATGGCGGAAAGCCTTGGCGACAAGTGCTCGCGAAGAAGCGTGGTGGCCGCAGGTTCCCGAGTGAATTTCTTCAAGGACTTCTCTGCCTTTCTCCTACGAAACGCACCTCTGGAGACTGCTAGAGGTGCTGTGCTTGTAAAGCACATTGTTGACAACGGTGTAGGCCCCAGCGCGACGCACGATGCGACGTGCCTCGGCCTGATCCTCAGTGAGCTCTTTCCTCAAGAGGTAAGCGAGGAACGGCTGAGTCTAGAGAGGGATGACGGCCAGGACGCCTTCCTGGGCCGAGTCAACATTTCCAGAATCTTGGGGCATGGCCTCGGATGAGTCGGTTGCGGACTCCATCTTAACGGAAGACTGATGTAGTTGTTGCAAATAAACGCCAGGTGGTACCTTTTCGCGAGCGGAGCCGATCCGGGCGAGGGAGTCGGCTGCTTCGTTGTCGGCTCGGCGTACATGATGAAGCTCGAGGCCTTCAAAATGACCTTCGAGTAAGTGCACGGCAGCGCAATATGCCGCCATGGTGGGGTCCTTGGCATCCCACGTCTTCATCACCTGCTGCACCACCAGATCCGAATTGCCGCGACATAGGAGTCGGCGGATACCGAGTGAGACGGCTATGCGCAAGCCATGCAACAGTGCCTCGTACTCCGCGACGTTATTGGATGTCGCAAAATGGATATGCAGCACATAGTGGAGTCTGTCGCCTTTGGGGGAGATGAGGACGACTCCAGCCCCCGTGCCTGCAAGCATCTTCGACCCGTCGAAGTACATGATCCAGTGCTCCGAGTGCGCTTGGGGCGGGAGGGACTGGGTTTCTGTCCATTCAACGATGAAGTCGGCGAGAGCTTAGGATTTTATAGCCTTGCGAGGCTCGTAGTTGATGTCATGAGTCATGAGCTCAATTGCCCACTTAGTGACTCAGCCCGTGGCATCCCTGTTGCCAATGATGTCTGACAAGGGAGCGTGGCTGACCACGGTAACCGAGTGGGCTTGGAAGTAGTGAACCAACTTCCGCGCTGCCATGAACACGCCATAGACGAGCTTCTGGTAGTGCGGATAGCGCTGCTTCGACTCGAAGAAGACCTCGCTGACATAATAGATGGGTCGTTGCAGTTTCTGCACTCGGCCTTCTTCTACGCGTTCTACCACCAGAACGACGCTGACCACCTGATCGTCGAAGGCTTTTTGAGCTTCATCGGTCCACTCGAAGGAGTCGGATTTCTTGAGGTGTCGGTAGAAAGGCAATGCCTTTTCACCGAGTCGGGAAATGAATCGACTAAGTGCAGCCATGCACCCGGTCAGCCTCTGGACAGCCTTCAGATCCTTCGGTCTGTCCATCTTGAGGATGGCCTCAATCTTGTCCGGGTTTGTCTCGATTCCCCGCTCGGAAACGATAAACCCGAGTAGCTTTCCAGAGGGGACTCCGAAGACGCACTTCTCCGGGTTAAGCTTCATGTCGAACCGCCTGAGATTGGTGAAGGTTTCAGCCAAGTCGGTCAAGAGATCAGCATCTTTCTTTGTCTTCACCACGATGTCGTCTACATAAACTTGGACGTTCCTGCCAATCTGGTCATGCAAACATTTCTGCATACATCGCTGATATGTAGCGCCAGCATTTTTCAAACCAAAAGGCATCGTGATATGACAATAAGCCCCAAACGGGGTAATGAAAGAAGTTTTTATTTGATCCGACTCTTTCATTTTTATCTGGTGGTAGCCTGAATAGGCATCCAGAAAATACAAACGCTCACACCCGACTGTGGAGTCGACTACCTGATCAATACGAGGTAGTGCGAACGGGTCTTTGGGGCAAGCCTTGTTCAGTGAGGTGTAATCTACACACATTCGCCAAGTCTTATTCTTCTTGAGAACCAGGACTGGATTTGCTAACCAGTCCGGGTGAAGAACCTCTTTGATGAACCCGGCCGCAAGGAGTCGGGCTATCTCTTCTCCAATGGCTTTGCACCTGTTCTCGGCGAAGCGGCGGAGGGACTGCTTGACTGGCTTCGCGTCTTTGGCGACGTTGAGGGAGTGCTCGGCTAACTTCCTTGGAACTCCGGGCATGTCAGCTGGCTTCCATGCGAAGATGTTCCAATTCTCACGTAGGAAGTCAACGAGCGCGCCTTCCTATTTGGCCTCGAGGTCAGACCCGATTTGGACTGTCTTGGACGGGTCATCAGGGTGGACCTGGACACTCTTAGTGTCCTTGGCCGACTGGAAAGCGAACTCGGTTACCGCCTTCTTGTTTGGTGGAACCTGCTTGAGGTCGACAGTCCTCTTGATGCCTTCCAGCTCCTCAGCCGCGATCAGGGACTCGGCTATGTCTGCACTGGCGATGTCGCACTCGTTGGAATGCTCGAAGTCGCCAGTGACAGTGATGACCCCCTTGGGACCCGGCATCTTCAGCTTGAGGTAGACGTAGCACGGCCTAGCCATGAATTTGGCGTAAGTCGGGCGGCCGAAGATGGCGTGGTAGGCGCTCTTGAAGTCGACAATTTCGAAGGTTAGTGTTTCGACCCGGAAGTTGTTCGGGTCGCCGAACACCACCTTCAGGGAGACCTGGCCCAGTGGTTTGGCGCACTTCCCTCGCACTATCCCGTGAAAGGTAGTGCTACTGGGATGGAGCTGGGACTCCGAGATTTGCATCTTCTTCAGGATGTCCATGAAGATGATGTTGATGCTGCTGCCGCCATCCATAAGGACTTTGTGAAGCTTGAAACCGCTGACTTGCGAATCCACCACCAGAGGGTGCTTGCCCGGATGCGGGACGCGGTCCGGGTGGTCGAGCCGGTCGAAAACCGACTGGCACTTCAGACCAGTCCAGCCACTGGGGAACTGCAGGCACGGTCGCGTTCACTTCGTGGTACCACAGCTTCCGATTCCTTTTGGAATCAGATCCCTGGAAGATCATGTGGACGCCCTTTTGCAGGGGATATTGCGGGGCGCCGCTATCCGCGGCAGGGCCACCCACACCGCCGGCGTCAGAGACGGGTGGCTTCTCTTCCCGGAGGCACTTTAAGAAGCTGCATTCCCTGGTCGAGTGACCCGCCTGGTAGTCGAGGGTGCTATGGAATGAGCAGGGCTTGTCGAGGATTTCCTCGAAGGTGAGCCTTGGCGCCTTGCGTTGCTGCCAAGGGCGTTCCTTCTTCCGACCGCCATTACCGTGCTGTGGGTTGTGTTCAGCGGCCGCAATCAAGTCGGCCCCGCTAACTCCATCTCTGCCATCAGCTTTGCGCTTCTGAGGGCGGTTGTCGCCGCGCTTTTGATTCGAGTCGGCGTGGACTTTGCGACCTGAGGACTCAACTTTCGACTTGCCCTTGTCCTCATAACGCATTGCCTCCTCGCCAGTCGCATATTTGCTGGCGACTTCCATGAGTCGGCCCATAGTCTGAATGTTAGACCTGGCCAACTTATGCTTCAGGAGCTCATATTTGACTCCCTGAGAGAAGGCTTGAATGGCCTGTGTCTCAGAGACGTCCTCGATGGAGTTGCGGAGCCGAGTCCAGCGCTGAATGTAGTCTCGGACCGACTCCCCTTTCTCCTGGACGCATAGCCAAAGGTCTTGCGCGTTCTCGGGATACTTGTACGTGTCCTCAAAGTTTTTGACGAAAGCCTCCTGGAGGTCCCTCCAGTCGTAGATGCTGTCTTCAGGCAGGCTGTTAAGCCACGCCCGTGCCGAGCCTTCGATCATCAGGGGGAGGCTGCGGAGGGCAACACGCTCATTGCCTCCACCGATGTTGCATGCGACGAGGTAGTCGGCAAGCCAAGTTTCCGGCTTGGCAGTGCCGTCGTACTTGTCAACCTCATTGGCGATCCGGAACCGGTCCGGAAATGGCTCAGAGCGGATCCGCCGGCTAAAGCACAGCGGGCTGATGGAGGCCGAGCCACTCAGTTGATTGACCTCGGCGCCACGACGCTCAGCCCGCGCTCGGGACGCACGAATTCCCTCGAGGTCGTCCCGCGCGTCACGGGCGCTGTCAGCCCGGCCACGGAGGGAGCCAGCACGACGCCGCTCTGCGTGGATCCGGTTGATCTCCTCACGAGCATCGGGATGTCGGTTGCTGGAGCGACTCGGTTGCGACGAGCCTATAGTAATAGGGCGACTCGGAGCCGCTGAGGTCTGGCTCCGCGCAGACCTGGAGGCCAGCCGGTCGCGTGCCGAAGTGGCCTCATTCTGCTGCTCTACCGCCGTCTTCATCACGGTGACGACTCGACGGTAGGTTTCTGCCGCAGGGCCATCCGCTGGGGACGGGAGTGAGTCAGCCAGCACGGCAGCCGCGATGAGGTTTTGAGACGGAGTTTGGTAAACCAGAACGCCGTCCTGTTCTCGTCCCAAGAGGGAATCGCGGACGACGTGGCTCCTCCGAATGGCTGACGAAGTGTGCCGGCATGAGCGCCGGCAGGACCCGCGAGCCATAGCCTCGTCGTACTCACGTTCTCGCGCCTAAAGAGCTGCTCTCTCTTGATCGACACGATCCTGCTCGGCCAGGATGACCTGCCGAGATGCCTCCATGGCTCTCTCAGCTTCCGTCTGGCCAGCAATGGGCGTGCGCAAGAGCTCGTCCATCGCCCTGGCCGTTGCGCTTGACGTGCCCGCGACATCGGTGGTGCTGGGCGTAACCATGTATACCTCGGCCGCGGAGGCACAGCTATGCGAGCTCTCGTACCCATCGAATACGGAATCCAAGATGGGCAGCAGGGAGTCAGAGCCAACCATGCCGACGAGCTGTGAAAACGTCTCGCCGTCGCACGAGGCAGATGGAGATCCCAGGGAATGCCTGGGCACCGGCTCCGCCGCAGAACGGGGAACCGGATCCTGGAGGCTTAGTTGGCCGAAGGCATCGGCCATGAAGTGCAAGCTCCTGAAGGAAAGCTTCGTGCCTTCAGGGAGCTCGGCGGATGCAGAGTGCAGCGGCGTGGCGTCGGTCACGAGCCTGCCGCCGGTGGCCAGAGGAGATCCCGCTCGGATCATAGCTCCAGCATGCGCATCCCCTACCTGGCGCGCCAACTGTCGCGGGGATTTCGCGGCAATACTCATTTTTATGTAGGATTGGGGGCACAAGAGGATGATTCGAGGGCAGTTCACACAAGCAATTTACCCAGGTTCAGGCCCTCTATGGAAGAGGTAATACCCTATTCCTGCTGAATTTCTTCTTGGTCTTGTGTGAGGAAAATTACAGAAATGGTGGTTATTGTTCTTGTTCAGAGGAAGAAGAAGCTAAAAAACTTTTCTTCACGTGGGTGCCCTAGCCTTGCCTTATATAGGACTAACAAGGCTAAGCTTTACAAGTCCCGACTCGGCCAATTGGCTGGGTCGTGGTTATGGCTCACTTAATGTGCGCCATAACTCTACTTATTGCGCCTAGGTAACGTCTGCTTTGATGTCGTCGTAACGCCTGGTCTTGATGGCACCCGGACGTTACAACTAAGTGGATTCTGTGGGCTGCGTTTGGCCGAGTGGGCCTCCTGCAGTGGATTTGGGCCACCCCAGGCTTATTAGACCGACTCCTTGTCTTGGACCTATCCCTTGGGGATCCCGCTGTCAGTGAGCAAAAAAAACCCTCTCCAAGGGATTCTCCATCTGGTTCTGCACCGCATCACGTTCTCCATCTCGCTCTCCTCCTTCTCCATTCCTGGTGACTGGGATAGGATCTGCATCACCTCCTGAGGGCCGCGTGGTCGCCCTGCCCTTTCGTCCGCGTCCGCGTCTCGTCACCACGCCCGATTTCAGCAGCAGTGCGTCCCGTCGCTACGCTGGATCTAGCAGAAGAGTCCCTGCGAGCGAGTCTATCCGGATCCAGTGAGTCCCCTCACCTACTAGTAGCTCCCGGCATCGCCCTCACCTCCAGTAGCACCCGGCATCGCCCTCCACCAGATTCGACACCACGCTCATACCCCTCCGACCTTGACATCGCCCTCCACCGGATTCGAGATCGTGCTCATCCCCTCCGATCCTGGGCGCCGCTGGATCCAGAGGTATGTCGCCTTGCTCTCGCTCCTCGTCCCAGTTGCTCTTGGTTGTCTAGCTCCGCCGCGCGGCCCCCCTCCCTCTGTCCTTGGCATTCGGGTTGGATCCTCGGCAGATCCAGTCGATCTGCAACATGGGTTGTTTGTAGTTTTCGTCTCCCAGGATTGATCTTTTTTGTGTGGTTATCTTGGGTGATTGGTGGAGAAAACGTGTGGGAAAATTGGTTAGAACCAGGTTAGTTTTAGAACAATTTTCGAATTATAAATTGGTTAATTTGGCTGATCTGCTTGTGGTTGAATACATTGCTGAACTGAGCTAAGCTATAGCATTTAGGTACTATCATTCATGCTCTGGTTCTGGTACTTGTCGAAAAAAAAATCATACAAGTCAAATGAGTATTAATTTGTTTTATTTGAAGATTAGAAAAATTGATGGTTGTGGAGCAATTTCTTTGTATCGGTTAGTCCTTGTCACATCTCATCGCCAGGCGCTGCAGCTTGCCAGCCTCCAGATCGAACGAGTAGCACCCGTATCCTCACGTCTTGATGAACACCTTCCCGGTACGTCGCGTGTCCATGTCACTAGGTCAGACGCTCAAGATCCTATGCCCGGTGTCCCTGGGCAGGCCTGGCACCGCGTCGTACACCACGCACATGTTCATTATTTCCGTCTCCAGAAGCCACCTATTGTCGCTCTACCAGGCCTCCCCGTGCACCCGATAACACCTCAGGTATCACTTCGATCTGAAATACTATCACACTACATTCAAACCCTACCAAGTTCGAAATTTATTAAAAATTTCAGCGGTCTCTCTTGTATATATGGACACCCACGACATGCAATTCATATAAATCATCAATTATAAGCATACACGCAGGAATAAGATCCGAAGTGACTCAAATAAACATATATTACATCACAACACTATGTCGGCGGCTTGTAGCACTAAGCAACATATGACAACTCTCAAATGAAATACTTTAACCAAACAAGGCACTATATTTGGCGGACAAAATCCTAATGATCATATATGGTGAACTAAGTATATGTGAAATTATGTGAGTTTAGATTTGCTATGCCCGTAACCCAATGCATTCCGCTTACTTAGTAACTAAAATACCAAATAAACGCAAAAGTGAGTACTGAAATACTCAGCAAGTAGTACGAAACCATGAAAACATTAAATAATAATAAGAGGCAATAAACTTCAAGCTATAACATCAAATCCTGCCAATAACTTTAATGAATAAACAATACTTTGAATGAGCATCTTGGACTACTTACACTTGACTTTCTCACCGACCTCTCCAAACTAGTTTCATGTAACTTTCTCACTGACCTAACTCAAGCACACCAGACTAGTCACAAGTTAACTTTCTCACCGACCTCACCGGACTAGTTACATGTGACTTCCGCATTGACCTGGCTTTAAAACAAATTTCTCAAAACACAAAATGGTATGCAGGAACACCGAACAAGAACCATTTTCTCCTATTTAACAACAATGGGCAACCATATAAAAAAGGGTTAGTCATGCACTTGCCTTTTACCGAATATGAATATGGTGATAATCATCAACCAAAGAAGCAAACACGACACCTCTCAAGCAAGTATACCACTCAGTATACCACGAATCAACACCACATGCTTATAAAACATAACATCATTCCTACCCGCAAAATCAAAGATTGCCCCTTTGCTATGACACTTAACTGTTGGTCTCTACATAAAATTGCTTACCCTTTTGGTTAAAGGAAAATTTCCAATTTATGAAGTTAAACTAAATTTAGCCTCTATGTTATTCTGCCCAACACAGTTCAGCCCACTTGTTAATTCCATAGCAATTATTTCACTGCACATAGTACAGCAAATAATATGAGTTCACGCATCTAGCAAAAATTTGCAAATAATATGAGTTCACGCATCTAGCAAAAATTTCCAATGTTTCCTATTTTGACCCCAGAATTCAATTTGACCAACTTCATAGCTTAGAAGAACAATTACAGGAACTGCAACCAGATTCTTAAGTTCTGTAAAGCCACACTGTTTCCACTGCTGCACGCAAACCGTCCAACCAAATTGCACAATTAAGTACTTGTTAGAAAGCTAAGAACATACTGTACAACTTTTCCTTTGGTCCCAACTCGAAATTATTCATGGATAATACCAGATTTAAAAATAAGATTCTTGCTCATCGAATCAAATACTGCAAGCAATCTCTGAGGGACAACTTAATCTATCAGGCTCATCACCGAGCAATTAGAGACCACATGGAAGTGTTACCCTTGATGCGAAGTTGATGAACACGGTGAATTCGGCGAGGATCCAGTGAAATCCCTTTCTTTCTCTTCTTCCTCTTCGCCTCTTCTCTTATTCCTTCCTCCTTCCTCCATTCTATCTCTCTCCCCTGCCTTGCTCATTGCCTCCTCTTCCTAATCTCCTCACGGCGACTGCAGCAAAGGAGGTGAGGCAAAGGGGCTCAATGGAGGCTTGGTTGGAGGCGATGGAGGAGGAGCTCGGGCTGATGGTGGAGGGGCTCGGCCAAGGAGGCGACAGCATCGACCTCCGGTGGCGGCGGTACCAGCAGCGGCTAGTAGAAGCAGCTAGGCAAGGTGGTGGCGCCATGGGAGAGAGAAACATTGGATTAGGACAAAGGTACGGGCGGCTGAACCTTGCCCATTTATTTTCTTTTTTTTCCTTCGCTAGAACCCCTCAAAAAGAAGGTGACTGCTAGTTTAAACAAACCTAGTTCATAGCTTAGCTGGTTCGGTGCTATGCTAAGCAATGACAGTTCTTTGGGTTCAAGCCCTGCTTCGCCCATGTAATTTTTTTGTTGTTCTGAAATTGACTATAATATGAACTCAATAAAATTGGATGGCTGAAATTTGTCAGGCCGTTCAAAATTCATTCGGATTCCGAATTGGACAGATATATAGTCCATATTGATCTATTCAACGAGACAAACACAACCACAACCTATGATCATTCATCCAAGCTATGGTTCTAAAGGACGAATCTTCGTCTTCTATTTATTATTCTAGTTATTCCTTTATTTTGAATTTCAGGGTATTACACACCCAAAGCTGCAACTGCATCCCCTGGTTCTCCATGGCCATGATGCAAAGCCGCCGTCCTTCGGTGTCTCCCCGATGCGGTACATGTAGTCACCTAGCAAGGCTAGCACCAGCAGGGTAGGAGAATTATAGCATGGAAGAGTCTAGCATGAGCAGGCGGCCAGAGTTGTAGATCTGCCAGTAATGTTCCTAGCGGCGTGCACATAGTGGCCCTAAAACCAAACGGGGTCGAAATCGACCTTGACCTCCTTTGTCAATGGACGCGATGTGTGCGGCTACCCATCGTTGATGGCGAGCAGATGGCCATTAAGCAGATCCTGCTTGGGTGCAGGCAGGACAACAATGCGGAGCCGACGTAGCGCCTAGAGCAGTGCCAACGGTGGTCATCGAGCACCGTGTCGTGTGGCGGGGATGGGAGGAGCACACGGCGGCGGGTGGTAGGGTCGTGGACGAGGAGGCAAGAAAGGATCCCCTTGGGGAGCGACACGATGGAGTAGGAGGCTTTGGTGGCAGTCGTAGAGCTCAAAGCGGGAGGCGTCGAGGAGAGCGAACATGACGGGGTATCAATAACCTTGGAAAACGGGATGGTGGAGCTCTAGGGGCAGTTAGAATTGGTGTTGACAATCCCTACAAAGGTTGAAAAAGAGATGACATGGAATCTAGAAGATTGATCATACTTTTCTAGTTCCTTTGGTAGGACAACCGTACTATAAATAGGGAGCTAGTCAATAGCAAGTTAGGTGATAATTTGCTCAGTGCTCAAAACAAATTTTTCTAAAAATCATCAAAAATTTCTCCACACAAAACTTCTTAATTAAGTAACAACTACTCAAGATAAAACAAGGTATGGCAATGTAGGTTCATGGTTCAATTTGAAACTAACACTAAAAAATTTGATAATTAACAAAAAAACATGCATGTTTATAAACAACATAAAATATAATGGTTTTGCAAATATAGGATCAACATGATCAAGAACAAGGGAGCATGTGTTTGTTGTCGTAGCCTCCTTCTTTTGATTCTCGATCTTGTCCATGGTCGGTCCCATCACTCCTACTCGCCGTAATGATTGCCAAAACACAAATGCAATAAATATCATAACAGCGATAAAACCAATAAAAATTGAGAGACTGAATAAAAAGAAGTATAGAGGATAGAGAGATCAAGAGAGAGCATGGAGTCCAAAGATGAGTAGAGAAATGGCTTGACAAGGGTCTTGGTTAGGGTTTACGAGAACTAGGCATAACTAGCTTCAGGATCATATCTACTTGTACAAACCATAGCACTATCATGCATACATATAAAACTATTATAGGATCTAAGCCTATTAACTAAACATAACCTATTAGATAAAACATGCATTAACAAGCCTAGCATACTAGTTAAGATAGAAAAAGAGTGCACTCCTAACATGCTAGTACTTTAAACAGCAAGGCACAAACCCTAATATACTAGTAACATGCACAGCCAACACCTATACCTACTAGTGATCAATCAGCATGAAATATAAAGCCTAGGCCATTGCACTTACACATGCGCATAAAATGAAGGGACTAATTGCACTACTAGACATGCAATCGAAACATGGAATACTTGTAGAAAATAAATTAACCTAACCACAGCAGCATTATTTACATCTTTAATCTATAGCATGAAAATATAACCCTAAGAGAGATATTATACAACTATCACATGCAATAAGCACTAGATCTATACTTGAGCAAAAGCCCTAATAACTACTAGCATACATAACGATTCAGGATAGATCTAAACCCTAATATGATCAAGTAAACAACATCATCTAAATCAAGGAATAAAAACAGTAGCATGATATTTTTAAATAAAATAAAATAAGGTAAAACCTAGTACCTAAATATTAAAATACGATCTAGGACTGTGATCAGAGGCTAAAACATGTCCTAAACAGATCTTAGTAGTGCAAGAAAAATAAATTACTTCCAAAAATATGAGCACAGCAACAAACTATATTGAATTTACTCAAAATCAGCAAATTTGGCACGATTTCTGCCCACAGGATTTAAAATCTAACCATACCATCGGGTTCCTAGGGCCATATGGAAGCTATCTCAAGGTTTAGAGCGAGGCAAGGTCACTAGAAAATTGGTCGCCGGTGGTGGCGGCCATGGCTGGTGACGGGAGGTTGGTGCTGCGGGGCCACGGCCACTCCCTGACCTAGCCTAGCACGTGTAAGTGCTCCTGGTGTCAAGGCAGAGTTGGTGACGTGCTTTTTGATGCTGCATGGCTCCTCGATGCATGCTGGCGGTGAGGCCGACGCTGACGGCGATGTGGCATCGTGGATGTCGTGGCCGGCGTGCCCGATCAGCTTCGGGAGGATGTCCAGGAGGTCGACAGGGAGGAGAGGAAGCCAGGGGTGGAAAGGATTGGCCAGGGAAGCTCAGCTTTGTGAGATTAGAGGAGAAACATAGATGGCTGCCGACTGCAAAGGTTGGATCGATTAGCCAATTTCGAGGGAAGCTAGGGGTTGGGCCATTGGGGTTTCGGTGAAGCTCGATGTTGCAAAAAGAATTGTGCGGTTGGCTAGTTTTATACGAGTCCAGGGAGGAGATCAGGAGTCGATGTCGGTTGCCGAGCTCGGGTATGATTCAAATGGCACAAAATCTATGGATTCTCTCTGTTTAAACATCAGGTATGGAGTGAGTGAGCCCCTTGGAGTCTATTTTTGACTTGGGCATGAAGAAACAAAGGGGAGGGTGGTTCAAGTCGATCGGCGCGTCGTGGTGGCCAAACAGAGCCTGATTCAGGCTCTGTCCCAAGCTAGAAGATGATAGTGACATGTGCTATCCACTTGTCGGTGTCTCAAAGAAAATGTGAGAGAGCTGCGAAGGGGTACGCAGCCTTAGCCGTCGGATCTGGTGTAAACAAATAAGATTAGATCACTTAAGTGATGAAGGGGTATGGGATGAGAGTTATCAGATCGAAGATGGGTGGCCCAGATCAGATAACTTAACTACGAAGGGGTATGCGATCTGATCCGTTGGATCTGAGATGGGTGGTCGGGATTCACTTAAACCACGAAGGGGTATGCGATCTGATCCGTTGGATTGGGATCACATGGCTCAGGCGAAGTCACTTAAGTGACCGGCTGGTGTGGGGCGGCGTGCACGGCCAGCTGGGCCGGCTCACTCGGCTGGCACGTGGCAACAGCCTCAGCCCAGCCATGGTGTATGCGGCTAGTGGACTAAGCCCACCTGGCCAGCGCGGGGAGGAAGCAGGCTTGGCCCAGGAAAAGTGGAGGGTAAAAAGATGGGCCTAGGAGCCCAGCTAGGGTCTTTTTTGGAATTTTCAAAAACCAAAAATCAAAAGAAATTTAAAAGGGAACCAAATGCAGTCCAAAAATTATGAAAAAAATTCACTTAGACTAAATTATAAGGAATTCACTAAACATTGTTCCAAGGGTAAAATCCAAAAGAATAAATGCTGGAATTAATATATGTTCTTTCTTTTAACTCAACATAAAAGCCACATAAAATATTTAACTTAACATATCCCAAAGTAACATTCGTCGATTTCTACAAAAAAAAATTAAACCCCTAAAAAAAGGATGTTACACAAAACCTCTATGTGTATTCAAAACTTTAATTTGTTCAGTGCTCAAATTTTTTTTCTAAAATCTTCAGAAATATCTCCACACAAAACTTCTATGTCTATTTGAAATGTCCAGACCAATCAGCTGGAATATCTGAGTGTGCGTGAGAGTATTCTCCTAATTGTAAGTGTTGGTTCGGGCCCTCTAAGTGAGGAGCCTCTGGAATATCCAGAGTCTTTCAGTGGTTCTATCCAGAAGAGCTCGTGCTTTCCAGAACCTCTGAGTGAGGTCCATCCGGACAATCCGAGTGGTAACAAAGCTTCTGTCCCGATGCCCCGGCTTCGTCTGAACCTTCCAAGTGAAGTAAGTTCGAAACCTCTGAGTTAGGACTTTGCTTCTTTCCTAATGCTTTGTTCTCATGCAAATCCTTGGTCCGGTGCTTCCGAAGAAAACAAGTTGACTCCAGTTTGCTTGCTCGGAACCCTTGAGTGAGGTTTGTCCAAAACCTCTGAGCTAATTTGTGTTTGGGATGGAAGGGTTGATTTCATTCAGAACCTCCATGTTTTAGTGACCCGGACCCTCTGGGTCAAGGATATTCTAGAGTTTTTGAACTATCCAGTATGTCCAAGCAACACCCTTCGAGTAGTATTTTTCACTGTTGTAGGCATTAGTTTTTGAATCCTAGACTTCCAAGCAAGGTTGTCCGGAACCTCCAAGTGAGGTTTATTTTCTGAGGGCTATTTATATGTGCCTCCACCTGTACCGCCTGAGCTTTTAGCACGTTTAAAACCTTACATTTAGGTCCTTATTAAAACCTTAATTATTTTCATCTGCACTTTGGCTCTCGTGATTTCTTCGCATCATCTCATATAACTAAAACCTGACGTCATGCGTATATGTGCATATACGCAGACGAAATAACCTTCTAATGATTTTCACAACACACCTATTCAAACCTTGTCCTAGATGGACCACACATATGCATATATATGCCTATGCATAAAAACCCTAATTCCTTTTCCGTCCGATAAACTTACAAAACCCTAATTCCTTTTCATCGGAAAAAAACCAAAACCCTAGCAGCATGTATACGTACCTGGTAAGACATGCCTCAAGTGAATGCACTAGGCACCCATGAGGGCCCACTTGTCAGATATGTGGCCCCCACCCCTTAACCCTAACTCATACCCTATTCTCCTGAAACCAGAAACCCTAATATTGTTATTTCATGTGAATTCCCTCTTCCAAAAATTCTGGAAAAATTTCATAAAATTTCTGAGACCCTTTCTCACCTCAGTATAAAATAATATCATCATGTCCAGTGCAAAAATGTTGAACACATTCCAGAATATAAGGCCGAGCAGAATTTACCTTTGTACTACAACACCTAAATATACTTTACCAAAAAATCTCCACAAATTCCACAAGGTAGGTTATTCCACCAGAAATTCAAATGTCCAAAACCCTAGTGATGCGGACATCACCTACACCAAGGGTGAAGACCCCACAACTCACTCAAGCTCACCAAGTCCACCTCCAAAACCAAGTGGTCCAATGACAAGAGCTCGAGCTAAGGCTATACAACATGAGGTGACTCTATTCCTTGATACATCTCCAATTGACTTGAGCTTGAATGGTATGCTACCCGATGCTTCGACTCTATGCTTGCTCAGGTATGAAGGGTCAACAAAGTGGAGTAAGCCAAGTGGAGGAAGAGCCCGGGCTGCCTGGAATATGTATCCGGACATTCCGGAAGCACTGGCCGGGATACTCCAGATGCACAAGCCAAAGAGCTCCTCTCAGGATGGTACCCGAACACTCCGGTACCTATCCCGGACACTCCGGAGGGGTACCCGAGAGCACCGTGTTCCAGCTCCACATCCGGACATTCCGGGCATCAGCCCTGGAGTCTCCGGACGTCCTCTACCCGGAGTGTCAGCTCTAATCCTTCGGACATACATTGATCAACACGTCCGGACATTCCGGGTAAGGTACCCCGGAATGTCCAGGAACACTGTCTGCACACAGTAACGGGCCGAGGCCCATGTAACGAGTTGGCTTATCCTTCAAGGGTTACGGGGTTAGGACTATAAATACCCGTACCCAAACCCTAATTAGGGTTAGACTTGATGTATTAACTAAAAGTAGAGCTTTGCTCCTAATCTAGGTTCATCCCTCTAGATTGGGACCTCCACCTTAGGCCTTACTTTTCTCTTGGATTTGTAAGGATCGGCGTGTGCCTCCGAGTGGAAATCGTTGTATTCAATCACGAGCTTGGTTGATTTGGTTCTTAGTTCCCCAAAGGCTTTCTCGTTGGAGTTTGTTGTTGGGGTGGGTTTCCATCTAGGCCTAGCTAGTTATCCGTCCAACCGTGAAGATCGGGAGCCCTCCGTATCACCTAGCACCTTCAGTTTAAAATTTTTGAGCGAACTCTATCGAACACCTTCTTCCCTAACCTTTGCTCACTTAGAACCTTGGTCAAAAAGGCAATAGAAATGTGCCCTAAAATCCCCAGGCCCCTCCCTACTCTCCTAGCAGCTCACCATGCCAGAGCTCAAACCAGAACCAAGCCTTTTGCCCATATGCCATGTTAAAAGCCTAACTATGCCAATACTGGCATTCGCCTCCTTCTCACTTTCTCTCTGCACATTACCATACAAACGATACTGTGAGGCTAACCTGAACCCTAGGACCCTCTATGACACGCTTGTGCACGCTTAGACCCATAGACCCAGCCAGACACCTCCAGACAAGCTCATGCCGGTCTAAACATGCACTGGGCATGCGCCAGACATGTCCTGGACGCGCACAACATGTCCAGCATGTGCATCAGTGGCATCCCCGAGTCATCCGTCGCTTAGGAGCAACAACACCATGCCTGTCGTGCCTGAGGCCTCCCTCTCAAGCTCACCATCGCTTGCCACGGCACGACGACCACCCAGGCCTCTACTGTCATCGCCCTTATCCACTTCTGTGGCCGGTGACACCACCCTTCACGCTCGTGGCCTATATATAGAACTCACGAGCTCCTTTCCCTCCTCAAACCACTCCCTTCTTCACCCCTTAGCCTCAGCGAGCACCAATTTCTTCCCCAAGAATCTCGTTCCTCAGTTCCGAGCAACACACCCGCTGCTCAGCCTCACTTCAATTAGAGCCATGCCGAGCCTCCCATTCCAAATCAACTACAGCACTTGGTTCCCCTCCTCCTCCTCTACTGAACCCCCTATCTAATTTCCCGAGGAAGCTAGCAAATCAAAAATGCCCAAAGTTTACCGGATTTCTCAATCGAACACCGCCAGGACCCCCGCTGACCAGACTCTCTAGCGGGCACGATCCCTCCTCCAACGGTTAGGCGGGCCCGGTGTCTCTTTTCTTTTAACCAAACCGGTACGCCACCCGGGCCACTGACTGGTGGCCCTCCAACCTTCTGCCAGACCCAGAGGCAGAGTAAGTGGAGGGGTGTGGTAGTTCTTCCCGCCACCCTGCATGGAAAGCGTAAAACTATTCTAACCAAAAGCGTAGAGTTGCTGGTTCAGCCGGTTTTTCTTTTACTAGATTTATTTTCCAATCGGTTCAACTGGTTCAGTACCATCTAGATAGGTTTTTGAGATACTTTTTCTGGTTCCTAAAAGAGAAAAGTATTCTCTAACTTTCCCTTCAAACACATTTTTAAATCTCAAATTATTTTAAATAGGAACAGAGGAGATTTGGTAATGATTAAGAAATGGGATTTCTTTTAAAGTCTAATATGCTCAAAAATATTTTCCAGAGCACTTTATTTTAGGATAGGCATATTTTTAGACTTTTACTATTCCCTCTGCCTTCCATGTAGACCTTATGACCCAAGTAATTTGGAAGAAAACAGATGATCATGAATTTTCCCTAAGTACTTCAATTATCGTTCGTGATGAAAGACTTCATCTACAAGACTTTGAATATAGTTCCAGTGGACTTTATCCTAGCATGCTAGATAATTAGGAATCTTAGTGCCCTTGTTATATCATCTAACATGAGAATACGATGAGTATTAAGACTTAATAGTGAAGCCTCACCTTAACTCTTACCACTAAGACCCTAATTTCATGTGATGACATCATAAGCCCTACCTCTCGAAATTCCTAAAACCCATAAGTCCAGGGGTCCTTCATTTAGAGTATGCATATTTTCAAGTTTAGTATAACCCCGTAACCTAAGTAAACCAAGGAATCTACATGACTTGGGGTTAAACCTCAATATCACGATTCTTTCCCATATGATACCCTTATTTCATGCTATGCATGTATTGGCATAACGTTAGAACTCTTAGGAAAGAACTTTTGATACAGTGCCACCTATTCACCTCTGGAACAAGCTATAGCCCTCGTCCACTTCGTACTAAACCTACGAAGAGGGAGAGGCCCATTGTCTCATATTGCTCGAATGTCTCGTACGTAAGGTTTCCTGACTTAACCAAAAACCCTAACGGCCCAAAGATGTTCCTAAGTTAAAATCATGGCATTAACATACCATGTGCATCATTTGGTTCCTATTGGAGTTCTTGGCCTCGTCGTTTATTTTTCGTTCTTTTAGTGTGTAGTTACCGATGCCCCGGATTCTCTCAAGGAGGAACCTGAATTTCTGCAGAACCAATTCCAGGAAGAATACCAGTATCCCAACTTGCCAGGCAAGCATCCCCACCTTGATCATGTTGAACCCTATATTTTCGGACCTAATTATGTTGATTGCAAAACATGCATGCTATGTTGACACTACCCCTATGTATTAGAATAGATACGACCTATTATTGCATGTCGACAATACCCCCTTCCTTGTCGCCTTAGGATTATTCCCTCTAGCGGTATGGTAACACCGTCGGGAAACTTAGGGTATAGTAGCTTATGCTAAGTGCCACTTTAAAGAAAACCAATTTTTGGAAATATGTACATACTATGGGATACTTACTCTTTTGAAGGATGGAGCCTCAAGGAGGTGTCCATCGTCCTGGGAGAAAATTGTTTGTGAAAAGTTTTTCCAACAAAACCATAAATCAAACCGGAGTTATTTGGATCCGGGTGAGAAATATAAGATGGTGTTTGGAGGAAGGTTGTCAATTTGAGGGTGCCTTATGTGGCATTGTTAGTAATATAGTCCTGTGTGACTTGGGATTTATCGGAGTCTTGCTCGGTCACTTAAGGACCGAAGCTACATGTCGCTCAGCCAAGTTTATATCGTATGTCCACGTGTCCTTTATGGCAAGGACTGGACTAAGTATTCTGTTTGGTTCTAGCGTACGAACTCATAGGCGAAAGGTAGAAAGTGCAGAGAGTGGATAGACTCCAGAGAGCCTTCTCGCGGTTTAGCGTAGGAAGTTGTTCGACACAAAGATGGGTCTGCATTGTGGCGTGGTTCAACAAGCAGTGCGAGAATGGCTCATCTGGCGGGTTCGTCGCTAGGGCTAGATGGAGGAAAAGTCTCGTTGTGTAATCCCTGCTGGTACACCTCATAAAGTGTACTCATCAAGCTTTGACAATAAGGGAGAATCACATTGTGTGGGTAAAGCCGTACAACCTCGGCAGAGTATTAAAAATCTATTCGAATAGCCGCATCCACGGTCATGGACATAACTTGGTTTAGGCCACACTCTGATTAGACTATCTTGATTTAAAAAGGGGACATGGTTTAAGGACGGGGGCATTTTGTGCCCACAGTGTGCGGTATGAGCTACGTGTCAGTAGAGGGAGCTGCAGAAGTATGATTGAGGTCGTGCCACACGGTGGTGGTGCGAGGATTTGGTGTGAATGATCGGTGTGAAGCTGTGGGAGGCGGTAGCTGGTATCTACCATCCCGTTGAATTTATCATCGGATGAGGTTTGTCAAAATGCTTTTCAATCTACCATCATATTATTGGTAAGAAGTTACTTTTCACATAATATGCAACCTAGGCTAGTATGTCTCGTTTGAAAATAAACCCTGCATGAATATAGCCATTATACACCCCCTGCGGGATTGCTTGCGAGTACATTCAATGTACTCACCTGGCTTATTGACATGGCCAGACGCGAGGGGTTATACACCGGAAACGATGACGACGTACGATGAAAGTTAGGGTGTAATCCTAGTAGGTTGCCTATCGGGTAAGGCATATCGGTGGGCTGCACCAACGCTTGATTTTCCGCTGCAGACTGACCAAGATGGTCAGTTTAAATTATGAATATCTACTTATACATGTATGTCAATGATATTCAAGCTAACCTATGTGTACTGGCTACTAATCATGGGACCAGTACAGGAAACATGGGGGTTTATCCAGACTTAAAACTGGTTATTGCTTGCATCCCAGATCTAGAGTTACACCTTGTCGGTCTTCTCTCTTGCCTTCTTGTGAGTTCCTTTGAGATGGAGAAAGTTTGAGGATTTGGATTGGATTTCCATTGAGCATTCAAGCAATTGATCACCTCCAAGCTTAAGATCAAGTTCTTATTAGTCTTGTAGGTTGGCGCCTTCGAGACAGTTAGGCGTCGCTTGAGAGTCTTTAAGCTTGTGAAGAAACCAACAAGTTTGTGAAGGTTGGAGCTTGCCTACCGCAAGGTGAAGAGCTACCAAGAAGTGAGGGAGGCTTCGTATCGGCAAGCCTCTTGAGGGAAGAGAATGTTTCAGTGCCAACTTTGATCATTGTATCAAGCTTCTTCAATGGATATGTAGAGCCTCGCCAAGGGTTTGAACTTTGAAAACATAAAAATTTGTCTCCTCGTGTGTTTGTTCTTGCGCACACTCCATCGTTACTTGTGACTATCTCTTGTATCTTGCTTTCTAGGTTGTTAGATTTTGTTTTCTGCAGTCTTATTTGATACTAGCATTTCTAGGAGTAACTTTTAAGAAAGTCTATTCACCTCCTCTCTAGAGATCATCCTCGATCCTTCAATTGGTATCAAAGCCTTGTGCTCTTATTTGTTTAGGTTTCACTATCTAGAGAGATAGGATGTCGACTATTGAGGGGATACATATGGGTAGGGGCCACTACTTTGATGGTTCAAACTATGCTAGTTGGAAACAAAAAATGAAGATGCATCTAATGGCCATTAGGCCAAGCATATGGCGTGTTGTGCTCCATGGTTTTGCGGTGATCAATCCAGACAAGCTCATCTATGTTGACTACAAGAATATTTACCTCAATGCTCAAGCAATCAATGTCATATTCAATGCATTGAGCCAAGACGATTTCAACCGTGTAAGCACTCTTGAAGATTATCAAAATATTTGGAATATACTTGAGGAGATTCACGAAGGGACTTCATCCGTCTCATGATGTTGGAGAATGAGAGCGTGAATGACATGTACACCTGCCTCAACCACATCATGAATAAGCTTAAGGGTCTTGAGAGCACCGAGATTACCGATCACTTCATCATGAAGAATATTCTAGGTGCTCTCTCACCCAAGTATGAGCACCTGGTGACACTTGTCCATGAGAGGGACAACTTCAAAAGGCTCACTACGAGTGAGGTCCTTGGAAGAATCACTGCCCACGAGTTGGCAATGCAAGACAAGGAAGAGCTCGTGTCATCAAACTCAAGTGATAAAAGGAATGTCACCTTGGAGACCAAGCACATCGTCGAAGATGACTCAATTGGTGATAATGAAGAGGAAGAACTTGCAGCTCAAGACATCGCTCTTTTTGTGAGAAGACTCTCTAAGATTTTTAAGAAGAATGGTGGCAACAAGTTCTTCGGTCAAGGAAGAAGCCATAAGTACTCAAAAGACACCAAGAAGAAGCTCACCAAGGATGCATACTTTCAGTATGGCAAGATGGGTCATTTCATTGCTGATTGTCCAGACAAGAAGAATAAGAAGGAGGAAACGGAGAAGGGGTACAAGAAGAAGTAGCACCATGGCAAGGGCAAGTTCTTGAAGAAAAATCGCTACAAGGCTCAAGCGCACATTGGCCAAGAATATGATTCAAATGACTTGTGCTCTGACTCTGATGATGACGATGGTAATGGAGTTGCCGGTCTCGCTATGGCAAGCCCAAGACTCGCCAAGTCCCTCTTCAATCACTCAAGTAATGATGAGACTCCTATATGCCTTATGGCAAAAGGGTCTATGCCTCATGATGATAGTGATGGTGATTTTCTTGATGATCATGATGAATTGAGCATGGCTAGTTATGATATGCTAGTTGCTACTCTTGAGAAGCAAGAGGCATTGCTTGTGAAGGAGAAGGAGAATAATGAGGCCTTAACTAACAAGTCTCACATGGAGCTTAGGAGTGCGAAAGTCTTAGTCTTGAGCATATCAAGAAGAAACAAGATCATGAGACTCTTAAAATCGCTCATGATATTTTTAAGGGCAAAAATATCTCCCTCCTTGACAAGTAATCAACCTTGCCTCAAGTGGGTGTACAAGTTCATGTCCTAAATGTGCTTCTTACCTAAGGAATCACCCACTATAATCCCTAATTTTGTTGCAAGTGCATCTAACTCTACTACTTGTGAGGCAATGTTGATGAGTGAGAATGATAGGTGGAAGGCTAAACTTGAGCATGGGTTGCTCAAGTGCTACAAGGGTAGTAAGGCCATAAAGGAGATCTTGAGCCACCACAAGGAGAACTTCAACCATGAAAGACTCGGCTTCACCCCAAGGTTCAATTATAACAAAAAGACATGGAATCCTCATCAATAGCAAGTACAAGCTTCTAGGTTTGATGGTCATGAGTCTAAAAGAGGTCATCCTAACTTTCTTGGACACTTTGATGATTCCTATGTGCTAGAAAAATGGTAAGGTCTATGCCAAGTACATTGGTGCTAGGATTGGTGATCATTTCAGGGAGAGTGCTATTTAGGTACCTAAGACTCTTGTGACTAACTCTCAAGAACCCAAGAAGGTATATGTACCTAAATAAGTTTAATTTGTTTCATAGGACTACAACTTTGATGGCAAGATTTGGGTGCTTCATAGTGGATGCATAAATTATATGACTGGAGGGAAGGACATGTTCACTTCATTTGATAGTACAGGTTCCCCACATGAAAACATCACTTTTGGTGACAATGCAAAAGGAAAGGTAATGGGGTCAGGTAAAATAGCTACCTCAAATGACTTTTCTATCTCGATATCTTGCTTGTGAAATCTTTGAACTATAACTTGTTATCCATCTCACAAATTTATGATCTTGATCTTGAGTGCAATTTCATCAAGCATAGAGTGTTTATGACTAAGAGTGATGATCGCTCATTAGTCTTCAAAGAATTTAGGAAAGGTAAACTTTACTTGGGGAACTTTTCTTGTAATGAATCATGAATACAAAATTGCTTGTTGGCAAAGTCTTCTTTACGTTGGTTGGGACATATAAGCTTGGCTCACGTAGGGATGAAGAACCTAGACAAGCTACTCAAGGGTGAATACATACTCAGCATCAAGAATATAACATTAGACAAAGACCGACTATGTAGTGCTTGTCAAGCCGAGAAACAAGTTGGTTCTCCTTAGCCCACCAAGAACATCATGAAGACGACAAGTCCACTTGAACTTCTACACATGGACTAATCAGCCCTATCACCAATGTGAGGATAGGAGATAACTAAAATGGTTTTGTCATTGTTAATGATTTTTCTCACTACCCTTGGGTCTATTTCTTTGATGACAAGGGAGAGACACACAATATCTTCAAGAAAGAACCCAAAACAAGTTTAAGTTCAAGATCAAGAATGTGAGAAGCGAAAATGGCACTGAGTTTAGAATACTATTTGAAAAGTTCTTGGTGGAGGAAGGAATCAAGCACGAGTTCTCCACCACCTACTCTCCACAACAAAATAGAGCATGTTGTAGCAATGAATAGACAATGAACTTGTGGCATCCCCACTTAGTTACGTAGATGTGTGAGGGATGCATGGGAAAATAGGTTGCGGAAACACTCGTTCACGCATGGCGACCGTGTGATGCGAAAACACCCGAAAGACTAAGGACCACGAAGTAGAGGAGAAGTGAGATAAGTTTTCTCTTTATTTCAGAATTGGACTATTTGAATGGAGGGGAGGGGGTCTCCTCTATTTATAGGGAAAGTGGTGGGGTAGAGAAGGTTACAATTTTGCTCTCAGGCTATTTACTATTCTACACCTAGATGCACTAACATCCCCAAGGCGGCTTGATCTTTTCCTCCAACAATATCCTTGGAATATTCTGTGACTCCTTCTTGGCATGCATCCTCTCCTTGATGTGAGCTTCCCATTGATGCGAGCTTCCCGCTGATGCGAGCTTGAGGCTCTATGATTTCCCCCGAAGTCTGACATAGCATCGTACCCGAGTAGTGCAGGGACCACTTCCCTAACACTAGCCCCTCGTAGGTCCAAGTGGTAGTGTAGCGCTCGTCCGGGCCAATGCAATGATCCTAGAGGGGTTGGTGTGCTGACTGGATCGAGGAACCCTAGGTTGTCGTAAGTTGGTTAAGGTTGTGGATTCTTAATGCTGAAAATCATGCATCAAATCCATGGCAATGTCACAGACTTAGTGAAAATTCTACATCAAACCTACAGTAAAATCATGGACTTTCATCTGTTTCATTCTCTGTCTTTTTTCTCCTTCTCTTTTTTTCTATTTTTCCCTTTCCCTTTTTTTATTTCTCCCCGCGCCTAGGTCGGTTGGTGCGGTGGCTCACTCTCTGGGCCAAGTGGACCACGGCCCAGATTACGACTAGGGTTGGAGGGGGTGTCGGTACAAAAAGCCCAACCCAACCCCCTATCTCTCTCCCCATCTGCCATACTCTCTCTCTCTCTCACCCTTCACATGCCAGCCGATCACTTCGGCGCCATGCTCCTCACGCTACTGTCTGCCTCGCCAGGCCACCACGGTCCTCGAGCCGGCAAGTCCTCCCCAGGCCATCATGGTCCGTGCGCCGGCATGCACCTCACCGGGTAGGCCACCCAACGGGATGGGGACTCCGCCGCGTGCCTCCACCCGGCCGGCTTCATCACCAACAGGTTGGGAACACTGATGCATGCCTCCGCCACGCTGGCCTCGTTGCCACCAGGCTAACCATCAGGCCTCGTCGGCACGCTGTAGCCGCACGATGCTGAGTATACACCTCAGCTACCCCTAGGGCACGCTGGTGTTCCGTTGTCAGTTAGTGTTGCTACTGTTCCGTCAGCTTCTTCCACCGCAATGGGATAGCACTGACTCGCCACCGTTGGACAGCATCAACACCCACACTTCAAAGAGTGATAATCGGGTCTTTTTCCTCACATGCGTCACCAAATTCTCCTCCTGTAGTGGCTAAGCATGCCACGTAGATAGGCTGTATGCCATGACTGTGTGTTTGTCTGATGTGAGTGCATGTCCGTACGGACGTTACTACATCTTTATTGTAGTATGAGATAATCACATATGTACAAAAAGGACTATTATAGTATGCCTGAAACACGCACTGCTACCATGCTTTGTATATGAAATACGGTGTGATGTATGCTTGTACATGATGCTCTCTTACTTCCAGTAGAATCAGTAATGCCATTATCGTGTATGCATGTATCTGTTATTATTGTTATTAATATTATTATTGCTGGCGTGTGTTGTATCCAAGCTGCTGTGTGTAACTGTACGCCATGTTATATTCATCCGATGTAATTGGCTATGCTGGCAGTTGCTTCTCGTATGCTGAGGGAGAGAGTATGGCACGGGCCGCCGAGTGCAGCTGCGCATGCTATGTTCGTGTATGCTTCTATTGTCGAACATGATGTGTCCCGTGAGATGACTCTTGTTTCAACCTTTGTCCATGCTCTTTTGTAGGGAATAGCAGATTAGGCAGCTTCTCTACTATGGCTTGCAGCCAACATGACTAGCTAGTGATTAATAGTGGCAGGATCCGTCGGTATACCAATCGAGGTCTTGTTCGCTCAAGACCTTTGGGGCCATCCGGGGTGACGCGGAGGACGAGCTAGCAAGGCTTCACGCACAGGACATTGGGAGCAACATGATGGGACAAGGGATGGTTTTAGCCCCGTTCGGCACAGATGACCTTCAAGGTCTCCACCTCAGGAGCGGTGAAGGACGTGATCGGGACAACCTTCCTCGCCAGAGTCATGACACAACTAGGCGTGATTGGCTTTGACACGACATGAAGCGGTAGCAGGATTGCAAGAGGTGGATGGGCGCTATCGGTGGCTTGGCACCGAATCCACGAGCCTACCATGCGGAGTAGCTCTAGACACACCATCAAGTCGAAAGGCGTCGAGCTCCAGGAGCGGCACAACGAGATACACATCGCGTGACGATTTTGACACACTTACCCCTCTGTCTTCTCCTTTGATGTGCGCTCAGTGTTGTGTCTTTGCGAGCCACTAACGGTACGATGTCGCTATTCTTTCTTTTTTTTCTTTTAGGGAGCATGGCTAATTAAAAGTCCACTACCGGCATGGAGCACTGCATGTGGCTTGGACCCTGCACCGTCGATTAAGAGTGCATTGATGACTTGGTGTAGGCCGGCAAGATCCCTGCTGCTACAAAGGAGAGGGAGTGCATGGGCATGGTTCCCCCATAGGGTATGGAGCGAGCGAGATGCATCAACGGGTGTGTTGTCTGCTTGCTAGCGTGCAGGTTTTTCCATGACTTGTTGGAGAACTAGTGGGGTTTCTGACCTTCACTACTTCTGTGTTCATGAAGCTAGCGGTCTTCGAGTGGCCACCCGAGATAATGCAGATAAAGGCCACTCCACGGCTCTTCGCTTGGTTCTATGACCTACCTTGATCATTCGATCATCACATCCACAAAGGGTGACTTTCTTTCGGGCTTCGGGTCCGTGTCCTTCAAGAGGCGTGCACTGCAAAAAGGCCTCTCACTAGCCTTCCTGGCCAAGCGTCCAATAACCAGTGGGGTGAATGAAAGGAGGCACGCTTCCTCTTTCACAACGACGATGCAAAGCTCTCTCTCGCGTCCTCGGCACCCCAGAGTTGTGCGTCAAGGTTCCAAATGACCTCTCCAACACCAAGATGACCCAGGTCATAGCACTGGAGTGCATGGCTGGTCGGTTCATGACACGCAACCTCATCGAGGATTTCTGCCTGCTAGGGATCGACCCGCTCTCCCCAGAGTGGGACTTGGAGCTTGTTCCCACCCCTCCCAGGGTGGGGGCGAGTAGGTGTGCGTTTTGATGTTGTCCCCTCAAGAGGGTATGTCTTTCTTGGCCTAGATTCAGCATGTGACCTCTTTTTTCGGCTCGTTGGTTGCTTACTCTTATTTACCTCATGACAGGTGTCGAGCTACATCATGCCAAGGCAGCGATGTCAGAGCTCGTGGGCGACTCATCAAGAAGGAGTGGTTGTTGCTCGGCAAGCTCTCCAAGGGCTGGGAAAATAGGTGTGCACGTACTTTGGACTGGAGGTGACCACATGTCTTGTGCCCTTGACTTGTAGCGAGAAGCGCGAGGGAGGCTCAAAGTCTCCTCGTGATGGCGAGGTAGGGGAGCTTCCCTCCTCTAAGAGCGTGCCTAGCTCCTGGGGGCACAAGGCTGGTTTGTCTGCCACTTCGCGCACTCAGCGAGCTCGAGCTGATGTGGTTTCGGACGTCGTTCCTAAGACGAGTTCATCCCTTCCGGCCTTGCTCTTCTAGCCTCCTGACCCCGGCCCATGGGGCCAGGGCCGGGAAGGCTTCTTCGGCACTGTTCCTCCTGCCGCTACCGGGTGTGACAGAGAGTCCTTAGTGGACGAGAGCGTCGATATGGAGGGCAGCACGAGTGTGGCAAGGACGGGTCCACTGAAGAGGCAGACGCTCTTACGTACGAGCCTACGGTTGTGTCGGCATGCCATAGCGCACCCGTCACTCTGCCCTCCTATGAGTTGCTTCACTTTGACTTCAACGATGACCTAATCGTCCTCTCGCCTCAGCTTGTGAGTGTTATGGCGGTTCTGGATGAGGCACCTGAGGACAGTGAGGAGCTGACACCAGTGGCGGCGCTCCAAGCCCCTGACTTCGTCTCCGCACTTGGTGCACTCTCCTACCAAGCTCT
Organism: Stipa capillata; assembly: GCA_019208055.1. Lineage (NCBI taxonomy): Eukaryota > Viridiplantae > Streptophyta > Magnoliopsida > Poales > Poaceae > Stipa > Stipa capillata. The sequence continues at coordinate 68,385 of JAGXJF010001402.1, read as the reverse complement.
TGGCGATCCCTAGGGACGGCACTCTCCCAAAGGTGGTGAGCGTGCTTCGCTTGGCTGGGTGTCTCACTCCCATGCACTTCACTGACTCTATGGTCAAAACGAGATTCTATCGGGAGGCTAAGAGAGTTGCCATCGATCACTTGGACTCTGTGTTCCAAGCGTTGACCATGGGTCAAACGTGTGACATAGTTCCTTTTTCTTTGTGGAAGGTAAGGAAATGTGTTGTTTTTCTTCATCACACTTTCTTTTGGGTCACTTTGTCTAACTTGGGTCATCCTTGGTGGTGTAGGGCCTGCTTGCAGTGGAGTCACAGTGGAGTAGGTGTCATGCATGTGCACCAACCAGCTACGAACTGAGGTCGCGTTCCGCGACACTGAGAAGGTGAAGGCTAAGGCTGAGACGCTTCTTGACAGGCTGCATCAGGAGAAGGTGGAGCTTGTTATGAGCCTAGTCGTGACTGTGAGGCATGCAGATTCTCTTCAAACCTTGCTGGAGGCGGAGCAGGCTCAACGGTGTGAGATCTTAGCTCAAGCATTGAACCTGCATGCAGCCCTGTGTGAGGCCTCCAAGGCTAGGGTCAACCCTGTTTCAAGAGAGGGCATGGGGGAGACAACTAGTCTGCTACAGTGGCCGATGTTAGCTTGCAAAGCCTAGTGTAATGAGGCTTGTGCACTTGTTCCCTCTACCTTTTGCTCTCTTGCGTCTAGCACATTGGAGTCAGCTCACCGGACATGCTTGCACTGCTCTAAGGTAGGGCTCCTTACCTCCGTGACCTCCGGGGCTTCTTGGGAGAGGTCAACACAAACTCTAACGCTTTCCTTGCCGTGTGGGTGGTGCACGACAAGATGTACCTTGGTGTTGTGGCAGATGCTCACGTGCGGTCGAGGCGGGTGCTGTGACGCCAGCTCTGGAGAGTGTGCGTGCTGGGTCGGACCCTCCTCTTGAGGTGTGAGGTTTCTTAGTTCCATCCTCCACTTTTGGTTTTTTGGATGATGTCATACATGAAGTCTCTTTTGGGAGTTCACCTTTGTGCCCTGCTTCGGTGCGAGGGAGCATGTAGGCAGGACTCATGGTATCGTGCATGCGTCCTTGGTCTACCGGACATCGAGCTCTTCTTTTTTGTCCTTGTTGACATGATTGTGCTTTTTGTACTTTACTTATATGTAGCCTTGGTGCTTTTTTATGAAAGCTTTGAAAAGTTGCTTCCTTCCACATCTTGACTCTCGCGCTTAAGATTTTTTGGTTCTAGTGCTTATATACCATGATATGGCCTTAGCATTTGTTATAGATGAGTGGAGAGGCCACACAATGGGGGGATGCTCCTTGCAACATCTAGTGATGGCCGACGTAGTGGCACTTTGGAGGAATTTGAAATGTAGAAGTATATACTAGGACCATCGCGACGATCTTGGCCGTAGGTGGCCTACAAAAAGAGTAAGTCTTCTCAAGCTCATGGGGACTTCACGCATAGTATTTCTTCATGTTGATCATATTCCAACTATGCTTCAGTTATTTGCCATCGAGGGTCTTTAATCGGAATGATGTCGGGCGTGCCTCGCGGATGACCTCGTATGGTCCTTCCCACTTGGAGCTTAATTTCCCATCGGCTTTGAGGTTCGCCTTCTTTTTTAGGATGAGGTTTCCCACTTAGATGGGGCATGAGCGGATGGTTTGTTGTATGCCTTCACCATGGATGCTTGGTAGTGCTCAATATTGAGCGGGGTGTCCTAGCTTACCGAGCCTAGGTTGTCAAGGGAGACTTGGTGGGTATCATCTTTAGGCGACATCTCGGGACGAAGGGAGCTCAGTTGGATTCTTTAGTTGTGATGGCCTCATCACTGAACAGTAGCTTGAACGGGGTGAAGCTGGTAGCTATGTTTACTGCCGTGCGAGTCGACCATAGTACATTGGGAGTAGTGGAGCTAGACAGCGCACCACGGAGAAAGCTGTTAGCGTGCTCTACCACGCCATTTTCTCACGGGTTGGCCATGGAGATGAAGCAAAGGTTGATGCCGAGTGAAGTGCAGAACTCGTGGAATAAACCTCTATACGGCGGCAGAGGTGATCTTGATGAGCGGTTCTACCTCTACCACTTGGCATCGTGGCTCATGGTTCTGAAGGGGTCGACTAGGTCGACTCCCAAGCGCACGAGTGGCCACGGGGCGGATGGGCTAAAAATCATGTGCCGATGAGTTGTGCCTCATCCCATCAATGGCAGACTGGACATATCTTCACCAAATCTTGTGCGTACATTGAGCTATTGGCCAATGGAATCCCTTATGGAAGGCCTTGGAGACTAGGACGCCCGGAGTGAGGTGAGATCCGCACAACCCCTCATGCATGTCACACACCAACTCGGATCCTTCCTCTTTTGCGATGCACTTAAGATATGGTGCACATACTTCATGCTTTTATAGGGAATCAAGGTGGACGACGAAACCTCTTGCGAGCACCTTGAGCCCATGAGCTTCGACTGGATTTTCAATTTTAGTCTCATCAATGAGGTATCGTATGATAGGTGTCCTCTAGTCTTGTCTCATGGTGATGTTCACTTCCGGTAGCTCTTGTTGCAAGGGCCGAGAGTACTTCGTAAAAGGTGCCCAACAGCATGCCTATGGTCGTGCTTGATTCTCACCCTAGCACGTCTGCCTCCATGTTCTCACTATGCGGGATAGGATGAACATTGAAGCCTGAGAAGTGCTTCTCCATAGCTCATGCCATGGCGAAGTACTTGATCATTTCCAAATATTTTTCTTGATAGCTCTTGTCGACGTGCCCTGCGATGAGCTGCAACTCACTTTTGAGAACTGGTCTTGCACACACGCCCTCGGTGCACCACGAGGCATCTACATAATCAGTCCATATTGGCTAGGTATGTTCTAGGGGCATTAGGCAGCCAGGAGCGACCCATTTAGCCACAAGGTTTGTGAGGACATGTGATTTGATTGTGGTGCAGGGAGGAATTCAATAGTTAAAAGGGCTAGCTCAGTGGCCCACTTCTTGATGCGCCTGGAGGCTTCCTTGTTGCAAAGCATCTCACTGATGGGACATGATGATGGAACATGCACGTGGTATGCCTGGAAGTGGTGCCGAAGCTTCTGCAAGCTTTTCTAGCTCGGTGTAGCGTACTCTCACGGCTTGGAGTGATTCAGAGACATAGTAGACTGTGTGCTGTGTGCGATCCTTTTCCTTAATGAGGATACCACTTAAGGCTACCAGTGTCATAGCCAAGTATAGGAGCAAGTTCTCCCCCGATGTCAGGCTTTGTAATAGAGGTGGTGAATTCAAGTATACCTTGAGCTCATCGAATGCCCGTTGGCTCTCGACCATCCATATGAAGCCCGATGAGCCCCTGAGGGCTTTGAAGAACGGGGAGTCCCTTCTTAGCGGATTGGGATACAAACCTCCTGAGTGCAGCAAGATACCCGATGAGCTTTTGCACTTCCTTCATGTTCTAGGGAGGAAGCATGTCCAAGACAGTGTTGATTTTAGCCAGGTTAGCTTCGATCCCCCTCTTGGACACTTATGAGCCCATTTTGTACTCATCTATTTCTTCAAGTTTGATCCTTATCAATGCATTTTCACTAGATTATTTCCCGATTTCTGCTACTAACGCCTAATTAAAAGCCAGATTGTGCAAATCTCTATTTTTGAACTATATGTGTGTAGGATCACTAGAAAACGGGGCATATGTTGATATATTTGGAAACTACACGTCAAGAGGAGTGCCCACGAAGAACGAGACCCAGAATTTAGTTCAGCAAAATCAATTTGGAGGATCTTCTAATGAAGATGCAGGAATGCATCTCCACACTTTTACTGAAATTTGTGACATGATGAAGACAAAGATGTAGCACCTAATATTGTTAAGCTTGAATTATTTCATTTTTCTTTAGGAGGAAGAGCCAAAGAATGGTTGCTTTCTCTACTTTCTAATACTATAGATTCATGGATAAAATGCTGTGATATGTTTATGTCCAAATTTTTTCCACTTGCCAGAACAATGCAATTAAGATCATACATTATAGGGTTTCAACAAGAGGATAGAGAACCCATTGCTTTAGCATGGGAATGAATGAATGAAGCTATTAGAAATTGTCCTAGTCACGGAATCCCCCAAGTCGCTTATTTTGCATGCATTTTATAATGGTCTTAATCAAATTTTGAGGAATTTGCTAGATATAGCTGCAAGAGGAACATTTATGACAAGGCTAGTAGGAGACGCCCACAAGTTGCTTGATGACATGCTTGAAAATCACGCTCAGTAGCACACCGAACATTCAACTCCATCAACAAAAGAGTAAAAGCTATTGAAGGTAATGAAGGTAATAATGAGCTAGTTAATAAAATTGATAAGCTTATTTCCATGATGACACTAATGAATGAGGAGGACAATATTCCTATTAATGCTATTGCTGAAAATGAAACCAGTGATGTTAATTTTACTGCTAGAAGTAATTTCAATAATAATGATTGGAAAATTTTCAATTATTATAGCAAAAATTATTAAAAACCTTTCTCTAGAAATATGAACAACAATTCTAGTTTTAATACTAATCATCCTAATTTGGAAGAAACACTTAAACAACTTATGGCATCTGAAATGGAACAAAATAAAAAATTTACTGAGAATCTTAAGGCTCATGATGCTTGTTTAGAGTATATGTAGGGAAAATAGGCACTGTTGCTATGGATACTAAGAATTTGCAAGAATGGACCAAGAACATTAAAGCCCAAATTGCCAAGATTGCCGAGAGTCAAATTCTCATTCTCACTTAATTTGCCAAATCCTATCGAGTCACTCAAGGCCATCACTATGGATGAAGATAGCCATGAAAATGACGTAAAAGATGATGAAACTACCATTGATAGTACTGTGAAAACTTCATCAAAAGTATGAGTTTAAAAAGGCCTAGATCTCATGATAATGACAATGACTATCAAGAATTTGTTTAACAGGTTGCTTTGAAGGTTAAAGAATTAGAAGAAGAATCAATTAAGATGAAGGAAAAATTACTATCCAAACAAGATTTTGGGAACCTATAATTAGAATTAACATTGGCCATTCTACAACTAGTGCTTTATGTGATCTTGGAGCCAATGTTTCAACCAAATATCTTTATGAAAAGCTTCGTCTTGGATCATTTAAAATTTTGAAACGGGATTAAGTCTTTCTGATTCAACTTACAATAGAGCTACAAGCATTAAAGAAGATGTTATTGTAATGGTTAAAGATTGCCCTGTGCTTATTGATTTAATTATTGTGGACATGCCTGAAGATGCTAATTTCCCTGTAATTTTAGGGAAACCATTTTAAGAACTTGCAGGGCCATGATAGATATGCAAGAGGGAGACATCATGTTTTATATTACCATCTCGTCAATTTGTCATGCATTTTCTAAGGAAAAAGAAGCTGAAAGTCTATGCTATAGTGCCCATCACGCTTAAACTTAGAGACTAGGGGCAAGCCAATAACCCGTGGCCTCACATGACTAATGGGAGTTAAAAGGTAATGAGGTCAAGCTAACGACCTTAAACAACAATGCTTCATGGGAGGCAACCCATGCAAATATAGGTTTGTTAGGTTTATATCTGTTTTACTAATTATTTTTGTTTAATTAAAGTGATTAGCCATCACCGAACCAGAGAAAAATAATTAAAATGGGACACCCATTATGGATAATTGATATACAAACATTTATCTTCGCATTTTTCTTATATGTGCACTCTAATATCATTGCAGAAAATAGTCTAGAAGCTTGGGGAAGAGGCACAGAAAATTTTGCTAAGGAAAAAGAGTCTAGAAGCTTTACCGAGTAGTGGTATGACCACAATGTTTGTACCGCTTGGTCGTACCTAGATTGAGAAAAATCGCTGGAGAAAAAAGACAAACCAGAAGCTGAGCCGATGAACGGTACGGGCAAACTAAGGGTTCACTTGGACTTGCTCCATTGCCAATGCACGCACCTGGGATTGTTGGAGGTGAAGGGCAGCGGCCCAAGCAACTGCGGGGTTGGGGGCGGGTCTGGCGATAGCTATCATCGCTTCGCGTTGCACATGTATTTCAGTGACCTCGTGCAGAAGCACCTCCATGCACAAGGCATCAACTTGGAGGTCTATAGTTGAGCTTTGAGTTCTTCTGCCCTCTTACTTGCCTCCATGGTTTGTTGCCTTAGTGCTTTGACTTCCTCCTTGTTGTTGGCCTTTGGCCGGAAGCTTTTGAGCCTATGGCTTGCGCATCAGTGGAGGGTAGGGCGCGTGGCTCGCCGGTGGGTTTCAGTGCACGTAGAACATCGAGTTGTCGGTCTTGAAGCCATCGCAACCGGGGGCCATGGCCTTCCTCTTCACTCCACCTTGTTTCTTTGGTGGCATGAATTTTTGATGTGCAGGTGGGTAGTGATTTGTCTCAGAGCCTGGTAGTGTCTTTACGCGTCGGTGGAGGTTGTGGTCTTGGTCACACAACTTCGTGCTAGCTTCCCATAGACTGTACCAACTGTTGTAGCAACGAGGCTAGACAATGAACTTGTGGTACCTCCGCTCGATCACACAGACCTGTGAGGGATGCACAAGAAACATGGTCACAGAAACACACATTCACGCACGGACCACACGATGTGAAAACATTCAAAATGAATAAGGACCACAAAGTAGAGGAGAAGTGAGGCAAGTTTACTCTTTGAATGGACGGGGGTCTCCTCTACTTATAGGGAAAGTGGAGGGGTAGAGGAGGTTACAATTTTGCCCTCAGGCCATTTACTATTCTACCCCTAGATGCACTAATGCCCCAAGGGTGGGTCGGTCTTTTCCTCCAACAATATCCTTGGAATATTCTGTGGGTCCCTTCTTCCCGTCCATGCAAGCTTCCCACTGATGTGAGTTTGAGGCTCGAGGATTTTCCTCTAAGTTTGAAAAAGCATTGAACCTGGGTAGCGCGGGGACCCCTTCCCCAGTAGAGTGGTGCTGACGAAGAACCGCACGCTCATTAAGACGGCAAGAACTAAATTGGATGAGTATAAGACTCCTGACCGCTTTTGGGTGGAGGCAATCAACACCGCATGCCATGCCATCAACTAGTTGTACCTCACGATTGAAGAAGATGGCGTACATGCTCATCTCTAGGAACAGGCCAAACGTTTCCTACTTCCAAGTGTTTGGGAAAAAGTACTGATGATGAGTAGTATATTAATACCGTATGCGAGGTAGTATCCGTATACAATACCCTGGATATCCGGAGCAGCTGACGTATTCGCAAAGGATTCTAGGAGATAAGGAGATCTCTCATAGAGCTCCAGGATACCCCTTAAACTAGGAGGTCTATCCCTACGTTTAAGGATAGTCGAGTCCTGGTCAAAGACGACTTCGATCAGATACGAAGTGCCCCCTATAAAAGGACTGGACAGTCCTATAGGGAAGAGCAAGCCAAAACACAAGCCAACAGCAAGAAGATGCAAAAGCCTTCAGTAGATTGAGCCCTAGCCATTCCAGAGCCTCAATCATCCACCTGACGTCCCCGAGAAGACTCATCGCCTCCAGGAAGTCGAGTTCCAGCAAATCAGCCCAAGGAGATTCCCGACTAGGTTTAGATCCCATCTAGGTTAGGCACTTAAAAATCCTTGTATTCTACTCGATATTCAATATATACCAACAGGACGCAGGGTTATTATCCTGAGGGAGGACCGAACCTGCATAAAATCTTTGTCTTTTGTGTGCCAGTACTGCTAGGCAACTACCGTAAAATCTCTCTGATCACGACTACTGTAAAATCGGTAGTTTACCAATCGTCAACAGATGGCACTGACCGTGGGGACCTCTTTGGTCAATTCTGTTGATACAGTACTAGAATCAACACAAGATCCGATAGGGATCACAAAAAGAACTGGCTTCTTGGACGAAGGATTCTACGACGACTTTGCCCATTCGTCCGATCAAGAGCCGACGATCGATTGCGTGGACCTTGATGGTTCCTCCCTTGATGACAGTTCTAACAACGATGTAAACCGCTTCAGGACCAAATGTGCCAGGGCGTTCGGTGTCGAGTTAAGGTCTCCTCATGACACCAGGGTAGGTGATGCAAGCCCAATGTCGGGGTTATCACCTGCGACATCCAATCAGTTACCTGATGAGGGTTAGACTTCCAAAATCTCTCCCAATGGGGAAGATATGATGGATCTGGAGTACACATCGGGCAAGGCTGAGCCCCAGGTAGTTCTCGCTATTGAGGACAACCCTAGAAACCTCGACAACCTGGCAAGAAACTATGGCCAGGAGAACGGGGACCTTCCCCCAGAACGCTCACCAGCAACGCCTCAAGGCTACGTCATTTGACCGGTAGATCCTAGCGCCTCTCGACCAGGAGGAGAGGTATATGCATCCTGGACTACTCAGAGAATCTCCGAAATTCGTAGTCTACTCTTGTGCCCTCCGACAACCGACCTCACAGCTCCCGATGGTGTACAATGGTTGGAGAGTATAGGGGTAGAACTACAATAGGCTCTGGCACAAGCAGAATCTTCTCAGTTGATGTCCATGACCAACAGCTCCAATCATATAAAGACTCCCTCTCAGCTGACTGAAGAAGAATCAGACTAGGAATGATGGAATCTTAGGAATAAGCCTACCCGAAAACCTAGGCAACCTGAGCAAAGATATGAGTCCTCATCTGCACATGACTGTCTGGTCCGAGACCTACGTGACGAGCTAAACCGGTGTAAGTACTCAAGATCTCAACGAGAGCATTCTCCAGTGCGGAATGCCCAAAGACATCGTAGCGGAATTAGAGGTTGACCTCCTACTCTGGTTAGTAGAGAGCTCATACCTACTCGGAAAGCCATCAACGGATGCCAAGCCTTCACACCAGAACTCCAAAGGGTGCGTTGGCCGTCTCGATTCAAACACGGGGTGGTGGAGACGTGCGATGCAACCACAAACCCAGTAGAGTTCCTCCAGCTATACACCACGACCATCGAAGCCGCAGTTGGCAACGAGAAGGTCATGGACAACTACCTCCCAACTGTTCTGAAAGGGGCAGTAAGAACATGGTGAACCAACCTCCCTCCGGGATGATCCATTCATGGGATAAGCTCTGTAGCTTGTTCCAAGGGAACTTCCAGGGCACATATTCTCATCCGGACAAGATCAACGACCTCTTCCGAGTTACCCAGCAGAAAGGTGAAACCTTACGTGAATTCATCAAGGGCTTCAGTGCTGTCCGCAACACTATACTCGAGGTAAATGGTTCTGACGTAATCCGTGCTTTCATTCGTGGTGGCAGTAACAAGAGATGCACATTCGTCATGCATGCTCCAATAACATTCACACAGCTGATGGACATCACAGAGAAAGCCACGAATGTCGAGGAAGCCTTCATGTACATCAAGGAAGAAGAGCACAGAGTGCCACGATCTCCCTCAAGGATGGAGGATGACTCATCGAAAAGCAAGTGCAAGAAGAAGCCTTCCAAGGGAAATGGAGAGAAGAGGCCAAAGATCAATGAGGTGATGGCTAACTTGCCTGAGAAATGTACCTGGCAACCTCACACCAAAGACAAGCAGCCGGCTCCGCCCGAGCGAACGGGAAAGGCTTGTTGTGACTTCCACCAAACCGATTCACATGACCTCCATCAGTGCCGACGATTGAAGAAATACGTCAGGCGGAAGCCGAGAAGCACCATGGGAAGAAGCCACAGGTGGCGAGTCATAGTCTAGGTTCCTACGCCGACCATGACTCAGGCCACGAGCCATTCCAGGGAGAAGAATGAGTGATGAGCATATGTTCAGGGGCTCAGCCTCTTACAAGTCGAAGAGGCAGTTCAAGATGATAGCTCGAGAATTCCTGACAACAGTCCCTCAAAGTCTCCATGCAATCAAATGGTCAGACGTTAAGATTTCTTTCGACCAATCTGATTGTCCTGATAACCACGTCCAACCAGGATACTTTCCGATCGTCATTGAACCAACGATCAAAAATTACATTGTATCCCGAATACTCGTGAACGGAGGAAGCTCCCTCAATATCCTCTTCACGAGCAGCGTTGGAGGGGTGTCTCCGCGGTACCCTGGACCACTGGCATACCATTAAAGCCTTGTGTAAATAGTTTAAAATCCCCTTACGGGCATTTTCTACCCTAGAATGGCAAACTTGTAAATTCCTCATCCCACCTCCACCTCCTTCTTTATAAATAGGGCCCCAAGGCCAAGGGGGAGGGGATCTCATTTTTCCTTTCTCACTTTTGCAAACCCTAATTTGGGGAGAGAAACACAAAACCGCCGCGCGAGGCCTAGCTGTGCTCGTTATCTTCTCCCTCATATCCCGACGTGCACCCCTGTAGGCCTGCGTAACCGAACGGGGGTGCCTCTCTGTAATACCCAAAGTCGATAAGTAGGTTTTTGATTTGCATCCATGCATACATGTCATCATCATCACCCCCACCTCAATTAAACTTAGATGTAATATGAATATACTTTATAGAATATGTTAATATCTCATCCTCGGTGGATAATTGTTGCAAACACCAATCAATTTATTTGAAGTAACTCAATTAACAATATCGTCGATAAGGGTGGTTGAAGTCATCGAACCTTCCGGTGAATCCTCGTCCCTAACACCAAACCCTAAATATGCTGGAATTAGGGTTTCGACGAATGAAGCAAACTCTAGTAGAGGAAATGTTCTAAGACTCCATGAATAGCCTAAAAGGGGATACCCCTAGCCCCTGACCAATTCCTAGAAATTGTGGACATGTCTAGGACTCAATTCTAGCTCGAATCCGAATCCAAACCCTAAATCGAATTTGAATAGGAACCTAGGTCAAATCAGTCCCAAAATGATTCAAACTCCTACAGTAGCTCAAGTATAATATTATGAACCTCCTGTAAAAATTTCAAGTTAATTGGAGCTGATTTGGTACATAAAATGTCATGGGGAATAAAACTGGAATGTATAAAAAGAAAAATAAAAAGAAACCCTAATCCTCCCCTGGGCCGAAACCCCTTTCCCTCGGGCGGCCCATCTCCTCGGCCCGCTCAATCCCGCGCGCGCTCCCCTCTCCCCCACTGCCAACCGGGCCCCGCCGTCGGCGCCTCCCCTCTCACTGCCGCGCCCCGGGCCCGCTTGTCGGGTTCCTCCCTCCACGTCGCCGCCGGCCGCTGGCCATGGTGGGCGGTGCTCCACTCCCGGAGCCCCCTGTCCGAGCCGCCGCCGCCCCTTAAAAGCTCCCTCCCGACAGCTCCCTTCTCCCTTCCTCGCACCCTCCGCCCAAACCCTAGATCCAGTGCCCAAACCCCGAAGCAATCCCCTCCTTCCCGAGCTCCGGTGACAATCTCCGGTGAGAAATCTACGGTGTTCCGGTGAGCCCCGGTAGCCCTGCTTCCTCCCCAAGTTTCCTAGCTCTCCTCCTCGCTCATTTCTATCCTCCACTGCTTAGATCTGCGCCCGAGAGAACCTGTCGTCGTTGCTCCAGTCGCCGCCGGCTTCTTCAACTCCGGCGAGGCATCATCACTGCCTCAGTGCCTCCCGAGCTCAATTTCTTCTTCCCCGAGCTTCCCTTCTCCTTCCCTAACCCTCCTACCCCTTTTTCCCTGCAGATCCGAGCTCCAAGACCACTCTTCACCGGCGACCGAGTCATCCCGCCGCTCCTCGCCGTCGCCAGCCCTCTCCGGTGCTCCTCGGTCCTCCCCGAGCACCAAAACGTCGTCAGGGTGAGCTCCTGGTCACCCTACCGTCCTCCCCGAGCTCAACCGAGCTCGGGAGCCCTTTTCCGGTGATGCTCCGGCGAGCCTCCGCCGCCCGAGTGCCTTCTCCGGTCGGATCCGAGTGGGAGAGAGAGAGATGAGTGGGAGGCCGAGTGGCCTCCTCTGGTTGGTCCCGGGTGCCCAGTCGGCTGCCGACTGGGATTTCGGTGCCCAGTCGGCACTGACCCCGGGGGCCCCACCTGTCAGTAGGTCCGGGTTATGAGGGTGAGGTTTGGGGTGGGTTCTCGGGTAGATTTAGCCGTGGCATGTGCGCAGCAGAGAGAGAAGGGGGTAGTCTCGGGTAGATCTAGCAATTAGGTTAAAGGATGTTAGGGTTAGATTTTATCCCAAATTTCAAATGCTCATATCTTTTAAACCGTAAATCCCAAATTGAACAAATTTTATATGGTTGGAAAGCTGGTGAAATTCTCTACAACTTGGATGCATCAAAAATTTATTTTGGTTACATGCACAGGGTGATATTTAGGGTGGAAGTTTGCTACGTCCGAGAGTCCGTTAACCCTAGAATCTTCACCCTAGCTCCGATTTCGACGATCTTTACATTTCTGGAATCCTCGCGAGATATCCTACGACATGGGACCACTGAAACTCCAGTAAGGCTACATGCACGATAGACTTCGAGTTGATTAGCCTTTTATCGTCGTACCACGTAAACCCTAACTCGACAATTATAACCATAATTGCATTGAACCCATGACTTGTACTACAGGTGTTATACTAACCTAACCAGCACATTGCCATGCCTTGTCATCAATACTATTAACCCTAATTCATCGAGACCCCTTAACCTGTCATGCATGCATAATTAGTGTTCCCCGTAGCTTCGACAAGATAACCTAGCACCATGTGTTCTAGTGGTAAATACCAACCCTAACTCAACATAAAGGTTAACATTACATACATGCATGCGCCAGGCATTAGGATAACATCAACTGCTCTAGTTGTATATTCCTTGTCGTAACGGAACCCTAGTCATCCTAGCATCTTCATGGCATGCACATCCTGCATAAGTATCATGCATACATGCTGGACCTTATGGATTCTTTTATCGTTTCTTTTCCGGTCTTCGCGTTAATTGCAACAGAGCCCGAAGACGAAGGTGACCACCAGGCTTACAGCTCCCCGCAAGACCAGGAACAACCAGATCAAGGCAAGCAGAGCTTGTTGCATTTTATTTTCCGTACTCTTGTGTATGCCCTCTCTTATGTGTGCTTGTATGTGTCTGTCTCCGTTGTGTGTCGTATGAGTATGATCAGTTTAGATGTCATTAGGAGATGTTAAGCACACTAATACAAGCAGGATGGGTCTCACGTTGAGAACATCTGTGGCTCTTCAACCAAACCTTTAAGTGAGTTGTGAGAGCCGAGGGCGTGCACAATGGGTACGGTTGTTGCTAATTGCGGCGGGAAGGTGACCCAGGTGTAAGTAGAGTTTGTCACCGCGGCAACCTTACCTTCAGCGTGTCACAATCCCTTATCACACGGGAGCGCTATCGAGAGCCAACACTGAGGTATAGTGGGACAAGCCTCCACGCCCCTTGGAGGTTCGCTACCTCCTTGCGGTTATGCACTCATTATATCGGCAGGGGTTGAGTCCGTCGGTAGCGGTCCGAGAGATTAAATCATAATGAGATTGGTGGATCAATTCGGATTTGATATCATGTCTTAAATGGATTACTTTGGAGTTTGATAATGTGTCGTGGTTGGATCAATTCGGAATTGGATACAGGGCTGCCCCTTGGATCGAATCGTTAAATGGATCAGATTGGATTGGATGTATGGGCTGCCCTTTGGATTGAACTTGAGGAATCGGATTTGTGATGATTTGTTCATGTCCTGTTATTGTCTGATTTAGCTGGTTGCTTTACTTGTCTCTATTTACCCTGATGATGCTATGTTGTTACTTTACATATTGTTACTCTGAGAAGCATCATGTTTACTTGTTGCTAAACTAGCATGTGTAGGACATCTAATCAAGCACGATTAAGTCTTGCGAGTACTTCGTACTCACCTAGGTTAATCCTAGAGCTTGCAGGTGAGCCGGTGGTCGAAGATTACTTTGACGATGCTTGAACTTGGGTTTCCTCGGTAGTGTTCGATCTGTGGGATAGGTGTAGCTTTTGGTCAGCGGACATGTTGCCGCTGTGGGTCTTACTCCTTTTGTTTCCGCTGTTGCTAAACTTCTCCGTACTCGGATATGTGTTCGGATATACCGACTGATGTAATATGTTGTCCCATCGTGGACTGTTATTAGTAATATCGTATTGTAGGGCTTTGTGACGATATCCGAGTTGTTATTCCAGGCAGCCCCTGCACAATGCGTGAATGATATGAAGTGTATGGGTATGCCGTGAAGGACCGAGGCCGTACCATTTTCTACTAAGTCGAGCAGGTGTTGGTTGAGTGACCCGCTGGCTGAGATGCAGTGCCGGCCAGGCAGGGTGTGGGCGTTCTACCGGGCTTTCGAGTGACCCACTAGCTTCCGAGCTAGGTTAGGGTGTGGGTAGAACCGCCGGGCTCCTCCGACCTTGCTAGGCATAGTAGGATTCGGGAACGACTCTGACTCTTCACCGGATTACGGAATCGTATGTGGTTTTGGAAAGATTGGTCGCTTCCGGCCGGCTCGCACGTAGCGGGTGTCGGATCGTTCTACCTTGGTGCGTACGGCGCAGGTACCGTGCCACCGGGCTGACGAGTCCTTCGGTCCTTGGCGACCTCGCGTTTCCCTAATCATATGAAATTCCGGGTCCGTGACACTCTCTCTCATTGTTTAGACTCGTACCTACGACAGTTGGCGCCGACCATGGGGTGTGAGCGAAAATTGGCACATAAGAGGAGGAGCACGAGCATGGCTAGGACAACCGCCCCACCACGTGACCCGACATGTACCCCTGCAGGAGGTTATGTGAGCACCTTTGCAAAAGTCTGCGTGCAACCAGCGCGTCCCTTCATGGGAGGTCCTCCACACGCACCCCCGCGGGAGGCTTCGCGCTTACCCCTGCGCGCACTCCCGCCGGAGGTCCACGTACCTCCGCAGGAGGCTCCACGCGCCTCGATGTGCACCTCCGCTCGCACCCCCGTGGAGGCCCTGCATGCACCCCTGCGCGCACTCCACGTGCACCCTCGCGGAGGACCTGCGCACACCTCCGCAGAGGCCCTGCATGTGCACCTACGCGTACCCCTGCGTGCACTTCCTACGCGCATCCTGTGCGTACCCCTGCATGGACCCTCGCGGAGGCCCATCACGCGCCCCTACGCGTATCCCTGCGTGCAACCCGCGGGAGGTCCTCTACGCGTACCCCTACGTGCATCCTAAGCACATCCCCGCGGGAGCTCCTTTACGCCACGCATACCCCCGCGGGACGCTTCACGCTTACCCCTGTGCATACTCCCACCGGAGGCCCACGCACCCCTGCGGAAGGCTCCACGCGCCTCGATGTGCACCTCCGCGCACCCTCGCGGAGGCCCTGTGCGTGAACCCCTGTGTGTACCCCTGCGGAGGCCCTGCACGCACCCCTGCACGTACCCTCACGAAGGCCCTGCGCGTGTACCCCTGTGCTGGCTCTATGTGCACCCTCGTGGAGGACCTGCGTGCACCCCCAAGGAGGCCCTGCATGTGCCCCTATGCGTACCCCTACGCGCACTCCCTACGCGTATCCTGCACGCACCCTTGCGGGAGGTCCTCTGCCATACCCCCGCGGAAGCCCTGCATGCACCCCTGGGCACACCCCTTTGGGAGGTCCTTCGTGCATACCCCTGCGCAACCCTACGGAGGCCCTGTGCGTACCCCGCAAAGGCTCGATGCGCACCAGGGGCTCGCCGCCAGCACGGCCCCTTACACACGCTCTCAAACTTAGTGTCCTCCGTACCCCTCCCCGGCAACACCAAGGACTCGTCGTCGGCAACGTCCCTGTGTGGGCTCTTAGACTTGGTGTCCTCCGTGCTCATCCTCAGCGACACCAGGGGCTCATCATCAGTACCGCCCCTGTGCGCGCTCTCGGACACCGACATCATCCGCGCCTATCTTCAGCGACTACACACTATTTGTCGCCTACACGCACACTTGAACTTTGCATCCCTCGAGCACACGCTCGTCTTCAGTGACATATGGGATAGCTCATAGCTCCCCGTGATGTCGAGCCATCTCCATTCGGGATAGTGTCCCTTCCCTCCGGGGTCGCGCGATTATAGCTCCTCGAAATGTCAAGCCACCTCCGTCGGGAATAGAGTGTCCCTTCCCTCCGGGGTCACGTGACGATAAGCTCCCTGTGACATTGAGCCATCTCCATTCGAGATAGAGTGTCCCTTCCCTCCAGGGTCGCGCGACGATAGCTCCCTGCGATATCGAGCCATCTCCATTTGGGATAGAGTCCTTCCCTTCGGGGTTACAAGACGATAGCTTCCGGACAGTGTCGAGCCACCTCCGTCGGGAATAGAGTGTCCCTTCCCTCCGGGGTCGCGCGACGATAAGCTCCCTCGATGTTGAGCCATCTCCATTCAGGATAGAGTGTCCCTTCCCTTCGGGGTCGCACGATGATAGCTCCCCGTGATGTCAAGCCTTTTTCATTCAGGATACAGTGTCCCTTCGCCCTAGGGTCGTGCGACGATAGCTCCCTGCAATGTCAAGCCACTTCCATCCGGTATAGTGTCCCTACCCTACTAGGGTAGTGCGACAATAACTTCCTGGGACGTCGAGGAAGTGTACATACTGAGCAAAAGTATAAGCATGCTCGAACGCCTTATCAGGCGCTCAATATTTTTGGATGGGGATTAGGTATAGCAGTGCGTACCAGACAATGCCCCCATCTCCATGCCTAACCTAGATACAAGCACTTATGAGCATATCTCGAGTGCTAAGTGTTTTTATATGGGAGTTTGGTACAACAATGTATACCTAACCATGTCGCCATCACCATGGCCTACCCAAATCCCAGCACCCTCAAGTACATCCCAAGCATTCGCAAAGTGAAGGAAGGGGATGGCATAATGACAATCCCATTGTAACATTACCGCATCGCACTGCATGTCCAACAACATCTCCTTGCAATGTCAAGCAATTCCACCCTACACAACCGTCTCATCGTAAGTCACACCTTTGACTCTATCCCACATCGCTTGTTTAACATCATTGTGCACCCAGCGACTACGGGTATCATGCACCGAGTGTTTGTCACCATCTCGCGATCGAATGTCACTGCTATCAAGCAACTAAGTGTTTATCACCATCGCATGACTAGATGTCACTGCCATCGATCAACCAAGTGTTTGTCGCCATTGCGTGACTGTCTTTGATAACACCATACACCGAGTGTTTGTTGCCATCGCGCGATCGGATGTCATTGCCATTGAGTAACCAAGTGTTTGTCACCATCCGCGATCGAATGTCACTGCCATTGAGCAACCAAGTATTTGTTGCCATCGTGGGCTATCATTCTTATCAGAGGGAGAGCCAAAAGCACTCTCCACTGTTTCCTTGTGCACTAGTTTTTTCCTATTAGGGGATAGGGTACTATGTGCCCCGCAACATGGTCCACCTGTCATCGACATGTGCCGTCCGGTGTCAACTCGCCACCAGACGTCGACAGGGTCTGCCCAGCGTTGACATGGTCTCCTCAATGTTGACATGCACCACTCCGTGTCCACTCGCCGCTCGGCGTCGCCATGTTCTACCCAACGTTGACATGGTTCACCCGGTGTCGACATGTTCCACTCGACATCAACATGCCGCTAGGGATCGACGTGCACCACACGACATCAATGTGCTGCTCGGCATCAACATGTTCCACCCAGCATGGTGGGGAGCAGAGTGGAGAGACAGGCAACCGAGGTGGCAGATAGCAGCGCGTGCCCCCGCAGAGAATCCACGCGTACCCCCACGAGGCTCCTCGTGCTCCTGCAGATGGTTCCACACACACCCCTATGAAGGGTCCTCGTACTCCCGTGGAGGGTCCTCGTGCCCCCGTAAAAGGCTCCAAATGCCCCCGAGGGTCATCGCTTCCCCACGGAAGGCACACCGCCTCATGGAGGGTCCCCGTACCCCCATACATAGCTCCGGGCGAGCAAGTGCGAGACGCCTTGAAGATGGGTCGAGGCCGCCCATGCACCCGTCCTGATGTGTGTCCATTCCCCCAGCACCTCGCGCCCCTACACGCGACGACCTCACCCTACAACGCTCCTCTCAAGCGCCTCAAGGGCGGTGGAGGAGCGGGTGGGGAGACGGATGACCAGGGAGCCATGAATCAATAGGCGATCAGTAGCACCGACAACTAGAAGAATGGCAATGATACCCGTACCTGAGCAACAAGCAATTACAATAATAAGCGCGAGCGTCAGTATCACCCTCACGACGACCTCGACCGCCCATGACATATGTCGACATTTCCGATACAATCAACGGCCCTATCTCGCGCATGGCATCAAAAGCGATAGCAATTTGTGGAATCAAAACATTGAAGTTGTGAGGGACCCAGTATTTTAACTCGATTCAAGGAATTCACAACAAGTGAAGACGGTGACCATAGCCACTACCTACGACGGACTATGGCCCACCCCGCCCCGTGCGACATGCATACGACACAATGCATATGACTCACCACGGCCTAATTGAGGGATCACGATTCCAAAAACATACGCCACAACGCGTATGACTCACTTTGGCAATGGACCGTACATTCACTTTGCACTTCACTTGAATCGAAATAAAATAACAAGTACCTCCATATGCATCCAACCACACTCCCCATTTCAACATACACGCATGACAGACGGGAGGTGGGGGCATATGTTGGACAGCGAGAATACCATCACACGAAACACTACGATATGATAATAATACTAGCTGTCCACATGGTGAACTATACGAATACATCATTCGGTGATAACCGGAAACATAGTCAAATCTGAAAGGATTATACAACAGCGGAATAAATAAACCAAAATCCACAGCGGTGCATCAACCACTGTCCAAAAGCCAAAAAAAATCCCACGAGTCGAACGCCGACCAAAGAAACCAAGCAATTAGGCATCATCGAAGTAATCCGCAACCACTGCCTCACTTGCAAAGTCTAGGAATATCCTAGGTGAGTACAAAGGTACTCGCAAGACTTATTCATGCTTGATTAAATATCCTACCCATGCTTACTATAGCAGCAATTAAACATGATGCATCCCATGTTAACAAGATACAAAAATACGAACATGGCATTAACGGTACGGAGGAAAATATAGAAAATGACTCGCAGTCCAGATTTCATACATATCAATGCCCGAACATAATAGCACTCACTTGCCATTTCCAAATCACTTCGGACAGCCCATACCTCAACTTTAACATTGATCCATCATAACAACATATTTATTCAATCTCTCAGATCGTTACCGGCAACACGATCACCCTAGATATGACGAGTGCATTTCCCTTGGAGGTTGCAAAGCTCCAAGTGATATCGAGACTTACCTCAATCATACCCCAATATCGATTCCGATAATGTCCACGCGGTGATAAGGGAGATGCACGTGGGAGTTACCTCAGGTTGGTATAGCGACAAAAACACTTCTAAACACTGGGGGTCACATTCATGGCATCAAAGTATAACAACCGTATCCCTCGTGCACACCCTCGGCTCTCACATCTCACTTTAGCAAGTTCAAGTTGTTAGGGTAACCAAGTTAACTCTCAACCACAGTTGGACATGATCACACCACATAGCCTAAACATGCCAGTTTTGCTCAATTCCAATCAACTATTCAAGCAAACAATTCCGCACACAAGCGTATTTGGATAAAACATATAGATAACAATAAAAGTATGCAACAAGCTCTGCTTGCCTTGGTCACAAAGATCCTGGTCTTGAGTTGAATCGAAAGCTTGGTGTCCTTCCTCTTCGGGCTCTATGGCAAACATCACGAAGTACCGGAAAAAAGGAAACCATAAAAGAAAGCAATAAGGCCCAGCATGAATGCATTATGAACAGTGCTAGGTATGCATTTCAAGTGTGGCTTGTGGATGTTAGAACCTACTGCAACAAAAATTTCTCAATTTGGATTGGTAGAAATTAAGTTATAGCCCTAACAATACATGCATGTCCAAATATGTTCGATTGCAAGTTAGGGTTGAAAATTATTATTCACAGTGGATGGTCATGCTCCAAAAGGTTTGTATTATGAAAGTGTGCTGAGATATGAGTCTAACACAATTGGAATCACTCAATTTGGAGTTATAACCATCTAGTTATGATTTATCAAAAAACGACGCTCGAAAGGGACGAACTATTGCATATTCCAAGTTGGTCTGAAGTTTAATTGCAAATATTGAAATTGTGTTTGAACCATATTGTAGGAAATTTCACAAGGATTCCAGAAATATAAAGTTTGTAAATTTTGGAGTTACAGGTACAAAGTTACGCTATTTTCAAATCGTCCGATTTTGGGGGCAAACCCTAAAACCTAATTTCCCTCTTCTCTGCGAAACTACAAACGCTAAGCACACCCCAAAATCTACCCCAACCCAACCGGCACCCAGCTTACACGCGGGGTCTGCCTGGCAGGGCTGACCGGTCAAAAGGGAGCCCGGTCAGCAGCTGACTGCGCATGGGGAACCAATGGGAGGCCGCCACGTGCCCCCCTTCACTTCCTCTCTCATCTCCTTTCTCTCTCTCGTGGCCGATGGCCTCGGGTGGCGGCGCCCTCGCCGGAGCCTCACTGGAGATGGCCAGAATGGTGCACGGGGCACGGCAAGCGCGGGGAAGACGGCGGAAGCACCGGTGGCTTACCCCGGTGACGTTGCGCAGACGCGGGGAGGCGGAGGAGGCCGGGACGGAGCTTACGGCGGAGGATGGCGGCGGCGCGGTCGGAGCTTCGTTGGCGGGGAGCCTCGGGCGCGGATCTACAAAGGGAAAAGGTGGAGGAGGTTATGAAGGAGGCAGAGCTTGGGGGCTAGAAGATGGGACGAGGGGAGGACCGAAGCGAGCTACGCGAGCTTGCCGGCGTTGCGGCCGGAGGCGGGGAAGAAGGCGATAGCAGCGGGCGCTCCGGCAGCGGGATGGAGGCGACGGTGCTAGGGTTCAGCGAGGGGAGAAAAAAAGGGGAAGGGAGGAGCGGCTGTCGGGGTGGCGTTTAAAGGGGGAGGCGGTCGGGACGCCGGTGGCAGCACCGCCCACCTCGGCCATCCAGCGGCGGTGACTTGGAGGCGGTGCCCTGACGGGTGGGGCCTGTGTGATAGGGGAGAGAGGAGGCGGGGTTGAGCTGGCGGGCCGGCCGAATGCGGCCTAGCAGGCCTCGGCCCAATTCCTTTCTTTCCTTTTTTTTTGTTTTCCTTTTCCTTTTTTCTAGGAGTAGAACCACTAAACCCTTTAATTAGGCATTCAAACGAGCTTGGAAAATTTTGAAAATTTTACAAAATGTATAAAATTAAGTATAGAACCCACTGTAAAATTTTGAGACCATTTGGAGTTAGTTTGACCTAGTTTTGAATTCAAAATTCAAATTTGCCCACAGATGGATTTGAACTGTGGCTAGGTCCTAGAAATTTCTAAAAATTCTGAAAATTCATATGTGGCTAGAGTCTCCACTTTCATAGCTAATTATAAACTTTTGTAACTTTTCACCCATAGGAACATTGCCTAATCATTTAATTACAATTCAGCCCTTTGCAATTTGACTTCAATTCTTCAATTGAGTTAGCAGGACATGATGGCTTTGGATGAAATTTTGGGAGAGGGGGATTGCATGGTGATCCACTAAGGGGGTCACTAATTTCCTTCACCTACTATTACTAATGTTGATGTTTGATAAACCAAATAAGTTGATTGGTGTTTGCTAAAACTAACCACCGAGGATGAGATATGTACGTATTCTATAAAATATAAACGTAGTACATTTGAGTTTATGCAAGTGTTGGTGCGGGGATGATGGCATGAATGCTGGATGAATGCATGACCTAATTCGCAAAGTAGAAATGGGCATTACAGAAGTCTCATACATTGCATATACTGAAAGTGATAGCAGTTTGTGGAATGAAAACATAGAAGTCTCATACATTGCACGCAGCCGACCTCCGGGCTTGGCGGTGGCAGCGCGGCCCCCCTGCGGGCTGCCCAACGCATGCTAGTGCGGGGCGGAGCCACGGCGCGAAGTGCTTCGCGGCAGCGGCACTGGACGAGGTGGCTCCTTGCGTGGCTCGTGGCCTAACACGGCATCGAAGCAGAGGCGGCGTCGGCGCGGCGCGGCTTGTGACGGGAGCAGCGTAGCGCTGGACAAAGTGGCTCCCAGCGTGGCTCACAATCCAGCATGGCATCGAAGCAGAGGCGGCGCCGGCGTGGCACAGCTCATGACAAGAGCGACACGGTGTCGGATGGAGTGGTGGCACGACCCACGGACGGTAGCAGCTGCTGCTAGGCAACGGCAATAAGGTGACCGGCGCTCCGGCGAGGTAGCGGCGAGCCAGCGAGGTAGTAGCAGGGGGCGGCGACATGGCCAGGCAGCAGGGGAGGAACCGGTGTGTGGCGGGGCCGACGCCCATGTGGGCCTTTGTACCCCCGCGCACCCTTGCTCAACCCTAAGAGTAAGTGGGCCGGCGCCTAGGCCCACGGCTAGGAAAAGGAGGCTGCACGGGGCGGCAGGAAAGGAAGAAGGTCGTGCAAGCCAGAAAGAAAAAAATAGAGGGAGGAAAGAAAAAGAATAAGGGACGAAGGAAAAAAAGAATATGTCCTCCGCTCCGGCTGGCCTTCACTCCGACAGAGCCGACCCCTCACCAGGATACAAATCATATCTCTAAGAAAAGAGAAGGAATGGGGGGGTAAGAAAAGGGAACAAGGGTGGACTCCTCACCACAGAGCACGTTGCATTCTGCCATCACGCAGGCATCATCGGTCCGTTCGCGCACCAACCCCTCGAGGATCAGTGCGCTGGCCCGGACAGGCGATACCCCACCGCCTGGACCAGCAAGGGGCTACTGTTGGAGGGGCATCTCCGCGGTACCCCGGACCACCGGCATACCATTAAAGTGTTGTGTAAATAGTTTAGAATCCCCTTACGGGTATTTTCTACCCTAGAATGGCAAACTTGTAAAATCCTCATCCCACCTCCACCTCCTCCTCTATAAATAGGGCCCCAAGGCCAAGGGGGAGGAGATCTCATTTTTCCTTTCTCACTTTTGCAAACCCTAATTTGGGGAGAGAAACACGAAACCACCACGCGAGGCCTAGCTACGCTCGCTATCTTCTCCCTCATGTCCCGACGTGCACCCCTGTAGGCCTACGTAACCGAACGGGGGTGCCTCTCTCTCATTATCTAGGCTCGTACCTACGACAATAGGTATCTGCACCACTTCATTATGGATCATGTGACAAGGGGAGATGTAGCCTTAAGCCAAGGATGAAAAAACAATTAGCGGATATCTTCATGAATCGTTTAAATGAGCATAGGTTTTGTGAGTTGAGGAATGAATGGACTATCTTCGATTCTCAAAATGTTGCTTTAAGCTTTGCACATGTGTTCCTATGCTTTTCTTTGATTTTTGGAGCTTAAGATGGTGAACACATCAAGGGGGAGTGATGTTCTCTCAATGAACATCACATCCTATAAGTGTGAGTAAAACAATAATGTTTTGTATTTGTTCCTCTTAGAGTGATGCATATGCAAAATGTGAGTTATTGCATCTTGGATCTTATGCTTTAATGCATATTGGTCCTAGTGCTAATTATAACTCATACATGGTGGAAACACCAGCAAAAATCATTATGTTTGGTTCTCCATAGGTTTTCTCTTCTCTCACAGGTCTAGATACTATGGTGCAGTAGTGCACACATTGTCTATGATTTTGAGTTGATATTTTTTTATTTGCATCTAGTGTTGCTTTGCTTGATTACTTGTTTCCCACTTGGATGTCAAAAAGAACACATAAGGATTTCATAGATTCCATCTATTTCTATCTCATCAAAGTCTTTATGAAAATCTGCACATTTAAGCATTTGATCCATTGCCCAGAACTTATGAACCATACTCGGTCAGAACCTCCGGATGGGAAATTTTTTTGAAATAGAACATCTGCTTTCACTTGGAACTTTCGAACAACCCTTGCTTAGAACTTAAGGATAAATTTCTCTTGCAGCACATAAACTCCTTTTTCTCCAGAGTATCCGAAGGAACCTCGCCTGCAAGCTCCGAATGAACCCTCAGCATTTTGGTAAGTGTTTCCTCAGAACCTTCCAAAGATCTTCATCCAGAACTTCCGGATAGTGACCAAAACATCCATCACTTTAGGGTCCACATCTCACTGCGTGGAACCCCACACCATTTTCGCCGCGGTCGTTGGCTCCAGCCGTCCTTACTATCGATTTCCTTGCTGTCGCTAGTGCATCTTCGCTGCCACGTGCCGTTGTAGTCTCCACTTTGCCAAGTTAGGGCAAGCGGCATACCCGAGTCTTCTCACTTCAATTCCATGCTCGGGAGTTCATCCTCTGTGGTACTCTATTGTTTCCGCTCCTTTTCTTCATGAATTATGTGTTGAATCACATGAATTGAATCAAGCGAAATAGTTAGTGTTATTTCGTCAGTGCTCACTTAGAATGTCTGAGCGGATTCCATTCAAAACTGCTTTGGCTAAGTGCTTTGAGTGATTTAGAACCTCTAGACATAAGCCACTCAGAACTTCTACATATAGAATGAATTAACATTTCCTAAACTTTTTGAAACCAATTCACTTCAATTTTTCAAAAAAATTATCTGGCTCTATGTGCACTTATCTCCTGCTTGCATGGGCATATGGGCCTTTACGACACAATCAATAATTCAATTCATTTTCAATTAGATCTCTCATCTGTATGCTTTTACAGGGTTAGTATGTCTTTCAATGATGAGCAAAGACTGTTGGTAGTTGGAAATGGTAGTCCACAAGTAGCAATTACAACTCAGATAGTGGCACTCCCTATTAGTGGTCTAATAATGGTGTTGCATCTTTTGTGGTCAGCCACTGCACTCCCAAGAGGACGAGGACAAGTGAGGAAGAAGACAATCCTTCTCAAACACACTCCACTTGTAATCAAGTAAGTTATGTGGATTGGAATTATATTGATGCGAATGAAGAATTCTCCCTTGTCCATCAGGAGTGTACAACTATTAGCTTTGATGGTATCATGGCTTTGAAGCAAGACAGGAGCAATAAGTTGATAATTCAATTCTATGCCATGGTGTACTTCAACACGAATAAGGTTAGGAAAATCAAATGGATGACTCAAAGAGAGAAGTTTAGCACTACATTTGATTAATTTGTTGTTGTTACAATCCCCTATCCATCAGGAGTGTACAACTATTGCCTCAGCATGTATGAGCAATGCTTTTCACTGTCATAGCCATTAGTTTTGAATCCTGGAACCTCTGAGCAAGATTGTCTGGAACCTCCAAGCAAGGTTTATTTTGTGAGTAATGGCTAGTTTTGACAGTTACACCTTGTCTCTCTTCTCTCTTGCCTTCTTGTGAGTTACTTTGAGAGGGAGAAATTTTCAGGATTCAGATTGGATTTCCACCAAGCATTCAAGCAAGTAATCACTTTCAAGCTGAAGATCAAGTTCTTATTACTCTTAGAGGTTGGTGCCTCCTAGACGGATCGACATCACTTGGGAGTCTTCCAACTTGTGAAGAAACCAAGAAGTTTGTGAATGTTGGAGCTCGTCTACTGCAAGGTGAAGAGCTACCAAGAAGTGAAGGACATTTCATATCGGTAAGCCTCTTGTGGGAAGAGCACGTTTCAGTGATAGTTTTGATAATTGGATCAAGCTTTCTCAATGGAGACGTAGACCATGCCAAAGGTCCGAACTTCAGAAACAAACAACTTTGTCTCCTCATGTGTTTGTTCTTGCACATACTCCATAGTTATCATCACTATCTGTTGTATCTTGCTTGCTAGGTTGTTAGATTTTGTTTTCCGCAATCTTGTTTGATACTTGCATTTTTAGGAATGACTTTTAAGAAATTCTGTTCACCCCTTTTTAGACATTATCCTCGATCCTTCAACCGTCAAATCGTGTGTGAGGAAAGGTCGGCCCAAGGCCAAACAAATAGCTGAGTGGTTCGCTTCATGCGCTGCATCAGGCTTTCGACCTTTCAGGGCAAAGCACGTTTCGGCAGTGGCACATGAAACTAGGCCATGTAGCGGTAGTTTATTTTATTTTTTTCATTTTAACATAACACTACGTAGTTCTAGTTTCTTAAGTTCATACGTAAGTATATAACTGGTCCAAGAATTTTTTTTCTTTTCCCTTTTATTAATTTTCCCATTTAATAGTTCTTATTCCGTACATCTATAGCAATGTACCGATGCATTCGTTTTTTGATTTTGAAATTTCTAAATTGCATTTTTTTTAGATCAAAATTTCATATCTTATAAAGCTAGCGTCTAATTCATGATCCATTTGAACCATTGTGTTGCACATGATGAGATCATGGTTATTTTTTGTTCTGCATTTATAAAGACGCTAGTTCTGCTAGCCGAGAGTAATGTAGGATAACCTACTCTATAGCTCACGTTGTTGAGCTAATGGGCGTAGTTGAGCCCCGTTGCTGGCTAGTATAGTTTGTTTGTGCATCTTCTCATACATGCATACATACAAATCATTAGAGGAAAGTAAAATAATGACAAAAGTATTAATTAAACATAATCATCGTAATTTTATTACATTGTTGTTACAACAAATGAGGATGCATGAATCTACAATAATTACATGGATAAACTAAGTTAAAATTTCTAATGCTCGGTGAGGTTGAGCTTGGAGGTAGAATTTATCTTGTGAATACTTGTGTCTACTCGAAGTCGTCGAGTATATGCACTTGAGACCCGAGTTAACTCAATTTTGTTGTCAGAGGTTCTTTTTGTTTTAAAATTTTTGGGAGGGGTTTTTGAAATAAGGTTTTGCCGGTACCTTCTTCCATACTGCAAATTAGTGTAGTATGCAATGGTTGCCATGAGAAACAAATAAGGTTAGTTAGAAAATAGTTATATAATTTTTTTCAAAATGGTCCGAGAGCTACTTTTCTAAGACCTTACTTTGGACTGGATAATAGGGAATAAAAGGGGGTTTAGTGTAAATAGTTTCTTTTAGGAAGAACATAACTGATTTTCCTAGTCATCTCCATAGGAAAATGCTTTTCAAAATATTTTAAAGAAAATGGATCTAGAAGACCCATTCCCACCATCCATAAATAGAGGATTAGTATGCACTAACCCCAAAGCCACCCAAAGTTATCCATTCATCAAAACCGACCTGAACCAAATCTGGTTTGGAAACATGCACAGAGAGGGCACGAGTAGCCAAGCAGCCGCTCAGCACCTAAAAAAGGTGTCGGCAATGGCAGCTCTTTTGCTTAAAGGCTTAGCCCACCCAAGCCTAGCCTACTAGCATCCGAGC
This sequence comes from Stipa capillata, assembly GCA_019208055.1. Lineage (NCBI taxonomy): Eukaryota > Viridiplantae > Streptophyta > Magnoliopsida > Poales > Poaceae > Stipa > Stipa capillata. The sequence continues at coordinate 41,235 of JAGXJF010001402.1, read as the reverse complement.
TTGGTAGAGTCGAATAGGAAAGGGCCAAGGAAAGGACAGGAACCAGCTCCAAATTTGCAACCGACCTGCTGTAGCTATAGTAGAGCTATAGTGCAATGGGCGATAAGCATCGGGCCACACAGGCCATGGGGTCTATGGGCCTTTTTGATTGGTCTGTGGCTGTTGACAAAACTGTTATTAGTGGCTATCTGGAAAAGCTGATGTTGCTGCGAGAAAGTGAATATGGCTTTTGGTTGATCCAAACCATCTATAAAATTTTGGAAAATGAGCATAGAAGCTTCAGCATATTGCAAAAAGCTGGCAGAAGGTATCTTTTTCAAACAGCGGAATTTGCACTGCAAAGCCCACGGCTACTGTTAGCAAAAGCTACTGAAAAACTGGCTGTTTGGTTGGGCTGCAACTTTTTCCAGTGAAAAGCTGCTAAAAAGCCCAACCAAACACCCCCTATATGTACCCCATAGGAGCCCATGTGCTGTTTAGGGTGGAAACGGATCGGATACGGATCGGATAGTGCCCTTCCCACTTTCATTTCCATATTTTCAAAGCGAATACAGATATGAATATGGATGTTGTCAAATACGAATATGGATCGGATGTTACTCGAATATGAATACAAATCAGATATATACTCAATTCGGTCGGATACGAATATCCTACAGCTTTAATGATAGACTATGGTAAACCACATAACTAGATAAGTGCATGAACATGATGATGAGTTAATAACATATATAAATCGATGACATACGATAGTAATATGTTCTATATGGATAAGTGATGATAAAAATTTGTCTCACATAGAGAAGTAGAGTTTTGCTATGCCTATTGAGCTTGATGGGCTATATAATTGGGCTAAGGAGTTAGAGACTTAGAGAGAGTTGTTGAAATAGGTTAATATAACTTTATTTGGATACGGATATATCTGTATCTGTATCCGTATTTGTTTTATAATCCAGTACCATATCCGCATCCGCATCCGAGAAATAAATCCAAATAATATCTGTATCCGCATCCGTTTTTAATTTGGATACGGATATTGCTTACCGTTTTAGTGTTTTCTCGAATATGAATATCAGATAATACGGATTATCCACTGCCAGTTTCCACCCTTATGTGCTGTAGGGTGCCACAAAGGCCTTAACAAGCCCAACTAGCCGCCACTATACGACAGAGGAGAGCAAGAAAGAAAAACAACATAAGAAAAGCAAAGAACAGAAGTAAGATAAGCAAGAAGTCAGCATAAATCACCAAATCAAGAAAGGTATAACAGAGCACCATGTTTAGTGCTTGTTAAACTGAAGTGCTTGTTGATGATTGAATGGTTTGGGGATAAGGGACCCTCGGCTCTATTTTATCGTAGGGTTTTCTTAGGCACCTATATGTAGCATCTGTTCTTATCATATTCCACCCTTTCCTTGTTTCTTAGAGAGAATCATCACAAAATAGGCTCCAGATCTAAGTAGAAACTATTCTTCGATTTAATAATTTGATAGATAATAAGAATCATGTTCTAATGGCTAGAACCATCCATCAGTAGCATGATATGGTAAGATCAGGGAGCGCAAGCACACAAGCATACTACATATCAGTGCATGGAAGTATCAAGTCATCATGTGTCAGTTTAGAGAAGAGGTAATAATAACTTCTTAGCAAGCATAGCATATATATAACACATTGACATACCAGCTCAGGCCAAGAGTAGCATCAGTTCTTTTATCATCATGGTAATCAACTCTAATACTGAAATAGATAGGCAAACTAATAAAAATACCTAGGAAAAAGGGTTGTTTGTTAAGACAAGATCACATGTGCACATGAATATAGCACTTAAGGTCACATTTATGCTAGTCTAGTGCACCGACATGTTTGCTATACATGTGTATAGTTGCGGCAAGGGCTAAGCCTAATTTAGTATTAAAAGACCACCAAAAAAGAGAACTAGAGACTACCTTTAACACAAAAAGTCTCAGATTTAGGTTATAATCTTCTCTCTTCAGTACCTTCCTAAACCTAGATGCTAGAATGGAACCCATAGTAGCAAAAGTATGCTTTTGAGCCAAACATCTGCTATACTGTATCGTTAAAGATTTACTAAGCATATGGAAGCATGGTATGGACATGCCCATACTAGATCAAGCATCAGCAACCAAGAGCAATCACCAGAGCATCTTTATAGGCCATCATCAACCATGGAAAACCTTAGGACCAGGAGGTAGGAGATGGTAGGAACCAAGGAGCTTACCTGGAGGTGGACACCGCCGCAGTTATGGTGGCGGCCAACTCGACCACCTTCCGGCAGCGGTGGCAACCAACAAAGGCGTGGCCGAGTCCCATGGCCATCATGCCACTACAGCATGAGAAGAGACTGAGCGAAGTGATGTCGGTGACCAACGAGGAAAGCACTGCATGGTTCATGTCGTGCCGGCGACCTCTCTGCTCCGGTGAGCCAAAGACCACCTACGTGGTCAACTTCACCAAGGAAGCCGACAATGATGAGGTGACACGGGTAACGAGGTGGACAGTGCAAGCACCCATCGTGGTTGTAAAAGACCGGCTAGAGATGAGCCCCAGCATAACAGGCAGTCTAGCCGACGCCCACGAGCTAGAGCCTGAATCCTAGGTTCGTGGTGGCAATGCAATTCAGAGTGAAGAGGCAAGATGGCAGGGTGGAATCGATGCGAGCGATAGATGGGAGCACGGTGGTGCTCTCATCGGTGTCTATTGCAGTGACACATGACGGATTGGTGGTGGCAAATTCGGATGGAGCTGAATAGGGGATAAGAGAAAGGGGATCGAGTAGGTACAGGGGAGAGCGAATGACAGGGAGAGAGAGTAGGATTGGGAGTTTGAAGGGCAGCTAGATGGGCCAGGTGGACCGGCCTAATAGTCAAGCCGGTTCACCCCGAAGTGGGTCGATGGGTCAACATAGGTGGTATCAGAGCCAAGTTCAAACCTTTAGACACGTAAGCCTAAGTGGGAAACCAGGGAGCCTAAGGAATGTAAATCTAGACTTACGAAATTAAGCATACTCAACTATAGTCATTTCCTCTAATGCCTATTATAGTTGTTGAAGTACTGTTGTTGTTTAAGTTACGTTTCTAAAGTCAGTGTACTTGTTTAAGTTTACCAGTTTTCTAACTTGAGTTTCTTCCTCTTGGGAAGAAGATGGCAAGTTGGCCCTTGCCGTGTACCACTCATGTTGAGTGGCACAAGCCGGAGGCGTACCCGAGTTCCTGGCAAGATGTGCTTGTGATGTTGTTGGGTGCCTTGTGCATCCGGGAGCGGTCGTCGTTGGTTGTGAGGACTTTCTTCAAGGGACCCTTTGTGATGTACCACCAGGCGGAGGTGACACTTCCAAAGCTAATGACAGTCTTGGACCTGACTTACCATGGCACGAGCCGTTGTGACTTTTTTGCCTTGGAGTTGGCGATGCTTTATGCTACCTTGGCTCTGGGGGACGCAGACTACTACAGAACAAATCATCGCCCATAGTTATCATCGCATACGGTTCTACTGACCATCACCACCGGCCGGTCACCGATGTGAGGGGCTACAAAGGCCTATGCGATGATAGCCACATCGCACATGGCTGAGCTTTCCGGCCTGTGTGCGATCAGATCCACATCGCACACATTCAAATTCTACGAATCATGTGCGATGAGCGTCCACATCGCACACGGTCCTTTCATCCAGAACATGTGCAATGAGTAGCCACATCACACACGGTCATCGAAACAGAAACGTGTGTGATGAGCAGCCACATCGCACAGGTCCTTACCTCCGGCCCATGTGCAATGAGTAGCCACATCGCACACGGTCATCGAAACGGAAACGTATGCCATGAGCGGCCATATCGCACACGATCCTTACCTCCGACCCGTGTGCAATGAGTAGCCACATCGCGCACGGTCAGAAGCTCAGGAATGTGTGTGTTGGTGAGGACATCACACACAAATCTACCGTCGGAACCATTTGCGATGGTGGGCACATTGCACACAGCCAAAGTTGGCCATGTGCACAGCAACAACAGCAGGAATTTATCAAGCAACAATATCATTTCATAGGATTCATCAGCCATATCTAACAAATTTCACCACCAACACAAAGAAAATAAAGACCTGCCCCTTTTTTGGTATGACATGCAAGGCGAAGAAGTTGGCAAACTGTCCTCTAACTTTGATAATGTCAGCATGGCTCAATGATTTTTTGTCCATCGAATTCAAAATCTGCACGAAGTAATTAAATTTAGATTTTGAGGAATTACGGCATCAATTTGGGCATCAATTAGCATTACTTAGCACTTAGGAGGAATGTTGTACCAACTGTACCTTACAGACATCATCGGTCCCGTGACCCAACACCGACGGGTTTCCCTTTGGTGAGCACCTCCCTCCACGCTAGATGTACTTGGCAAAAGCACTATACAAGAATCATGAATTCCCGAGTAGTCACGAGGTGAGTCACGGAGGGGATTAAGGTGGATGGCTTTGCTCCATTTAGGTATGATGATAATTAAGATCCAATGTTCTCTGCAAATAAAGAAATCACAACCCGTGTGGAATGATGACAACAGAAGTATAGTTAATGTATGAAAATACACTTACTCCTGATTGTATGGAAGTAGAATGAATTCTTTATTCTGTTGAGTCATCAACGCCTAGACAACATAATTGTAGATCGTTTGCTTATTCCCCTCGATTTGTTGATGAGAGACCAATTGTGGATCCAAGAAACCCACCGGTTCTTTCCGTGCTTTGCATTCAGTGATCATGTGCCTAAGCGTAGGAAAGAAAGAGTTATCATTTAGGAAATAAAAGAAAGTTGCTTGAATGTGGAATTTCTTTATAAAATACTTACAATGTGAAGCATGTCATGAGGGAGGCATCGATCATATCCAAGTTGAAGAGGAGGAACAAGTCCTCGAAGCCCACCGTGCAACAATTATCCAAATCATGAAGGAAATGCTCCTTCTTGAAGAACACGGGAAGGCTCGACTCATCTGCTTTACATAGATTCATATAGTGGTCATGGACCCTTTGGGTAAACAAACCTGCCTGCACCAAGTCTCGGGGGAGTAGCAATGACTCTCCTTTCTGGTACTCTTGTGCGAGCTCCACTAGGGAAACAGTCGGTTGAATTCTTCATCGCTTAACCCCATCTCCTTGCCCTTGCCCTTCGGCGGCACTCTCGTACTCTTAGTCTTAATTGGGGGGCGGTGGCGGTACGTCAAGAATTGATGGTGCCAGAGGCACCAACGCTGGCTCGGGTGACTCTTGAGCTGGTAGGTTCGAAGGCAGCTCGGACCGCGTGCTCATGAGCACATGTGGTGAGAAGAGCGGCTCAGATACAGGAGCCAATGGTGAGGAAGCAATAGGCGGTGCTGATGTGAGCTCAAGAAGGAGTATGTCCTTCTTTGGCCACTGGACGAATGACATCTCCGCCTGCCCCAAGGTCTGGTGTTTGGCATCCTTGCTTATGTGAAAGAGTGGGAGGCTCTGAAAGCCATGCTCGACTTTATTGATGGTGCACCTAGCAAACCCTGGCCGTATCGGTACACCGTGCACAGTAGATCCCTCAGCCGGCAGATGAACCATACCGTGAGCTACCACCAAGGGAAAGGCCATGTGCGTTGTTGGCACTTGTAGCTTGCACTTCGTCAACCCCGTGATGTCGTCGATAGGAGACTTGGCTATCTCAAGAGGGCCTTCACCCCCATCAGGAGCTGATGCATAGCTACTCCTGCGTGCACTGGGGCTTGGGTGTGTAGGAGCTTCCAGCACTTGTGCTCTGTACCTCTCCTCTCACACAGCTCTTTCTTTTGCCAGCCTTTTCTCCATCATGCCGGCAAACTGGCTGAGTAGCTCTTGTTTGATCTGCTCCTTTTTCTACTCGGCTCTCTCCCTTTTCCTCGCATGCATCTCCTCCGCGTCTTGTGGGACGCTTTTCCTATGGCCGACATTGGTCCCTATTGCCCTAGAACAACCCGAGGGCTCCTTAGTTCCCAAAGTAGCCATGAGAATGTCATTAGAGCCTTGGGGCTGGAACGAGCCTTGTGAAGCCTGGACACTCAGCTCTTTCTACAAATAAAAACCTATAATTAGTACGTATGTAAGCATTGTGGTAATTATAGATGGACTACTAAATCAGATAGTTGGTCTTACCATAGATTGGTACACTTCCTAGTCTGCTGGGTTGGGCAACACAACCTGACCCGAGAAATCGGTTGTAGACCTCGCTCTCAGGAAGTCTCTTTCCTGATCTCTTGCAACATCAGGAAAAGGCACTTGTGCCCCCCAAAGGTGTAGGTTTTCATCCTCCTCCCAAATCTTCTGCTTCCCGTAGTATACTTTGACCCCCATACTATGGGGGTGTTTGTTCTTCGTGATTAGAGCCTTGCCTGCCTCACTCCTAGCTGGAAAATCTGGCATTCGCCGAATCTCCACAAATCTGGCCCACTGCTCAGGCTTAATGTGTGGATACTTTGGCAAGGCATCCTTATTCCCCTTTATAACATTTTTGTGCAACACGTACTTAAAATTGCAAAAAGCATACTTCGCCTTCGAGAGGGCACTTTCTTCCACCTAACTTTTCCACTGCGCCAGCACCCTGAAGTTTTACATTATCTTGACCACTATGGCCTCGTGCTCCTCCTTAGTAACCTTCTTTGAATCCTCCAAGTCAATGGGGACCCTTTCCCTTACCACTGACCCGCACATAGTTCAGAACTACTTCTCTGTTTTTTCTACTTCGGTAGGAACCCCGGTTTTCTTGTCGATCACCTCCACTTGCCATACTCCTTTCAGCTTCTTGCTTGGTTTCCTAATTCCTCTTCCCTTTTTTACAAGTGATTGTGTTTCTGGCTCAATGGTACCTTCTGGCTGTGATGATGATTTCTCATCGAACTCTCTCACCAAAGAATCCGGTGATTCATTACCGGACGTCATAGCTTCATAACAGGAGAATAATTAAACAACTAGATCATTCTAATGTGTATGGTAGCACACAATTAACCAATAACTAGATGTTCTAATCAATAAGTAGATCATTCTAACGTGTATATCAGCACACAATTAACTCTTACCTAGATGTTCTAGCTATCCTGTAATAATTAATCTATACTAGTGAAGGACCCATGTCCTTAGCAAGGTGATACCAAACTCAAACTGCACATACTGCCTAATGCCCTAAACCCATCCAATCACCAACAGCACACCCTATGATTTAGCCCTAATTTGCCACTAGATGTGAGGACAGGAAGAACCCTAACCTGTCAGGGAGCGTGTTAGGCAGGCGGTGCTAGGAAGGGGGTCGTGGACGGGTCGGCGGCGCTCCGGGAGGGGTCATGGATGGGTCGGCGGTGCTCCGGAAGGGGTCGTGGACGGGTCGGAGGCGCTCGGCGAGGCGGTCGTGGAGGCGCTCAGGGACGGGAAGGTGGCGCTTGGAGATGGGGAGGTGGTGCTCGTGGACCGCGAGGCAGGGCTCGGGGACTCGTGAACGAGGAGGTGGAGGCGGAGGCAGTGGAAACTGGTGCGAGGCGGCGCGTGTAAAGACGAAACGTTTGGGGTGATGTTTCGGATCAACGCGCGGGGTGCCCTTATGAACAAATACCATCGCACACGGTCATCTGGTCCCACCCGTGTGTGATGTGAGTCACATCACACACAGGTATTTAGGTAAAACCGTGTGCGAACTGATTGCACATGGGTAACTGGGAAGGACCGTGTGCGATGTGGGTCACATTGCACACGCATATCCTTTTACCACCATGTGTGATATGTCTCACACTGCACACGTGTCTCTCGTTTGACCGTGTGCGATGTGTGTGGGTGGGTATACGCTGACTCTTTTTGATGCACATATCACTCCAACATCATGCTCTAGTCCAAAGGATTACATATTCAAAATGAGTATCAAATTCAAAATTTTCAACACTCCACTACATAATTTCCTTTGTAAACTAGCCCATCGAAATGATCTTCTCGTAGGTAGCAAGTTTCTTCATGGTCTTGCTCATCGACTCTTATGCATTCTCCAATAGGCGACAAGTCATCGAACTGATTCTATTCATCCTCGTCGACAACATTCTCAACTCCTATGATCCTCCTTTTTCCATACATCACTATGCGGCAGTTCTTATGTGCAAGGTCTTTCACATAGAAGATTTGGGAAGCTTGGGATGCTAAAATGAAGGGTTTATTTCTGTATCCCACTTTGCTGAGATTGACGTACGTAGAACCTTAATTGTCAACTTGGACATGTCTGAGACCGACCCATTTGCACTTGAACAATGGAATAGAGAATGTTACATAGTCAAGCTCCCAAATCTCCTCTATGATCCCTAGTAAAATTCCTTCTTTCCATCTGTATCTATGGCTTCTACTCGAACAGAGATATTCTGAAATGTGGTCTTCTCATCTTGATTCTTCGTGTAGAACATGCACCCATTTATGTCGTATGCTTGCCAACTTTGAACTATAAATGCTAGCCCTTTAGCCAACCACGTTAGCGTGTCATCCGTCGGCCCATCAACGATACGGTTCAGTAATCATTGGCTAAATGTCTGGTTGTGCTTGTTCAAGATCGAACTGTATGGCACTTTTTGGAACTCTTGCCATAGCTTGTCCTCGTGTTCTTCAACATAAGGGGAAACTATTTTCATGTGCTGCAAAACCATAAAATAGGCTATGTCAAATAAATGAGTTTCCTTCTAGTTGACTTCTTTTCCGAGAGTCCTTTTTCTAGATAGCCTTCCCTCAGGGCGAGACCTGGGCACACTAATGGGCTGTGAGTTGTGCATGTAATCGGTGCAAAACTCAACCACCTCCTCCGAGGTAAAACCTTCAACTATACTGGCATCAGGCCGATACCGATTTTGAACATAGTGCTTGAGTATTCCCATAAACCGCTCGAATGGATACATGCTACGTAGGAACACAGGCTCACACATCTTTATCTCGTACACAAGGTGTGTAATAAGATGGACCATGACATCGCCGCCGTACTCTCCGACCTGCCACTACCACAGCACGTGCCGCCGCCACCGGCAGCCGTGCCACATCCCCCAGCCCCGCTCCAATTAGCTCGAGCCGCCGCGCGCTGTCCCTCCAACGAGCTACTGCCGCCTCCAACAACCCACCGTGCCACTCAATCGAACTGATAGATTCAGGTCCAGGTCGATCGATCTATTTAAGTCATATGATATCGCACATGGTTACTAAAAATGACCCGTCACTGATAATTACAACATCGCACATGGTCAACCGGGAAACAACATCACTGATTCACTCTTCCACATCACACACGAGCGATAGGATATAACCATGTGCAATGACTAGCCATATTGCACACGGTCAGAAGCTCGGGTATGTGTGCGTTGGTTAGCACATCACACATGGGTCTTCCGTCTAAGCCGTGTGCAATGACTAGCCACATCGCACACGGCCTGAAGCTCGGGAATGTGTGCGTTGGTGAGCACATCACACACGGATCTTCCATCTAAACCGTGTGTGATGGTGGGCACAGTTTGGCCGTGGGCAATGCAACAGCAACAACAGGAATTTATCAGGCGATAATATCATTTCATAGAATTCATTAGCCACATTCACAGAATTCATTCATCAGCCACATACACGGGCAAATATATATGAGACTTTCCAAATATATATGAGCAAATTCAACATATATATAAGCGAATTAAAATATACATCCCATTGTCTTACATAATTTATAAAATGAAAATAGATAACTACAAGTTCTCAAGCAGGTGATCTTCGTCCACGAGCTCTGGCACCAGAGGGACGACCCTACGGACCATGAAGAAGCTCACTTGGTCAACAGCCCATCTGGTGTACTTCGCTTGGAGGCAACAAACGATGCTGCGGTAAGTGGTGCGCTCTGGCCCACTGGAAGTATAGCTAACGAGGAATCGCCCCGACTCATGGTGTGCTTCCACGATGAACTTTGCTCGTGGGTACTTCTTGGCCAACACACAGCAGATGACGAAGGTGCCAGAGTGCCATACTCCTTCAATGTGCGCATAGAGGAGGGTGCCCTCTATGTTCCCATAACCACACTGGATGGCTTTAACCATCTCATGGGAGAGGTGCACCTGCAAGTTGTCGGAGGCGCTTCTGTGTACATACTTGATTGGCGATAGAGGAGGCGACAGAGAAGGCGACGGAGGAGGCGACGGAGAAGGCAACACCCTCTTGCGCTTCCTAGCCGTGCGGGAGGAGCTACCCATAGGATCCATTGCAAAGCAGGCGGTGATGTTTGAGGGTAGAAATCGAAGAGATGAAGAGGAGGAAGACATACAGTGCACGCTTTTGACAATGAAGAAGAGGAAGACACACCGGCGCGACCCCTCGTCTCCCGCCGCCTCGTGTACCGGCGCAACTCCTCATGTACGCCCCGCGTGACTCCTCGTATAATGCCGGCTCGTGTGTAAACAGTAGAGGCGCATAATTTTGCAACAATTAATAGGGGAAAGGGAGAGGCCAACTGACCTTACACTAGTTGCGGCATTCAGATGGACGTCGACCCTCGGGGCAGTGGCGGTGCTCCTCCTCCTCGCGGAGGTGGTCGAGGCGAATGGAAGATGCGATGTTCATATATATGTTCCATTATCCTCGACGGTTGCAATAACATTTTAGAACAAAATAGACATTTCGAACACAGATTAAATAGACATTTTGAACATAGATTAAGAAGACATTTCCAAACATCACATAACAAAAAAAGGCTAGTTCGTTACATTACATAACAAAAGGCTAGTTCATGCATATACACATAATGTGAAGCAAAAGGAAATAAGAACTATCTAGCTAAATCCTCTCCAGTGGGAGATCTTTGTCCAGAGGTTCCGGCCTCAGAAGGCAGACAGTAGCAACTTTGAAGAAGCTCAATATCTCAGCACCCCACCAGATGTACTTCACGTGGAGGCGCAAGATGGGTTTTTGAGCGTGCAACGGATGAGGATATGCCCCGGCTCGTGGTGAGCTTCAATGAGAAATTGGTGCCGTGGAAACTTCTTATGCGGGATACACCGGACGACGTATGCACCGGAGTACTGCACGACATCGGTGTTGTACGCATAGAGGAGGGTGTCCTCGGTGTCACCATACTGGTCCAACCCCAGTGCTTCATACGTGCCGCGGGAGATCTTCATGTTCATGCGCGCGTGGTCCTCACAGATGGGCGAACGAGGCGACACTCCGTACTTCCGCTTCCCCAAAGAGCTCCCTGCAGTGGCCATTGTGAGAGATCGAGGAGGTGGCTGGAGGGCCGAGGAAGGAGAAGGGGATCGAGGAGGTGGCTGGAGGTGGCGTTTGGAGGAATGAAGAAACAGAGACATCGAAGAGATCAAGAAAGCATGTGGTTTATAGGGGGGACGGACTCTTTGTGTTGCTCACCGCACGCGAACCCTAGGCGGTTGCGGTCGCTACTGACTTAAGTGATATGACATCGCACATGGTTATCAAAAATAACCGTCACCAATTTTCACAACATCGCACACGATCAGTCAGGAAAAAACGTCACCAATACATCCTACCTCATCGCAAACGGACATTTACGGGTGATTGCGTGCGATGTGCCCCATATTGCACACGGACCATTTTGTCCAGGCACATCACACAAGGGCGTGATTTGGCGACCGTGTGCGATGTTTGCATCACTTACGGTTTGTGCGGAACCGTATATGATGAAGCGTCTTGAAAGACATGTCCTATAGTAGTGGCATGTGGACCAGACTTTAGTGATGCAATGTACATGACGCTACCGACTTACTCTGAGGCACCTGCAGAGGCGGCATACTTTGAGTTCCTTCGTCACCGGAAGGGCGAGGCTCTCCGTTTTTTTAGAGGAGCACCCAGATCACCACATGCTCCTTGGGACTATTGAGTAACTCAGAGAGGAGGCGATGGTGGGCCGTTACAGGTGTTTTGACCCAGTTCAGCCTTGGCTGCTTCAGGAGGAGTGCAAGATGCGCATTGCAAGTGGAGACTTGGAGCCACCACCGGCAACATGACGGAGCCCGATGTACCCGTACCATATTATTTTGTTGAGGACAGAGAGGAGGACCCAATTGAGTTACACTGGCGGGCCTGAGGACCTGATATGGTTAGCTCTAACTCTGACTTGTCAGTGTGGTCGATTGGTAGTACTCCTGCCGACCTAGTAGAGGCTTGCTTTGGAGGTGAGACTGACATTTCCTCTGGTGACTCCGATGAGGACTACAGTCCCTCACATGCGGAGTTGCGTTCAGCGGCTACCTCAGGGGCTCCACACAGGAGCAGGCGGCTTCATGGCGAGCTTGCCATGGAAACTGACCCATGAGTCTGTTGTGAGAGCGGAAGCGATTAGTTCTTTTGGGGTTGTAAGATAATAGTGGTTGGCTAGTAGTGCCGGTTTTGGTAGTGTTAGCCTTGCATAGTAGGTATATGTTTGCTCTAGAGCTAGATCGTAGTAGTAGTACCTTATATGTAATGCCGCTGCTGTACTTCTATCTTTCATGTATAATAAAAGTATGTGTTTTTATACGGTGTTTATTCCTTCTTATGTAATGATTGCCTTAGTAGAAGTGATCATGAAGATGGAACTTAAAATACCCTAGTTAGAAAGTATTTTAAGTATTCTTCCTTCATGATACAACTTCAAGAGATGTCGGGAGCTAGGGAGGAAACCCTTAGGAAGGAGACTAAAGAGCAAGCTAAGAGAGAAGCACAGATGAAGTCCAAGGGGGAACAAGAGACTAACCCCAAAATTGGTAGAGACTCACATCAACCTTCTAAAGACGCACCACCACCTCCACCTCCACCACCACCAAGACACACCACTAAAGAGGCTATGCTGAATTTTATGAGAAAGATGGAAGAAGATACGAAGGCAGCTCAGGACAATCAAAACAAGTTTTTAATGAATTTTTCAAAAAAAATGAGTGGTAGGCCTAGGGATGCACCAGCAGCATCAGCGGGAGTGAGTTGGGGAGATTTCTAACAAACCAAGCGCCAGACGTTCTCTACTTTAGTTGAACCAATGGATGCAGAGTATTGGTTGCTAGACACTGAAAGCAAGCTAAAGGTGGTGGGATGTAATAATGAATAAAAGGTTCTTTATGCTACCCATAAACTGGCACGACCTGCAGCAACTTGGTGCACAAATGTCAAGACGGTTCAACCTATTGGAAGGATAATTACCTCGGAGATGTTCAAGAAGAACTTTCGGGAGGCACATGTTCCATCCAGTATTTTGGAACACTCAAGAACAAGGAATTTGGAAACCTGGTTCAGGGCAATATGTCCATAGTCAGGTACGTTCATGAGTTCGATCGTCTATCTCGGTACGCGATGGAAGAGGTGGATACAAAAGCGAAACATCAGAAGAAATTCATGAATGTACTTCACCCATTCTTGACGATGCAACTTAGGCTGATCGGGTGAGTGAATTTCAAGACTTGGTATATCGTGCCATCACTTTGGAAAATGACTACCGCTAAGTGCAGGATGACAGAAGGAAGAGGTTCAAGACTAAGCCACGGCAGAACCAAGCAGGAAGATTTCGGCAAGGGAACTATGTTTCTCAGCAAGCCAGACCAAGCAGAGTGCCACCCCCTAGGACATCTGTGCCACCACCTCCACTGCAAGTTCAATGCTTTAAGTGTTGTGGGAAATCATTATGCAAATTAATGCTCAAGGAACAATGGCAAGTGTTACGAATGTGGTCAACCTGGACATATGCTTCAGCAATGTCCTAATCCACATCTGCAATAGGCACATTAGCAAGCCCCAATTCCTCCAAATACAGGAGCGAAACCACCCCAGAAATTCACGGGGAAGGGAGCAAGTAGTAGCCAAGGATAAGGGAAGAACAAGCCCTTCAGACGACTGAACTATGTTAATGCAGAGCAGGTGGGAGCGCTAGTGATGTGGTGATCCATAAGTTAACTATTTGACTCTGGAGCAACGCATTCCTTTAGATTTGAAAAGATTTCACAAAGGTTGCCTTGAGTGCTAACTCACTTAAAAGACGTCTGCATGTTCAATCCCCGGGTGGGATGGTAGTCATGAGTAAGGTTTCGAGGGGGCAAATCATAATCATTGAGGATAGAACATATTTTGTTGACTTGCTAGTGATACCTTTAAAGAGGTTAGATGTTATATTGGGTATGAATTGGCTAGCAGCCCATAAACCCATGATTGATTAAGCATCCAAATCAGTGTTGCTTATAACTGATTCAAGATATCAAGTAGTGTTCCACGGGATAAGAACTCCAAAAGTCGGTGCAGTATTTGAGTTAAACACACTAGAAGAAAAGAGCATTGAACAAACCCCAGTAGTCAAGGAATTCCCTGCTGAGTTATCTGGTATGCCGCCAGATCGAGAGATAGAATTCTCCATTGGTCTTTTACCCAATACTGCTCCTATAGCCCAAAGACCCTATCGAATGGGACCCGAGGAGTTCGTGGAACTTAAGAAACAATTAGATGAACTCTTAGAGAAGGGATTCATCAGAGAAAGTGTGTCACCATGGGGAGCACCAGTTCTTTTTGTATCTAAGAAAAATAGAGCAATTCGGATGTGTGTGGATTATAGAAATCTCAACGGTGTCATCATCAAGAATAAATACCTTTTGCCAAAGAATAGACTATCTATTTGATCAAGTCAAAGGAACGGGTGTGTTGACAAAAATTGATCTGAGGTCAGGATACCATCAAATCAAGATGAAGATTGATGATATTTTGAAGACTGGATTCGTGTCAAGATTTGGTCACCATGAATATCTCGTAGTACAATTCGGATTCAAAAAAGTGCACCAGTAGTATTCATGAATCTTATGGATAAAGTATTCATGAAATATTTGGATAAGTTCCTGATAGTATTCATAGATGACATTCTCATATATTCATGAAGCAAAGAACATACTGAACATCTTCAACAAGTCTTGCAAACACTGAGAGGGTATCAATTATATGCCAAGTTCAGAAAATGTGAATTATGGTTGAATCAGTTATCATTTTTTGGGTCATGTCATTACCAAAGAAGGAGTGGTAGTTGACCCGAAAAAGGTGAAAGTTTCTTTAGAATAGGAATCACTTACAACTATTACAGAAGTCAGAAGTTTTCCTGGCATGGCAGGATATTGTCGGCGACTCATTGAAGGATTCCCAAAAATAGCCGGACCCATGACGAAGTTATTAACAAAGGATATCAAATTCCACTAGACAGAAGCTTGTGAAAGCAGTTTCCAAAAACTAAAATAGTGACCAACCAGCACTCCAATACTGGTACTACTAGAGAGTGGCAAAGACTATGAAGTGTATTGTGATACATCCAAGAATGGATTAGGTTGTGTTCTGATGCAAGAATGAAAGGTGATTTCTTATACATCGTGGCAGCTTAGACCGCATGAGGTGCAGCTTAGACCGCATGAGGTAAACTACCTAACTCATGATTTGGAGTTGGCAGTGGTAGTTTTTGCTTTGAAGATATTGTAGGACCTAGATGGAGTTGTACTGCTTCTCTAGGTTTCAGATGATGAATACTTTGCCACAGAGTTTGTTATTGGAGTTGAATGTTAGGTTGTAAGAATTCAACATTCATGTTTGAAATGTGTATATCGGATGTTTCGGTATTCTGATCGGAACTTCTGATGTATTTCAGAAGATCCGATCTCGACTATGTTTTTAGCGCTCTGAAAAAATCGGAGTCTCCGGTTTAATGATCAGTAATTCTGATGTGTTTCAGAAGTTCTGATTTTGAATTTGAAGGTTCAGACTTTCATTTCCGGAAGCTCTGAGGTTTTCCAGAAGCTCCGAGGTTTGAGCGAACCGGATGGTCCGATGTGTTTCGGAAGTTCCGAGTTTGAATTCGGAGGTTCAGACTTTCATCTTCGGAAGCTCCGAGGTTTGTGCGAACTGGATGGTCCGAGGTGTTTCGGAAGTTCCATTGTTGAAGTCGGAATTTCTGAGCTTGAAGTCGGAGGCTCCGACTTACAATTTCGGAGGGACCAAGTTTGGAGTATGGACTCGGCTCTCAGATCGTGTATGGGAGAACCGAAGGTTCTGATCTAGGAACCGGATGTTCCGATAGTGAAAACATTTTGAGCACGTGCTTTCTAATGAATTAGAGTTTGGTCAATTTGTCTCGTAAAAATTGATGGAATTGTTTTCTCGACTAACTTGGGTCAAGTAGAAAACTTGTGCTCACAACCGGTTTGCTTGTCTACTAGTGTGCAGGGTTAATAAGTGCGACGGTGGTTCAGTCATGAGGATCGGCATGACGCCTGGAGGGCGGAGATGCGATCAAGTTGGAGGACCAAGTCGGTGCGAGGGCACTTTTGTAAAAGTGCAGACACCACCGAAGCAAAATCAAAGAAATCACCGCGGTGGCCAATGATGCGGTTTAGGATTAGGCTTGCGGTGGTAAGGAGCTTTGAGGGTGGATAGGTGGCTTAGACGCTTTGGGATGCATGCAAAGAGCCCTATGCCCTAAGGTGGGCTTTGAGGCCCAAGTGGAGAGGGGTATGTCCCTCCCATTATAAATAGGAGATGGTGGGTTTGTAAAACCCTAACTCTTTTTGGACAATCTCTTGGAAGAGCTGCTCAGGAGAGCTTTGGCCTAAGTTGAGAGGCTTTTCAACATCAAGAAAATCAATACAAGAAGAGTTCTAAAAGAGAGTACGTGTTCTTGAGTTCTCTCTCTCTCTCTTTGGATTTTCATTCTCTTGCGTCTGTCTTTTAAGATCTCTTGGATATGGTAAGTTAGTGATGAAATATCATGTTCATGTTAATTCCATCCTAGCATACCTGAAGAATCTCTCATTCCCATCTTGATTTTAGATCTATATTGGAGGAAAGATAAGTTCTTGGGGTTTTCAATTTTGATTCTCTTTGATGTTTCAATCTTGTCTTTTGGGGCTTGGAATATGTTGCTAGGATATGTGAAATGATTTCGTGTTAATTCCTTATCAACATACTTCACAAAGTCCTAGGAATCAAGGATTTGATTTTTGTTCATCTTATTAGCTAGGGCTGATTTTGAAGTTAGAAAATAGCAGATAGCAAATTGGCCTTTTCTCTTAGCACAGACAAGCTTTTGACATGATTCCAATTGGAATAGCTTCGTAAGTCTCGTGTCTACCACTGTACAAAATTTCGTTCAATTCCGTTGGATAGATCAAAATCTGCGAATATTTTTCCGAACGATAGTCTGCTAGTTTTGCCAATATCGGAAGCTCCGACTTCCTTGCTCCGGAAGTTCCGATCCACATCGGAAGTTCCGACCGGAAGTCGGAAGTTCCATTTTTTTTCCAGGGAGTTCAGAAATAGGGTCACTTCGGAACTTCCGGTAAGGTCGAAACTTTCGATATTTCTACTCCGAAACTTCTGATCTGTCTAGTTTTGGCTCCACTGATTTTGATTGTTTTTGTCGATGGTTTTCCGCTGCATTCTCTGATTTGAATACATTGCATTGTGTTCTTGTTTTCAGAAGAAAATTTTGAAACTGACATTCACCCCCCCTATCGGAAGCCACTGATCCAACAGATATGGTAGCACTAATTATATGGTGCAAAGTGTGAATTGTACACTGATCACAAGAGTTTGAAATATTTTTCACATGGAAGGAATTAAATATGTGACAATGAAGATGGTTGGAATTGATCAAGGATTATACACAGGGAAGGCAAATGTGGTCACTGATGTGACAACATGTCATCAAATGGCTCCAGAGAAGATTCCAAGAGAAATATCGCAAGACTTAAGTCAAGCAGGAATAGAGTTGGTTGATCGAGAAGGAACAGAAAAGTTGACAGCTTTAGTTGTTCAACCTGGGTTACAGGAAGAAATTAAGAGAAGACAACCAGAAGATAAATTCATTTCTGAAGAACTTCGAAGGATCATGGCGAGACAACCTTCAGTATTTACTAAAGGTATGGACAAATCCTTGTGGTACAACGGAAGGATTTGTGTCCCTAATATCACAAAGATTAAAGGATTGATAGTACGAGAAGCTCATCAAACCCCATATACTCTTCGTCCTCGTAGCACCAAAATGTACATGGATTTAAAAGGTACATTTTGGTGGAACAACATGAGACAAGAGATTGGTAAGTTCATATCAGAATGTGTTACATGTCAACAAGTAAAGGCAGAACATCAAAATCCAGCTGGACAGTGACAAATGTTACTAATTCTTGAATGGAAATGGGAAAAGTTGATATGGATTTCATCACAGGATTACCCAAGACGATGTATTGTAAAGATGCAATATGGGTAATTATAGATCAATTAACAAAGACCACACATTTCCTGGCAATCAACCAAAACGACTCATGTGAGAAACTTGCAAGAAAATATGTTGATGAGATCAACGTTGTACCCAAGAAAATAGTATCAAATCGAGGATCAGTATTCACTTCAGCATTCTAGCAACAATTGCAATAAGCCTTGGGAAGCTAGCTTGAATTTACTACTGCTTATCACTCCTAGACAGGAGGGCAAACCGAAAGAATGAATTAAATCTTAGGAGATATGTTGAGAGCATGTGTGCTTGATTTTGGAGGATCATGGGATGAACACTTACATTTACCCGAATTTGCATACAATAATAGTACCAGAGTAGCATATAGATGGCACCATTTGAAGCATTATATGTTGGTATGAAACTGAGAAATGTAAACTCTTAAACCCCGACTTTATTCGAGAAAGACAAGATGCGGTTGCCATCATTCAAGAACGATTGAAGATCGCTCAAATCCAACACAAGAGTTATGTTGATAGACGAAAATGAAAATAGAGTTTCGAGTGGGGGATTGGGTATACTTAAGAGTAAGTCCAACTAAAGGAATCGTAAGGTTCGGAGTAAAAGGGAAATTGATCCCAAGTTATATTGGACCATTCCAGATCATAAGCCGGAAAGGAGTAGTGGCACATCAAATAAAGTTGCATGAATTTTTATCCAAAGTGCATGATATCTTTCATGTTTCCCAACTTCAGAAATGCCTTAAAAGCTTGAAAAAGTTGTAAAACACTTCGAACTTGAGCTACAACCAGACTTATTGTATCTAGAGAAGCCATACAAGATTCCCGAAGAAGACTAGAAGCAACTAAGAAATCGAGCAATCAAATTCTATAAAGTGTAATGGAAAAATCATCCAATTAGAGCAGCAACCTGGGAGAACGAGGAAGATCTGTGTAGAAGCTACCCCTACCTTTTAGGCACCTTCATCTTTGGAAATTTTGAGGACGTAATTTCTTTCTAAGGGGGTAGGATGTAAGGACCTTAGTTTCACTAGCGGAGAGTACCATGGGATAACCTACACTATAGCTCGATTTGCTGAGCTAGTGGGGATAGTCGAGTCATGTTGCTAGCTAGTATAGTTTATTTACGCATCTTCTCATACATGCATACATACAAATCATTACTGATGAAAGTAAAAAAAAGAGCAAAGTATTAATTAAATATAATAATCATAATTTTATTATATTGTTATTACAACAAATGAGGATACATGAATGTATGATAATTATAATAAAAAGTAAGTTATAACTTCTCATGCCCCGTGAGATTGAGCTTGGAGGTAGAAGCTATCTTGGGAATGTTTGCATCTATTCGAAGTCGTCGAGTATATGCACTTGAGACTGATGAGTTAACGTAATTTTGTTGTAGGAGATTTCTTTTGTTTCAAAAACTTTGCGGAAGGGTTTTTGAAATAAGGTCTCGCCGCTACCATCTCCCATACTGCAAATTAGTGCAGTAGGTAACGATCATTATGCGAAACAAATTAGTTTAGTTAGAAAATAGTTACATAATTTTTTTAAAATTGTTTGAGGGCCACTTACACTAAGACCCTAACTTGTAAGTAGTTTCTTTTAGGAAGGATAGAAGTGATTTTTCTAGTTATCTCCATAGGAAAAATCTTTTTAAAATGCTTTAAAGAAAATAGATCTAGAAGACCCATCTCCATCAATAAATAGATGATTAGTATGCACTAATCTTAAAACCACCCAAAATTATCCATCCATCAAAACCGAACCAAATCTGGTTCGGAAACTAGCACGGAGGGGCGCGAGCAGCCAAGTAACTGCTCAGCACCTAAAGAATGCGCTGACGACGACAACTCTTTTGCTTAAACACTAAGCCCATCTAAGCCTAGCCTACTAGCGTCCGAGCCTGGTAGAGACAAATAGGACAGGGCGAAGGAGATAAGCATCAGGCCACATAGGTCCTTAGATCTATATATAGTCTATAGGAGCCCATGTGTTGTAGGGTGCTATAAAGGCCTTAACAGGCCAAACCAGTCGCCGGGGAAGGACAGAGAGAGCTTGAAAGGGCAGCAGCAGCCGATTGCGAGTTCGAATATTTTTATTCCCGTGATGTGCAGATGGGCCGGATCAGTGGCGCCTATAGTTAAACGGGCCAGCCCACCGGATAAGGGATGGGGGCCGTATTACCATAGGCAGCACGGCGTTCGAGCGCGTGATGGTCTGGGTCGATTTTACGATTAAGGGGAATATTGGGCCGTCGACTCACGCAGATTCGACCAAAATTCACAGTTTTCTTAACAATAATACTTTCCATAGTTTGCGCAAGTAAAAACCCTTTGCTCAGTAGTTTTATCCAAATTTTGATATCTATGTTAAAACTTCTGGATCCAGGCCGATTAGAATAAATATATTAACAATGTGAATTTGACTATCTCCTTAATTTTCTTCACAAGCATATCACACGTGAACACAAGATTGACATACACTTTTTGTCATCGTACCAGAGGATCAAGCTCTAAGTACCTTTCGCTGGTAGATCATAATATTGGACCGTTAAGCAGAATGCGCAAAGAACAAGCCTTTGCTGCAACAGTTAGGGTTGGTTTATACCGCTGTGCGTATTACACCGAAGTACAACAGTAGAGACATGTCCTCATAGCACCAAAATTTACCACTTTACATGTAAAGCAGCGGAAAGAATGAAAATCCCACTAGCTCACTTTCATGATTCCTCCGAAGTCCAAAGTATCTATTACCTCAAAGAGAAGAAACCCGGAACTTCCTTGCAGCAAATTTAAAATGAAGGGGAGCAACGCAAAAGAACAGGTACCTGCGTAGACCCTCTTCTAACTTAATGGTCAGTTCCTGCTACAAATCAAACCAGTGACGAAGACTAGACCATCTGGGAATCTGCAACCCTTCCCTGCAGATCACCCATGCTTGATGATATATACACTCTTGATCAGGCACCCCTATGATGAAAACTCGAAAACTTTACCAACACTCTGGTATCCAACAAATGACTGCTCTTTTTTCATCCTATGGTGGCTACTCGCAAGAATATACTACCTGTAGTCAATAATTACCCCAATTCATCTGAGCATGTTGTGGCTGCTGATAACCATTGGCAGGTGGCCCAGCCATTTCAACAGCTCCAGCAATTGTCTGCAATGGCTGGAGCAGTGGATGAACAGCGGCGCCAGCCAGAGGCTGTGCTGGATGGTACATCCCTCCAAAGGCACCATGACCAGCTTGAGCAGGGGCATATGCCAGGTGCTGCCCCTGAGGAGGCAGGCCATAGAAGGAGCTAGACTGGAGAGAAGAAAAATCCCGCCCAGGTGCAGAAATCCAGACAGTAGAGCCTTCACTCTGATCAACATATACCAAGCAGTAAGAAACGAGTGTAACAGATACAGTGTTTTTTTTGTCATATACAATGAATTGGACCTCTGAAGAAGAGAACCAAATAAATAAAAATGATCTTGAACTATATCAAGCCAGCACAAATGTAAAACAAAAGAAAACCTCTAAATACAAAGGGAAATTCGCTAACACTACGAGGAAATGTCTATTGCATATGTTTATGAGGTTTCAACATCAGTTATCATGTTCTCATAGTAGTACTAACAAGTATCTCAACAAAGCCTAATCATTGTGCTATAGTGCTGCACTTGATATTTGGCAATTGCATCACTTTTGGAGCTTACCAGCCATAAATTTAGGCAGTCAAGATATTAGAAGGGCAAACTTCAACAATGAATCAACGTTAGCACTCTTATATAGAAATAACCTCACCTGCAGTAGTTCCACTAAAACAATCCCAAAAATATACCAATTTCTTGAACTTGTCAATGACTAGAATTATTCAAGAAAAATCTGATAAAGCTGACTTAACTACAGCCTTTTGCTCATAGATATGCATAACCATCTGATAAAGTTGACTTAACTATAGCCTTTTGCTCATAGATATGCATAAACATTTACCTGCTGTCCAGCAATATAGATCTTATTTTCTTTGAATTGTGATCCACTGACATCACCATTCTCTGCCGACGTTCCGCTTGCGGTAACATTGTTATTTGTATAGACTGATGGACTAGAACCATATGTTGCATAGGCACCAGGGGTTACAGCATATGTCTGGCTTCCAGTGTTAGGACCAGGTTTGTATGTAGTGGCCGAGTATTTGACTGGTGGTGCAACAGCTGAACTTACAGGTGGATACATGCTTCCCGGTGACGGAGCTTGAGGAAACGCAGCATTACCCATGAAATGGTGAAGGGTATGTGGTGGAACATAGAACGGAGAGATGTACTGATTATATGGGATAAAGCTTGGTTGATAATGAGGTAGATGTACACCCACAGGCTGGCGGAACACAGGAAGAGGTTGTTGTGGGATAGCAATAGAACTTGGTATAACTCCAGGAACTGGGGTGGCAAGTGGAGTCGGCCCAGATGAAGACAGCACCAAAGAGTTGAGTTCCTGTGGTAAAAAACAGTCAAAAGGACTGAAAAAGCAAAAATGCAGGTGTCTAACAGAAATTATGAACTAATATTCAATCTAGAGAGGATAAAGGGGAAAAAACTGGAAAATAATACTGGACACTATTCATTGCGTGTAGCTCTTAAGAGGAAATTATTTCTCCAGGTTAAGATTTGTGTTTAAAATGTAGGCACCATATAAAAACACCATCATAACTTGACCTATTTTACTGTGAGAATGAAAAGCAGTGAAGGAAATGGATGCAAAACATGATAATGCACTAAATATGCTACAAGCAAACATTAACTGGCTACGTTTCCACACAACAAGCTCAGCCACTGAGATGCAACCACATACTGGGAAACAGAGAAAAGACTAGATAAAAACCTCTTGAGTCTGGCCAGCTTGCGTAGGCAGAACTGACATGTTCCCAGACTTGATAGCAGCTCCAGGAGCAGTAAATGGTGAGAGATGGCCATCAACATCAGCAATTGGCCGATAAAGTTGCGCATAATAGTTCGCGGAAAAAATCATTTGGCTGTTGCACCTGTATGTGCAATTTGACAGTGCTTATTAGACCTAAACAAAGACTTGTCATGTGACATTTTAAAATTGAGCAATTAGACAGAGGAGTCCAGATAGTACAGAGAATAGTGGATTAGAAATTGTAGTCTACATAGCATGAACATGAAAGGTTGGGCCAGGCCAACAACCCAACGTAACAGACCTTTGGAACTGAATAAATGGCTTCTGAAGCAAAACACGAAGAAGGTAAAGAATGTAGGCCAGCTCGAAAGCCTACTGTGTGCTATGGAACAATATTTCCAGCAAGAAGGTAAAGCAATGTGAAATGATGCGACATACAATGTTATGCACAGAAATTTAAAATCAATAGATCTAGGAATGTAAGTAGTCAGACCACATTCATATGAATGGAAGATATATGGATTAAAAACATGGGTCAAATAAGTACCGCACGTGCCTGATATTCAGATGTCTCTAGTAACCGAATCTGATTCCCTTGGGCTTGTGGTGTCAATGCAAATGTTGAGTAAGATGGAGTATTTTGGACCGAATCTTGGGGAATGTGAGAAGCTGATGTGTCCTTTGGTTGATCAGATTCTGTAACTTCAGGAGTACTGGATGAATTATCCACCTCTTGAGGTGAAATATTATCTGTCATTTCAGCAGTCAGCTGTTGCAGACCTTGCTCAGCTGCCACTTCAACAGTAGAGGATGCACCCTGATGACTGCAGTTCAGTTACCAAATAAAAATTAAGGATAAATGAAACTGAAAGCTACCAACTGCCTGACTGCACATAGAACTGATGACAAAAAGTTAGTCATAATGCAGAAAATAACATTAATTGCAACAAACACAAAAATTAACAAATCTACTTGTTGGTTGAGGACCACAATAGTTATTTTTATGCCCTGAGATATATACTAGCAGCAAGCTATCAGAAAACATCTGGAAACATGTCCAAGTCCAACATACGAACACAGATAACAAACAGTTAGCCCAGACCTCTCGGAAAGCAAATGTGTACTACGGCCCGATTTGGTTCAAAGGATTTTCGAAGGAATGCTATTCCATAGTAATTTTCCCTGACGTTTGGATTGGAGGAATGAGATTCACACACACAAAAAACAAGGCATTGGTTGGCAAGAATGGAGCACAAAACTTATTTAAATGCGGATAAAGATATAATAATGAAGTTCCAATATTATTAAGGATTAAGGTGAAGTCAACATATTAAGAACTTTAACGAACATCAATTAATTGAGTCTAATGGTAAGACCTAAAAGCAGAAGTAAACAATTCTCTGCCACTGGCCATATCTTAACTATATACCCAGGATTCAAGGTTCCCAAAAAAGAGTAGATTGTTGCTAAGAGCAAATAATTACCATGCACAAAAAAAATCAAACAATACCAAACACTACATCAGCAAGTATGAAAAACATGGCACTAATTCTAATATTGGAATTCACAAAGAGGACCACCAGATTCAAAACAAGTAATTTGCAGGAAGCATGTTGACTAAACAAACATACATAGTTATAGTAGTTGAACATACACAACGAACAGCTTAATAACATTGCATAGCATCAAAAACATGAACTAAAGTACAAACCTAGAGGCAGGTTCGTCCACAACTTCAGCCACCTCCTGTGATTCATATTCAGGCAGTGTAGAGCTCTTCTCACTGTCATGGTCATTTGGAAAGCCTGCAGTTTGCTTAAAACTGGTGCCAAAACTGCCAAAACTGAGCCCGTATTTTTCCGACTCTGTGACCTGAAGGTGATCCGGAATAATGACATGCTGCTTATCAAGTAACTGCATATCACCGAGTCTTTTGTCCACTTTCGAAGAAGTATCTTCCTTATGAATGGAAGTTGATGCCGGAACTGACTGCGGAACAACCTCCACAGTAACAGGTACATCATCATGGGTAACATTTTCAGCTTGGGTGGGTTTGCACGTTGATTTTGGTTTCCACTCTTTATTTGGAACAACTAAATAACAAAATTTGCACTATAATTAGTAAAGCAAAGGATTTTTACATTCAAATATAAAACCATGGCATATAAATATTGTAACAACTGGCAAATAACAATAATCTTGAAAATAAAGAATCTGTCAACTACAAAGTGCATGGTATAAAGCAAACAGAGAGGAAATGAGAGTGGGATGGAATTAAGAATTGATCTGAGCTGCAGGAATTAATCGTTTAAATGTTATAATTGTATTTACAGAAGGAGGTTATCGCTTTCACGATAGAAAGGGTTACATACATCGACTGCAGAGAAATTTATTCATGCATGCCCTAAAGCACAATTTATTCATAACATAATCTAGCATTCTGGCTTTTTTGTTGCCTTTGTTCCCATGGAATGATCTAGCATTCTAGCCATGAAAACAAACAGTAAGTCAGTAACAACGGATAAGAACAGCTTTCCATGTGCACCAGTCAACCATATACACAGCAAGGATGAAAACCATAGTTATTAAAACTGGTCCTACCAGTTTACTGGTCCAAGTGGAAGTTCATAGTACCAACATTGCAACTTTAGTAACAATATTGTAACTTTAATTTTAATACACTTCAGTTCAAATTTAGGTGGAGTTTGGTTGAAAAACCTTAAAGCAGAGTAACGAAATCAGAATAAGCTGGTATTGGAAATGGAATGAGAAAAACCAACTTTGTTTGTTTCCTGATAGAGTAACGATATGCCTATACAATACAATGTGTGGTTCAAAACACAATTTGAAGATAAGTGTTCTGAATAGCAACTCTGCATCACCTGAACATTGCAAGCAATGGAATCCTAATCCAAAACGGAAGGATGACGAAGAGTAATCTGTGCACAAGAGATGGTGCGCACAGAAATTGCCCAAGATTCACATCAAGAAGAACAAGTTCAAAAATCAGATCAAATTTGCCCAAAATCGTAATCCAGCTGTGGTCACCCGACTTGGGGAAGAAGAGCCAGTGATAGAGCATGGTTGTGACAGTGCTAGCCCCAGCCAGATCCTCCACCTCCTCGCTAGCCATACTTGTCATCCAGATCCGCTGCCTTGGCCATGCTCGCCTTCCAGACTTGTTGCCTCCTCGCCGGCCAGTCCGCCGTCTTCTCTTTTTTGCTACCTTCCACTGCCTCCGTGCCGCGGGCCATGCGAAGAGCCACATTTCCATGGTCACCGTGATAGTCCCGATCCCTTTATGCTCCTGTACATAGCCGCCATCCGGTGTACACAAGCTGCCACAGATCTCACCCAGGTGGAGCGCCCGGCCAAGAACGACACGACGGGCCACTGAGCCTGCTCATCGTCAAGGGCCCGGGGCAGAAGGGCAAATACGAATCCATCAGGGAGGAGCTTGCTCAGGGTCGATCGGGGAAGAAAGAATCGAGTGAAAAACTGCTATCGATCTATTGAGGTGCTGCTGCTCAGGTAAACGCTTCCGATTACAGTGGGTTTTAGGTGTATTCGTGGTAACCGATTACAGCATGTGTCAACCAAAAGAAAGTAACGGTATTGGGTCACTGTGTAATCCGATGATGGCCCAAATACAATGAACCAAACACCTTCTTAATGTACATGAGCTAATATCAGAGATTCATATACAAGTCGTCCTTCCTGGACAGCACAAAAGGCCCAGCCTAGTTGATTTGCACATCTCTTTGCGTGGAGAGGGGGGAAACCAGGAGACATTTGAATCCTGACCTCCACATGTGAAATAGGAGGCACAATGATCCTTCAAGGGAACCAAACCAGAACAGCCTTGGGATCACAGGTTTGGACATGTTTTGATAACTATGATAAGAATTAGGGACTGGGAGCATGCAAAATTGACAATGGAGGTGCAAATATTGCTTTAAGACATCCTTAACCTAACAACAAATTAGTAAATTAAAATACAGAGTTATTTTAGGTCATATTTCCAATTATGTTACTTTATGTAGTTCAGCATGATGACATTTTCTACTATGGACAACAGTATCCTTAGAAGGATTTTGAAGATCTAGGAGACAACTTAGATACTTTAGGAATGGGTGTGGTGGCTTTGTATTATTTTACTAATCCTTATGGGCCTGAAAGCGTAATTACATGTCCAATTAATAATCTAGCACAAAAGAAAATGACATACAGCTGCCACTATTTCCACTATATCTGCTGCAGATGTAATAGTATGCATTTGCTCTATAGTGCCACTTTGAAGTTGAACAGCAATAGCGGTGCTATAAACCCATGATTTTATAAACAGATAACAATAGTAAGACATGCATAGGATTTGGCCCATATATAAGAGTTCAGAATTTGACAAGTACCTTTCTGCGAACCACTTAGCTGCTGTGAACGACTACTGTAGCTAGATGATGGCCTACTACCGGATGGTAGCGCAATAGATGATGAACCAGAAGGGTGGGATGTGTCTAGAAGTATGAAAGTGTTAATGACCTAGCAAGGCAAACCAAAACGTGGTTCACTGGTTCCAACTGAAAAAAGCATATATACATGTACCTTTCAGAACTGATAAATCATCAGAAATCACGTTATATTCATCAGCTGCCCGCTGACTTCTGAAAGCATGTTTGGCGGCACCATGGCTGTGGGCTTTGAGGGATGGAGTAAGCACTGACTCTGGAACTGAAGTACACACTTCTGGTATAGATGGTGGTGGCTGAATCGACGATTGGCTTACATCTGGATCTAAATCCATGACAACCTCTTCTGGAGTACCTTCCAGATCTGCCGATCCTTTTGAATCTGAAGATGGCAAATGGCAAATAGCAACAGAATTTTTCTCCATGGGAGCAACAGGCTGTGATGGACCATTGGGTAAACCACCTGATAAACTGGCAAAAAGTCATTTGCATGTTTAAAGTTTAAACAGCTGCAGAAGGACCATGCCTAATTGTGCTGTCGTACACGATAATTTTTAATGGCACATCAGTGAAAAGGCACTTGTACATTTGACAAAAGGTGGGAAAGGGCAGACATGTACAGTGTATTAGCAGAAAGTTGTGCTAAAATATGTCCATTTCTAACCTGTAAAGAGAAACAAATGTGTACATGCGTAGTTGCTTTATTAGTCATTTCTCTCTTGTTTCTTTTGTACAGGTCACAAATGGTCATATTTTGGCCCAACCTTTTGCTAGTACACATATAATCATTTTAACATATCTGATATTTTTTCACAATTTTTGCAACGTGCAAGTGCTTTTTTCAACCTAATCTGAGCATATGCACCCAGGTGCAAAGCTCAATGTCTGTCAACATTTTAATTAAGCTCAAACTGCATGAAAACAAGCATTCCTATTATTTTTCTTTGCTACATACCAAGTGATCCAAGAAACCTTTTTTAAGTGATCAAAAAACTAAGTTGAAACGAATGATCATGCAGCATCTATGCAGAAGTCAAAGGATTTGCCCCACAAGGATAACAAAAGAAGCCCAAAATTAATTGATCTAAATCAAGCCACGAATCATGATTTGACCTCAGATCAGCACAAAAAAAAACAGAACAATATACTCTTCAATCCCATGGAGCACAATATATCTAATTATGTGTCATATTCATATAAATATTTCACAAATTCCTAGAATAATCAAATTATCTGAGTCCTTTATTATTTCTTCCTCCTAAGAGAAAAAATAGCATGGTAATACACCAATGATGATGTGCTGGTGCGCTAACAAAAGATCTGCACCAGATGTCTTATTTTAGAAGGAACTGGTGCATATATGTGCGGTATACCTTTTCATTTGAATACCACCAAAAGATGTCATTTTCATGAAGACACATGACAAAAAACAGTTCTGCCAAACATACACAACAAAGAAACCACTACAGGAATTTTTGTCCTGATTTTCAGATAGAGAACTGAGCACAAAAAGGAATGTGCAGAGCACAAACACGATATTTTCAACTAAATAATATACAGGCCAAATAAGAGACAGAATTTAATAAACAATAACTCTGCACAATGACATTCCTTTCCAATATAAATACCTTAAAATCGAAGCTGGCATTTTGGTGTCTGTGTTTGGATTGACAGTTGAAGAGCTACCACATTTGTCCATGCTCGGATTGAGTTCATTCTCCTTTCCAGCAAGAGCATTTCTCCCAGTGAGGTCTGTAGTACAAGAAAATTTGAGTATATGTAATGCAAGAATTATTTATTATAAATTAGTTTTCACTACTGGGCCACTTTTGAAATGGATACAAAATGATATATAAATTTACCATGTCAGAAAAATACTTAATCCTACTCATTGTACAATGCATATCACACATCAATAACTTGCACTGATAAAATGAAATGGCAATAGCAGTCATAGATCATGGATTATGAATCGGCACTTCTACCAACTGCACAAATTCATCAGACTATCCACATGTTTCAAGAGAAGAGCCTCTTTGGAATGCAGGAATAAAAACATCGGAATAGGGAAAACCACATGAATTGTTTGTCATGACATGCTGAATCCTAATGAATTGGAAACACAGGAACAAGTAACCGAAGCTGTTTGGTTGCACCACAGGTAAAACTCAGGAATCATCTTTAGAAATTATGTGCATGTCATAGTTGTCATAGACACAAAGGAAATTTCCAAGGTCTAACCTGTTGCAAGGAATCCTATGGAATTGGGGTGTAAGAAAGCAATCCATATGATTTTTGGCGGTCTCATTCATTTGATCTGAAGGGCTTATTCTTATGGATCAAAATCCTACAAAATTCTTTTGAGAACCCTTCAATCCAAAGGGGGTGGCGAAGCTTCAAAGAAAAACTAGAGGGGGGCCAATGCATAGGTTAGACATTTTAGCATGGCTATTTGGAGATTAATCACAAAACTACTCTAGACAACACTACTAATCAATGTAATTGCACAAATGTTAGGAGGCCAAGGCCCACCTTGGCACCAAGCAAGCTCCGCCCCTGATCCAAAAGGACCCGAAAGTATAAAAGGAGATCTTCAAAGAAATAAAACAGTACAGACTGTAAATAAAGCTATCATTGAACGCCACATCTATACACTTGCTATAGACTTCATTTTTCGCAGAATAATGCAAGCATACCACCAGAGTTGCATAATTGGCGTGAAGAATAGTTCCCGCGGCCACCCTTTCCACCTCGCCCCTGTGTCCCATGTCTCCATCGGGAATCAGCAGATTCTTTGTTGCCCTGTGAGACAAAGAAATTGATATTTTAGCATGTCTCAAAAGAAATGGGCACTCTGATAGCAACTAAGACAATATATCATATGACATCTTATGCCCATCTTATAATTGTAGGAGCTACAATCTGTGATGAACCAATATAATTGACTAATGTTGCATTAAAGGAGGGAACACAAACACAAAATTCATTTCTCATAAACAGAAAACATACAGAATGCATATCAGGAGGCCAAAAGGAGGGGACAAATTCAAGGTAACATGACAAGAACATTTCCGTTGAACCATACCACCCTTGAAATCTTTATGTATCTTATATTGTATTACAATATTTTGCACAGCACGCATCTTACCTAATACATATACACAACATTGGATCAAACTTAGCAATTACAACAACTACAGATATGCTATTGGGCTAGTTCTTCTACATAGATCTGTATGATCTCATCTTGGTGCAGCTCTCAATATTCAACACAATCCAAAAATAGCACGACTGAATGAATTTAGTTTTACCTACCTGACATGGTATGGCACAATACAATCGTGCTGTGTTAATTGTTAACTTAATATTGACTTGGAACAATTTATCTCTTTTCAGTCAGTTCTTGACTTGTAGTTATATTCCCCAAGCTTAAATAGAATAAGTTGTGTAAAAGAATACAGCCTACCAAATCTCAAGTTCCTAATTAACATATATGTATCCAAAATTATTGTGCTAACCTGCTTAATAAATGTCATGTATATTCTTCCAATACTTCCAAACTAGTTTTATCATCATTATCTTGCAATGTATAATTGTGTTTGGCCAATTTACAGCTATATTGTAGGTCATATATAAATAAATAAATAAAATACCAGAGAAGGATAAGTGGGACAAATATGGCACAGTAACAATATAAACATGAGAATGGGGAGAGTCACTTACCTCCTTTTTCTTGTCACGCTTTCGTTTCACCTCATGGAAGGTATCTGAAATAAACAAAGATTCTGTTAAGGTACAGAAATACCAAAACATCAAACATCAAATGTGCAACAATAAGTAAATAAATATTAGTGATATGACATGCAGTGAAGCACAAAAGCAATACCTCAAACGATCCATTACTTCTGATTACCTCACCATAACCTCCAGAGAATAAGATATAACAGTGATCCATTCTCTACATATAAAAACATAAGCTTTTCTTACAGCGAAAGGGCTAGAACTAGGCTTGGGAGAAAGTCCACCTCAAAAGGAGTCTTGGGATTAAGTCACATTACAAGACATGCATCCTATCCATAAATCACAAATGGGATACCTAAAACGATCCATTACCTCTGTTTCCATGAACATAATCTCCAGGTACTAAGATATAAGAATGATCTGTTCTCCACATATCAGAACATATGATTTTTCTTAAATAGAAAAGACTAGAATTTAAGCTTTGGCGATTGTAGCGTAAAAGTGAAGTAGAAGCTAACTCCACTAACTAGACTTGGGACAAATTCATGTTGCGATGAGTCCAACCTATCCATCTTGACCATAAAAATATACTGGACATTAATCTTGAGCACACTACCACATCCCCCTCTAAGCACAATTAACCAAATTATCACTTCAATTTAAACTAATGAATCCATACGCCCTAACTTCACCCGAAAGGGATCACCCATGGAAAAGATAGTATATACAACTTGTGCCCAAACACCACACTGGCTAGGTTAGGGTGGTCATTTGGACCAGCATGGATCACCATAAACACACATATATTGTGGACATGGGAATCCACATCTGACTTAATGCACGAGAAAGAACAAAGTCCAGTCAAATGATGTTGTCCTAGGTCCCCAGCCTTGTTGTTCAAGGCATTTTTCCTAGTATGACACGAGAATCTACTCAAATGGTGCCATCCTAGGTCCCCAGCCTTGTAGCTTGAGGCATTTTGCCTAGTAGGACCCCATATATCTTGCGCCATTTTCACCTTTGTCAAAGTCCATTTTCAGGGTCAAAACTCAAACGATAAATTGTAACTAAACTCAAATGATCATTTATAATAAAATCAATCATAGAGAACGCATTTTTGTGTGTTTCATACATCATCATACTTCAGAACAAATGATTGTATCTAAAGGTTTAGTTTGTTTTACTTGAATGACATATTTATTTGAGTTGCATTTCATGCTTCAACTTGTCAAATCATAACTTGCTTCCCCATAGATTGAAACAACCCACAAGCTACTCTTAATCCGCCGCACCAAGTTAACAGCAAGTAGCACGAGAAATGCACAAAAGGATGACAACACCTAACTACAGAAACCACTACACCCACATTCCATACAAAAAAACAACAGAAGGAAACAGCAATGTTCACCCCTCAATTCAAAGATAACACAGAACACAGAAACCTGTATTGTAATCACCTCAGATCCAGGAAACAGCCACAAACATACTAGTACTACTATCCTTCAGAAAAGCATACCATACTTCACTCAGAATCAGACACACATATCAAGAAGAAGCTTGCCAGCGCCAGCGGCAACCCTACAGAATTCACTAGCCACAACAAAATACACAGACCTCACAACATGGTTCTATCAAGCCCTATTCTTTATTGGTTGTTCTACTCCAAACCAGGTTCTTGCGCACAGTAATCTCACACATCAAATAAAAAGAGACAACACAACGCAAACCCTAGAACCACTAGAACCCGAATCAACTAGGCACGCATCAAATCAGGCACAGGTGCCGCCAGAGGCATCACGCATCTCGTCTTCACCGAGCCAAGAGAACCCCCATTTCCCGCCGCAGGAACCGAGCGCGGACACGCCTCCCGAGGGCTTGCCGGCTCCACACGGAATCAAATCGAACGGAATAGAGAGGGGGAGGGGCGAGGAGGACGGGCGGGGGATACCTTGGAGGAGGAGCTTCTGCGCGGTCTCGTTGGGATCCATGTCGCATTCGCGTAGCGCGGCGTAGACCTCCTCGTCGGTGTGACCCCCCGCGATCTCCTTGATGTTCTGGATCGTCCGCCGCACCGCCGCCGGGATCGAAACCCTAGCCGCCGCCATCGTCTCCTCCTCCTCTTCCTGCTGCTGCTCCTCGCCGCCGCCGCCGCTTGCCCTGCCCTGGTTTCCTGCTCCCGCACGAACGAACGCGAGAAACGGGCGGATGCGAATCCCGAGGCGGGGAGAGGTAAGCAGAGCGGAGGCAGGGAAGAGAGGGAGAGGGGGGAAAGGAGGAGAGAGAAGCGGAGGTGGGAGGGAGAGATTTGTGGGAGGGTTTTGTGGGGGAGGAAAGGAAATAATGTGTGTGTGCGCCTGCGTGACTCCGTTGTGTGGGGGTAAAGAAAAGCAGAAGAGGCGGCACCAGCAGCTCATAAACAGTGGGAGAATTGCTCTGCTGCTTTTTCCCTCTAGCTTCTTGATAATTTGGCTCCGTTTGTTGGTTTGCTCAGACAAATAAATTGCAAAATCGTGGAAGCTATAAGAATATTTTTAGTATAATTTGATCTAATTATTCTTTTACATACATTCTACTGTATAAATCTACTTCAAACCAAAAGAAACCATTTTAATTGTGCTTCATCACACAAAATCTACCTTGAGCCATGTTAACATGTTGCATATCGAGCGTTCCTTTCTTTTTCTCTCCTCCCTTTCTTCATCACCTACAGTGTCATCTTGATGATTAGAGAACTATGAAAACTCTCATGTGTGTTGTTGTGTGTTCAGTTTGTGTTTCTCATCACCATAATCACAATGTGCCAATTCATATATATAGTACTCAACCAGCTATAGCACAACCTTTCATATGGATCGGCAATGCTTTGCCTTCCTCCATCCTTACTTCACAAATTGGACATTGCGCACTCGTGTGCATATGCCTATTCGCCAGCACACTAAAACAGGGTACAATGCCATACAAGACTTTTCCAACTATGAATCTTAACTTTCCCATGAATTGATAACTTCCAAAGCTTGCTCCACATGGGGTTAAGAAAAAAAGTACATTTTCTATTGCGTCGTGCTATCCTTTAGCAAACGGATGGTCCCATTCCGTATATTAGACCGATCGCACTGAAAAAGTCCCGGACTTAATCCGATGCCATGCTATAAAATCCTCCATCTGCCCATTAGTAGCAAGTGGAATAGATAATACGCGATGTGCATGAATCTGCAAAAGAATCCCTCTTACCAAATCTTCATCCTAGTCACTTGTTGTCAGGTCGAGTAGCTCTTCTACTCTTGGTAATATCACCATATCTTGATTCCAATCACCTGTTACCGAGTCGATCAGCTCTTCCAGTCTCGATAGAATCACCGACCTGATTACTGAAGCACTTTTTGGTGTTGCTAGCACCTGAAGCACCTCAAGTGTGATAGCGTCGGATTTGTTCTCACGGCACAACATCACACCTAAATTGCAAATTACTAGATCGGAGATGCGCACGTTGCCGCGCCTGTCTGAAAATGGTAATGGTTGAAAGGACTTTGTGGTCTATGGAATTATAGAATCATTTGAGTGATCTAAAATCTGAATCTTAAATGTAGAAAAGAGGTTCAAAGCATGACACTTCACAGGTCCATGGATCAGCAAAACATGATTGTTGCACTAAGCACAATTCCGCTAAATTGAATTGCATATTATATCTTTATCTTTACTATCTATAAAATTTGAGTTGGTGGTTGTGGTGATGGTGGTGTCACACCCTCCCCTAACCAACTCTCAACAAACTCTGCTAAACAGACTATAATCTTTACGTAACTCTCAACAAACTCTGCTAAACATACTCCAATCTTTACGTTCTAAGTTAGTTTTTTACTCTGCTGAAATTTATTATCTTACTAAACAACAGAATCCAATCTTTACGTTCTGAGTTAGCTGGCTTGCTGGTGCTGTTTCTTCCCTCATACATGTGCGTAAATTTTGTTATATGTGTGCATGTGTGTTGTACAAGCACTCTACTATTAAATCATTGTAAGTCAAAGCAGTATATTTTGTTATGGACTTATGGTTTTAGTCAAAATATAAGATGTTGTTCTACTATTTGAGGTTCCGTTGCAACGCACGAGCATCCTGCTAGTATAGATGAACACGGGAGAAAAACTTAACACTCTGAATCAAGACCCTTCTTGCATCCTCACCCTAAACAAGAGTATATGAAAAACAATCAGAGCGTAAATAATACACCCAAAAATGTTTGAATGATTTAACATGAAAAGCCATTGTTGTATGGTAAAAATTTGAAGCATGTATCACTGTTTAGATCGACAGAATGAAGCATCGAAAGAAAATGGCATCACAAACCTGCTGAATCAGATATTGTTGAAGATTGATTCAATATAAACAATAAATATGAAAACAAAAAATTATACGGATTAAAATCTATTTAGATATCTCGGCACTTCAATTAAACAACGATCCAATGTCCTTTTATATGTCAGCTTGCAGGGAATCTTTACACAGATCTTTTGCTCCTATGAATCTACAAAACATGATAAGATGGATGGCAGACCAAAGAAGCCTATATTAGAGAACATAAAAAAGATGATAGTGAGAAACTATGAGTTATGATGTGAAGCGGAGAAACAATTCTTATAATATCTTTGGTTCTGGTAATGATATCCCGTGGGATCTGCAACTATAAAAAAAAGCATTAATGAGCTGAACTAATATGGAGTATGTATTCCTTTTAAGCACAATTATCAGGTAAAGATGCATATAATTAGAACCATAGCTAATATAACAATCATTTATTCAAGTGAAAGTTAAATTTACATATCATATTACACCATTGGAGCATGCTCTTACAATGATCGCATGTGATCACGCTATAGGAGCACAACATAGCAGAGCCTTTTGTTCAAGTATGTTAATCCTGAAGACGCTAATTTAGTTCTAGTTGACAGACAGATTTTATACATCTATATAGAGGAGGAAAACTAACTGAAACAGACAACTAACACTGTGCATAGCAGAACCATTTTTCATTATAGATAGTTGGATATTTTTAAACAAAACTACTTGTATGATCTGCTCGTATTTTGTATCATAGTTACGCACCGGTTGTATTTTGGAAACAAGACAAAAGAAGATCAGTGACTGAATTAAGTACCGTCTTACAAGGAAACTATAATGCTCCAATTATTGGCCATGAAGAAAGACATAGCACACCTTCCACACAGTAGCGATATATGAATCCAACTAAAACCAAAACGGCAGTATATAAATCAATGCCAAAGAAAATATTGTGCGGTGCAAGGATAATTTGCAAACGTGATAAGTTGTTGAAGTGAAGTTCATGAAAGATACAAATTCAGAAGGAATCTGCCAACTGTTGCCTGTTGATGAACTTTTATTATTAACTGTGACATCCCATTTATGAGCTGCAAGAGGAACAACATTTCAGCTTTTGTAATAAAAAAACCATCAGTTTGGATTTCATTTCCATGCATGAATGGTGCAGGTGGGTAATGATTGCCATGGTGGAAGCTACTAATGTCAAGCCTCACCTTTCTTCTAAATTCAAATGGCAATGTTTGGTAATGTCCATTGTATTCATCTAATGCATGTGATCTTATTGGTCTCTGCCCAAAAGATACATCTTGTGTAGTTTCTTATCTCAGTGTGGTAAGCATATCCAAAGAGAAGAATAATAATACTTAAAAGGGACATCTCAATCCTGCCCGCATTTTATCAAATAAAAATCTATGTAGGAAAAAATAAGATATTTTGTAAGATAGACTAGCCCTTGAAAAACAAGAACCTGTTGAGCATACAACTAGGTTTATTGGCAGAATACATAGTGCAACTGCTAGTTTACATCGTCTCTCAATAGCAAAAGGCACCATTGTATTCTTCCATTCAATAATCAAATGACTGTTATAGCTATCTAAAGAAATAAAAGAATCTTAGAGTAAGCATCCATTCAGAAAGAACCCTCCTCACCTAAAGTTAGTTCTTTTGTGAAGATCCAAAACCATGTCATCTTAGGAAATAGGCAATCGTTGTTGAAAGATCAAGATGTCGGCCTAGAGGGGAGGGGTGAATAGGCGACTGAATAATTTTAATCAAATCTCTTAATTTTGCGAATTAATCTTGATTGATTAGCAAAGATGAGTATATTTGATAAGAGTAATCAAATATAATAAGCAAGACAAATATGAGCAAAGCAAAGATACTCAGAAAGTAAGTGCGGAATTGAATGAACGGGGAGACAATGACTTCTTGCCGGAGTTCGGATCCTTGGGGGAATCCTACGTCTCCGTTTGGGAAGCTCGATCACACGTGATCAAAAGCTGGCTTCCTCTCAAGCCTTTATCCCTCGAGGACGCTCTTGCGTCTCCTCGACTTTTTCTTGGTGATTCTTTTCTCGCGAAGGTGAATCCCGGCCTTCACAAACTTCTTGATGCTCACCACATAAATCGGGAGCTATCAAAGACTCCTAGCCGTCAAGAAGACCCCAATCTCCAAGAGTAACAAGCGCATCGATTTGCTTGGGGATGAACTCAATTGCTCTAATGCTCAACACTTTGAAAATCCTCACTCTTTTGGATTTCTCTCTCAAGAACAAGGGCTCTTAGCTTTGGAGGAGGAGAAATGGTTCTCTTGAGTGCACTGAATGATTTGGCAAAGAGTTGGAAGTGAATGGGGAAGGAGGGGTATAAATAGACCACTCACAAAAACTAGCCGTTGGAATTTGATTTAACACCCGGGCTAACAAGTCCGGACACTCCGGACATACAAATTTCCAACGGTCACCAGACCCTAATCTGCATCCGGACACTCCGGGAACCTACCCGAGAGTGGCCCATCTGGGTACTGAACATCCGGACATTTCGGACTAGGCCGGACACTCCGGTGAAGGATCTCAGGAGTCGACTAGAGGGGGTGAATAGGTCGGCTCTATAAAATTAAAATCTAATGGGCTTTACTTAAAATAAATGGGCCAATCCTAAGCAACTGACTCAGGCAACTAACTCTCAGGTAGATAACTCAGATAAATGCAAGCAGAGCAGAGCAGAGACAACTATATGTCACTTGAGTCTCAGGTGAGTGACTCAGTTATGTGCAACAGATAGACAGAATAGTAAAGGAGACAACTTGCTCTTAGTGTCAACTGAGTCTCAGGTGGGAAACTCAGTTGTGTGCAGCAGAGGGTGAACTATGAATATCAGCGCAAGTAAACACAAACCATACAAATAAATGAGTAGACACAAAGGTTTGTGTTACCGAAGTTCCCACTTTAGCAAAGTGGTACGTCTCCGTTGAGGAAGCTGCTTTCACAGCCGGCACTGAACCGTGCTCTTTCCTCGTTCACTTATCTTGTGTGGAATCCTTTTGATCTCATCGCAGCAAGACAGGCAGACCCAAATCGTCTTCACAAACGCTTGGAGGCAGCCACACAAGACTTGGCTTGCTCACCAACGACTCCAACTTCCCGGTCTTGGAGTAGACGAACTCCAAGAGCTCTCTCAGTCTCTTGGAGGAACCAGTACCATGAACTCTCTCAGTTCTGAAGCACTCAGGATGTAAAGCAACTCTCTCTCACAGTGAATGCATGCAGGCAACTCTCTCTCGGAGACTAAGAGCTCTTTCTTGCAACAGCAGGGTGCTTTCTATGGTAGAGGTAAAGGTTGAGGTCGAAACCTCCCCAGGTTCCCTATTTATAGAGTCCCTGGCAGCTAGCCGTTACCCTCATGCCACGTCAGACAAAGAGCCACCAGACAAACCTATCTGCCACCGACCAACTCGCTCAGAATCTTGGCACTGGTTCCAAGCTAACAACTGAAGATGACAGCCCTTTGAAGACGCACAGCGAAACCCTTGACGCAGATCCACCAGCTTCCTAGCTCCTCCAAGTCTTATCCAGCTTGCAGTCACGGTCCTTGAACTCCATCAAGCCACCATCACCTCGCTTGCCCTTGAGCACAGCCTCGGCTTCCTCGCAACTGAGCCTCAGGAGACTAGCTCAGCTAGCCCTTCTGACCTTCACGGTTCCTTGCTCTTTTTAGGCCTCATCATCATTCAGATGATCGATCACCTGTTCATCTAAACTCCTGTTCACACTCGTTGTAAACGTTAGATACAGGTGAGGGTTGCCATTAACCATCAAAACCAAACCTTGGGGCTAGATAATCATCCTCCCACACTTCTTGGGACTGAATGCACTTTCAATCTCCCCCTTTTTGGTGGTTAGTGGCAACCCCTTTAAACATAGCAATAGATGTATAAAAGGGTATGACATTCAACCAAGTTTAGTATATACTCCCCCTAAAGCTGTGCATATAAAAAATTTGCGTTTGTATACAAATGCACAGTTCTGTTTAATCATGGAGAGTAAATGCTAAACAGGATTGCCATGAACATAACTGAAAGATTAAGCACAGCGGAGAATAGCAGTTATGTTGAATAAGTACTCAGCAACAGATGTACAAGGAATAGCATGCTTGAGTATGAATCTAAACTCTCCTAAAACAAGTATTATCAGAGCAGATATCATTAGAGTAGATATTATCAGAGCAAATAGATATCAAAACAATCAATAGAATTTAGAGCAAAATACTTGTATCAGAGCTTCTAATGATATTATCAGAGCAAATAGATATCAGAGCAATCAACAGAATTTAGAGCAAAATACTTGTATCAGAGCTAAACACATGTATCAGAGCAAAATAAACAACATGTATCAGAGCAAAAGAAAAAGAACAATACATGTATCAGATCAGAAAAGGCAAAGACACAAAGACACATGTATTAGAGCAAGACAAACAATCAGAGCATCATCATATGAACAAGCAATTTTTTTTAAAAAACAGAGAATGTCTTGACACACATGCACACACATGCAGCTCTTAGCCTAGCCCTTTTTACATATGCTCCCTTTTTACATATACTCTCTAATCTCTCCCCTGAATCTAATATCTCTCCCTTTGCCACTAAACACTAAAAAGAGAAAGGAAGAAGATCTTCAGGGAGCTGGCTTCTGTTGCAGAAGGGATAGAAGCCGATCAAACTTGCTGCTGACTGAAGCCTTGAGATCTGCTATATCAGCCTTGAGTTCGTTCTTCAGCTCTGTCATTTCTTGCTGCAGCTCATCTTGCCTTCTCTTGATAGCAGAAATCTGGACTGGCACAACCTTCTTGATAAAAGCATCAACTGTAGTAGGGTTGTCCAGACGTTGAACCATGGGCACACTATCTGAGGAGAGGCCAACTGATACTGAAGCCTAAAACTCAGCAGGAGGAGATGGTTCCCTAGCTGAGTCTCGGGCAGGAGACACCTGAGGCTCAGGTAGGTCTGCTTGGGGTACAACTGCTGGCTGAGGGATGCTGACTGAGGCTCTGGTAGCTAGCTCAGGTGGCATTGAGGCGCTTGGCTGAGAGACATCGAGGATGCTATAGAAGGGTTTCTCATCTTCATTATCATCCTTTTGAGGTCAGAACTTGCTGAGATAACACTTCTTGTCAAAGGAAAAAGATGAAGGTGCTAAAGCTGTTCTCTGAAGGATCATATGCATTAAGTATGAGCCATATCTCATCTTGTCTGTTCTGTTCTTCTGACATTTATTGATCTCAGAGAAGATATATCGTGCAACATCAAACTTTTTCTTCATTGCAATCAGCTCAAGAATTCTCCAGACTGGGTTAT
This sequence comes from Stipa capillata, assembly GCA_019208055.1. Lineage (NCBI taxonomy): Eukaryota > Viridiplantae > Streptophyta > Magnoliopsida > Poales > Poaceae > Stipa > Stipa capillata. The sequence goes on along the minus strand of JAGXJF010001402.1, from coordinate 164 downwards.
AGATAGCATCAGTTCCTCCACCCTTTGCACAGATAGACACATTTAGAATCTTCACAATGTGTTTTGGTGTCTTCATGAGTCCCTTAAAGTTCTGAATATACTTGGGGACTACACCTTTGACTGAGGGAATCACAAAGTCAGTGGGAAAGAATTTTTGTCTTGTA
>JAGXJF010001401.1:0-100553 GCA_019208055.1 Stipa capillata | reverse complement strand
GGGAGTATTTCATATTATCTTTTATCTTTTTCTTAATTATGATGTGTGGGGTCCAGTTGTCATAGAGATAGAATTAAATTCGGCTAACCAGTGCATTAAATGCAGTAATTAATGTGTCAGAAATGCATTTAATTAGGGATTAGCATTAATTACAAATATTAATTACACTTAGCCATAAATGCCCTCATTAATGTGTCGTTTTACTAATTAATCACGGTAATTATGCCTTAACGACAAATTAAGGGGCATTAACGCCCTCATTAATGTGGCCGGGACCCGACTGGTTTAGAGTGCCGCCGCCGGTGGCGGAGGTTGCGGCGAGCGACGGCAAGGCAAGGCGGCAGCGCGGCTTACTAGGGCACGACGCGAGGCGGGCCGATGGGAGGAGGCGGCGAACCGAGGCGGGCAGTGAGGTCATTGGGAGCTCAGGTGGTGGGGGTTTCGGGCACCGGGGTGGCGGAGGCGAGGAGCAGAGAGGAGGGAGGCTCCGGTGGCGTCGGCTTCGTGGCGGCGGGGCACCGATGACGGAAGGCGACGGCGACGAGGAAGGCGGAACACACGGGAGAGAGAGAGGGAGGCCGAGGAGGTGAAAAGGACGGGGGGGGGGCTATGTCCGGGGGGAGAAATGGGGGGCGGCGGGCTTACCGGAGCAGGAGGTGGCGGGGAAGCTCCGGGAGCTCGCCACGTCGGGGTGGCGACGAGCTGCTTGAGCAGCTCGAGTGGCGCCGGCAGATAAGGGCAGGGGGGAGGGCGCGGGGATGAGGATGAGGGGCGAGGCGGGCTAGGCCGAGGGGAAGAAATGGGCCGGGAAAGAGGGAGGCCCAGGCGGGGAAGAGAGGGGGATGCGGGAGGCCGAGCCAACCGAGAGGGGAGAAGGCTGGGCCGCCGGCCCAGTCGGAGGGGGGGGGAGAAAATGGGCCCTAGGAGGGCCCATCCGGGGAGGGTTTAGATTTAGATTTTTATTTTATTTTATTTTTGTTTTTGTTTTTCTATTTTTAGTTTTACCTTTTTTAAACAATTCCAAAACATAATTTCATATTCTAAAAATCTCTCTAACTATTCTAAAAATATATTTGAATCATTCTAATTGATTCTAAGGCAATTTGTTCAAGGATCTTCAATTCAAAATTTGAAATTCAATTTAATCCTCATATAAAATTTAGAGGTTTCCTTTCTTTCTTTGAGGCTTTTCTTAATATTTCAAAAGTTTAAAATTTTACTCAAATTCTTCTTCATGAATGGATGCTATAATGCACATTAGCAAGATATTTAGAGATGGGAATGTTATAGTTGCCCCCATCCGTCTCTCGTTTCTTGCCGCTGCCGCCACCCGTTTCTTGCCGTCGTCGCCACAACCTCGAAGAAGACTCCATCGAGGATCATGCCGCGGCCACCACGCACCGATCCGATGGCATTTGCCAAGGACCAAGCCGCGGCCGCTGTGCACCGATTTGATGCCGTCCGTCAAGGACCAGGTCGTGGCTGCCGTGCACCGCTGAGGCCGCCTTCCACCATCTCCGCAGCTCCCGCCGGAGCCCCTTGCGCTCCGCCTCGCATCGGCACTCTTGATGCCAGCCACCCCCGCTGTCTCCCTCCACGTCCGCTTCCACCAGGAGAATGTCACCGAGGTCAAGCTCCCGAAGTCCTTACCGCTTCTGCCCACGACGTACACCACGGGAGTTGTCGCCGCCCATGGATGTGTCTTCTGCCGCTGCCACCCACGCTGCAAGTCGGATGGAAACGAATTATTGTTGTATATGAAACAAATTATTGTTGTATAGGAAATAAAATACCCGGATGAATGAAACATAAATAAATTAGCTCGAATGGACAAACATTAGTTTTCGTGGTGGTTTGATAAATTTTGTCGCGCAAGTTTGCGTAAAATATTTTCCTCTCACTACATAAATGTTTCCACGTTAACATAACAAAAGGAGCCCGCGATTCCGGAAATTTAGTGATTTGAATCATAAGTTTCCCAAAAATCCGGGATTGTATTGTATACATTCCATTGTTGTATTGGTTTGAAATTTTTGTTGTGTAAGGTTTAGTAAAATGTTTCCGTTTCACTATGCAAATGTTTTCATGTTACCATAACAGAAGGAGCTCATGATACGTATTGCGTATAAACAGTTGTCATGTTTCATATGGTTACTACAGTTGTTTCCTATAGTCACTAAAGTTGTTTCCCGTAAATTTAGTTAATCATGTTTTATTGCTAATCCAATTTATTGCTAATCCTATCGTTACATCCGACAGCTACGATATATGTCGATGGAATGTTAATATCGACATGCCAATTTATAGCACTGTCCATAAAGAATACGTAAAATATTTGTGCAAGCAATGCAACCATGACCAAATGTGAGAAAGTTGGGATCTCAACTCAACATGTCCTGGCGTCCCTTCACGTGGTGGTTCTACGTGGGCAAGGAGCATAGACCAACCATTCCAGTGAACCCGTCGTACCTCTTCCTTAATTGTGCGAAGGTAGTAACGCTCGGATGTTAGATGCATATGTTCCGTCGTTTCTAGGTCCATCGATTTTTTTACCTTTCTCCTGGTATTTTTAATTGTCTAATTTTTTTTCCTGACTAGGTTATCACATGTATAAAACTGTCGTCACATCGTGGATCAAACCACTTTAAATGGAATGATAGACCAAATATGTCTGCTTTTGAAAATTAAGAATCAAATTTGTATGAAACAACTGAATAAGAACTCGCCAAAAACCACTTTAAATGATGAAAAGTAATCAGACAATCGTATAATCGATGTGTATAAGGTTCGCATAAATAGAGTAAAATGCATTAAGGGTACACTAACTTGGAAGATGGGATGATCCAAGTCCATTAACTTATAAAACAAACATCCAAGTTCATAAACTCGGATAAGTGATTCCCGCTTAGTTCAAATCACTCCATGCAAGCAAAAGTTGCCAGCGTGGCGTGGTGACGTGGACAAGAGGCGTCTGGGCGAGTTTAGCACTCGTGCGTGGCACTTGAGGGGGTTTTTGTTTTGCACTAACACCCATAAGATTTATCTCGTTGCAATAAATACAGCCCAACCCTTCATCTCTTTCCTATTCATCTGCTTCCCCACAACATTCTTCCCCATTCTTCCATCTCGTGGACGTCACGAAGGAAGTCGGGTCATCCTCTGAAGCGAAGAAGCTGCACCTGCTCATGGTGATTTGCCCCTATTGCCATTTCAGGAGGGTGAAGGTGTTGACATCCTAAATCAAAGCCAGCCTACTTTGGAAGTTCTACACATGTGCCCTAATCATCAGGTAACTCAGTTCAATTTTGTTGGTATTTGGTTCTTGATCTTCTAGTACCTCGAAATTGACTCGATTTCTTTGCTAGAACGGTGGATCTGGTTGCGAATTTTGGTCGTGGGAGAACAAATACCAACGCTACTTGGAGAGTCTTGGCATTGAACCAAGACTGGCTATTATGAATGAAGAAGTGGACAACCGTGCTACTGAAGGAGAAGGCCACAGCCATGCACAAGCTCATCCTGAGGGGAACTCATGGATGGTAGATGTGGAGATTAGTATTAAGCTAGTTAAGGTTGTCAGGCTGCGCAATAATGTTACAACCATATGTATTTGCATTCTGTTTGTGGAGTTGTCCAGAGGTGTAAAGTCTATGTTTATCGGGGTTCATGTCAGGGTTCTGAAATTACAAAACACTCATATGCGATACACAATTTGAATATCCGAGAAACTACCTAACATACCACTATTAGATAGTCTGACACCTAGCCAACATATCATACGAACCCTGCAAAACCACCATATCGTCTGCAATCATCATTGCCCAAGTCGGGCAAGGACGCGACATTGCAAAAATGAGCTAAATGCAATTTCAAAGTCATATGATGACTTAGTACATCCTGTCGATGTCACCATGCCACACTGGCGGCTTTGCTTGCTTGGAACAATTCGGACTAAGCGGAATCACTTATGCAAACTTGTGGACTCAGATGACTGTTTTATAAGTTAGATAGACTTAGATGATCCCACCTGCAAGTTAATATATTCTCGGTGCGTTTTTTACTCGATTATTTTTGGAGAAATGACTACTTCATCTATACTACCTATTAAAAGATTCGGTTTTTCTTTCCTATCTCCACCTCACATAACATACACATGTCATTTAGTCCCATTCGATCAAATGCATAGATAATTACTCAGTATTGCCATTCACTTAAAGTTGATGGAAATTATCTATTATTATCCTTACTTAAACTTAATAGATAATTTCTTACTATTGTTATTGCTATACCCTCTAGCACCCTTTTTTCTGAATCAGTGCCATCACTGTCATCTCGTTCGATATGATATAATATAAATTATGTTTTCACGCTATACATATTATAAAAACATATGTTACATATGTATACTTGTTAGGGGGTGTTTGGTTGGGCTTGTCAGTAACTTTTCACTGGAAAAAACTGCAGCCCAACCAAACGACCAGCTTTTGCTAACGGTAGCTGTGAGCTTTGCAGTGCAAATTCAGCTGTTTGAAAAAACTGCCTTCTTCCAGCTTTTTGTAATATGCTGATGCTTCTGTACTCATGTTACAAAATGCTGTAAATTATTTGGATAAACTAAAAGCCACATATTGACTTTTCTACAGCCATAGCAGCTTTTCCAGACAGCCAGTCAACAGCAGTTTTATCAAGGACCACAGCCCAACTAAACAGGTCTTAGTCTAAACCAAACCTAGCCATATGGGCCGGCCCGGCACGGCATGGCACGGCCCACCTATAAAAAGGCCTGGCACGGCACGGCCCGTGTAGGCCCTTTTATAAAAGGGCCGTGCCGTGCCGGCCCGAAGGCCTGGGCTCGGGGATCGGCCTGGCCCGCGACTTAAAAAGGCCGGCCCGGCACGGTACGGCTGCGGGCCGGCCCGCGTTCAATTTCGGCCTTCCGGGCCTTCTGCGTTTTAAAAATTCAGAAAAATCTAAAAAATTAAAAAAAATACATAAAAATCTAAAAAATTAAGAAAAAAATATAGAAAAATCTAAAAAATTAAGAAAAAAATACAGAAAAATGTAAAAGAGGCAAAGTGTCATATGGATAAATATTGAGCTTTATTAGTAGCTGCCATAGCTGCCTCATTAAAACCTTCCAGGTAAACTCCCCTTGGAGATAAACCCTGGTAAGGAAAAAGAGTACAAAGCTACTTGCTCGGAAAAGAAAATTACAAAAGGAAAAGAAAATTATAAAGATTACAACTATTATTCTGATTGTTCATCGTCTAGATAAAGATTTTCGAACGTGGATGACAAATCTGTGTTATCCGTAGTGTGTTGGGCTCTCCGTCTGGCTAGTTCCCCATCTTTCACGGTCATTAGTGTCCTCACCATATCACTTGTGAGACTGGTTCTTCTCTCGTCAAGTATTCTTCCAGCTAGACTGAAAGCAGACTCTGATGATACCGTTGAGACGGGTACCGTTAACACATCTCGTGCTAATATGGAAAGCACCGGATATGTAAGCTTGTGGTCATGCCACCACTGCAATATGTTGAAGTCATCATCAGTCTGTTCCTGATAGCTGATTTTGTCGCTGTTGAGGTACGTCGCTAACTCCCTGCCACCAGTCACTACGCACGCTGCTGTTGTTGTTGTCGAAGAGCTCGAGGAAGAGGAGGAGGAACCAAATATCTTTCCCCACGCTCCTAATGAAATACTTTTCATTGTACTTACCGTAAATTTCAGAAAGCTTATCACGAACATTAGTGAAATAAGCAGAATAATCTACATTTACGGCATCACTTAAGAGTGAGAGAACATTACCAAACCCTGCAAGTTTAGCCCTAGGATCCAAAATAAATGCAAATGCATACAACATTGGAATTTCTTTCCAATATTTCAAATATTTGCTTTTCATGGCAACAACAGCATCACGTAACAGCAAATCACTTTCGTATGCTTTCATGTGAGTAGCAATTTCTAAAATATGATGCACCATTAAAGGAGATGTGGGATAATAAACCCCAGACAAAGCAACGGTTGAATTGTAAAGAAGCTCCAAAAAACTTAGCAATACTTCAGCAACATGCCAATCATTAGGGGTGAGTAGGGTTGATCCATCATTGGCAGTAGGGTAATTTGAATTAATAAAGACAGTAAAACTATCTTTATGTGGAATAAGATGCTTAAGCATCATATATGTGGTGTTCCATCTAACAGGCATGTCTAAAGCAAACTTACGAGGACGTACTCCTGTAGCAAGGCAGTACCTCTTGTAGTTTGCAATTCGTGTATTAGAAGCATTCATAAAAGAAATTGCAGTTCGTAAATTGTCAATGTATGCAGTCAATCTCTTTAAAGCACATTTAGCAATAAGATTAATTATATGGCAAGCACAACTTTGATGCAGTAAAAAAGATGCAGCATAAGAGTTAAACAAAGGAGTGAGGATACTCATTGCACTAGTATTTGATGCAGCATTATCCAAAGTTATTGCAAAGATCTTGTTCGTGAGACCAAAATCTTCCACAACTTTAACTATAGAACAAGCAATGTTTTCACCAGTATGTGATACGTCAATTAATTCGAATCCTATGATTCTTTTTTCTAGTTGCCATTTTTCGTTAACATAATGAGCAACCACACTAATGTAGTCTTCCTTAGCCCGACCACTCCAGATATCAGATATTAAGGAAACAGAAAAAGTGCATGTAGTAAAGTCTTCTTTTATTTTCTGAAGACCAGTTTTGCATAACTTTTTCATATCCCTAGTTGTAGTTTGTCTAGAAACTGGAACGAATCTAGGATTATGAGCAGTTTGAATATATTCGGAAAAAGCGGGAGACTCACCAAAACTTAATGGTAAATCATTAGCAGCAATTAAACGACAAAGAGCTTCTCGAGCTCTTTCAGGATCATAGTCCCAACGACTTACCGAACCGTCGGGGTTGTATTGGAGCTGGGTCTGTCTCACCGCCCTCTCACCCTCCTTCTTCAAGTGGCTCTCGATGTGCCTCTTCAGGTGGCCGGTTCCTTTTCCGGACTCCCCGGTCAGCTCCCTCTTGCATCTTTTGCAGACAGCCTTCCACCTCTAAACACCATCCACCTCATATGGTTCTTGATCGAACTCTTGCCACACACTTGAGGCCTGGCGACGAAACCTTTTTGCACCGGTGGTGGAGCCAGTGGCCGAAGTGCTGACACTACCGGAATGAGATTATGTATGAGAAGGTTGCGACTGAGGGATATGAGAAAAACTGTGTAGATCGATGTCGGGTATGTCAATCCCGAAATCTTGTGGCTCGAAGATATGGAACTGGTTGGGATCACCCATGAGAAGGTTGGTGAATGAGAGATGAGATGCGGTGTTTGAGTGTGGGAGATGAGGGGGAGGGCAGCCCTATTTATAGCAAAAATTCAAAAAAATTTGGACCATTTTACCCCTCCAAAATTCAAATTTCAGGTTAAAAGGGCCAAAACAGTGCTAAAAAGGCCAAAACAGTGCCAAAATTCAAATTTTAAACACGCGGGCCGCTGCGGGCCTTCTTGCCGCCCCGCTCCCCCGCGCGGGCCGCCGCGTGCCGGCCTGCCGCCCCGCTCCCCCGCGCGTGCCGCGCTGGGCCGTGCCGTGCCGTGCCGGGTCCGAGCCGTGCCGGGCCGGCCCGCCATTAAAAGGGTCGTGCCGTGCCTGGCCTTAAGGCCTGGCCTCGGGGATTGGCCTTGTTCCGTGGCGGGCCGAAGGCCGGCCTGGCCCTTTTATTCGCGTGCCATGCCGGCACGTGCCGGGCCAAAATTCCGTGCCCGTGGGCCGGCCTTAAAAGCCCGGCCCATATGGCCAGGTTTGGTCTAAACAAGACGGCGTGTCAAGTTACTCCCGCAAATTTGAGGGTCGAACAACAGAAATGAATTGCGAAGACGAGGGGCCAGACTTCAAATTGTCCGGGAGAGTCGATTCGAGCCTCCGAAGTCCGAACCGCCTCCCTCCAAACTAGGGTTTTTCTTTTGACCCCACCAGCTCGTCGGCGGCGAGAAGCAAGCGCGCGAGGCGGAGCGGGAAGGGAGGAGCGCTCGCCGCCATGGCGTCCACCAAGGTGCAGAGGATCATGACCCAGCCCATCAACCTCATCTTCCGCTTCCTCCAGAGCGTACGCTGCTCCCTCCTACCCACCCCTTCGCCTCCGTCCCATCTCCTGCTGCTTGTGATTTCATTGATTTATAGGTCTCTTTTTTTTTCCGTGGAGCAGAAGGCGCGCATCCAGATCTGGCTCTTCGAGCAGAAGGACATGCGGATTGAAGGCAGGATCATCGTAAGTTATTACCCAATCGCCCCGCCCTCGTTGAATATATGAAATCACCAGAGATTTTTTTATTTTTTTTATTTTTGCTGGAATTTGATCTTGTGTGAGTTGAAAACATTGCCTGCTGGTGGTGCTAGGAAGATTTTCTCGGCGTGGAAGATGAGAGAGCTTTGTTCTAGGAGCAGAGGTGAATTTTTAGGTTTTAGCTCAATGCCTGAATAATGCTGGCAGGACTGTAGTTGCTGCTTACAGGCTGAGTTTGCGCTATATGCACCTGAGCTTTCTGAAGTAGCCTTTAAAACCGGTTTTACTGGGATCCAGATTTAGTAACTGCTGGTTGGTTTCTTGTTTGGAGTATTGGAACTGTCTCAGGGCAAGATTTGTACTGTTTGAAGAGCATTTGTGTTCTCCTGTTTTGGAGATGGCACTCCTGTGTTGAATTTTGTTATAGTCACTTGAGGAGTTACTGGCATGCGCATAGGTTATAGCGATTTTATTAGTGCATTTGCATGTAAGCCTATTTTTTGTATGAGATTACCCAAATATGATATTATCACATATCAGATGACAGATGGTACAGAAGTAGCACTATCGAGTGTTTGTCAATTCAATGGATACCTCATATTGCTACTAGTTGAACTGCTATGTGTTAATGTTAAAAAAAGATAGCTCGAACCTTCAGGGGAAAACTTTGCTAATTTGAGAACACAATTGTTACAGAAAGGATGGTGTCTGCTAGTCTAATGCGTGATGTTGTACTGGCTCTATGCTTCAAGTACAATTTCTGTTTAGGTATGTATGTCAACAATATTATCTCCTTCATATTTAGTCAAAAGATCTCTTGTGATGGAGCAGATGCAACAATTGAGAGAATTAACTCTAATTACCTAGAAGAAACTACTGTTTAAAACTGTAAATGTTATGTCCATGGCTTTGCACGTGCATGTTGAGGTAGCATTTTCATATATTATCAGTGTATCATTGAATAAAGTGGACCAGAAGCATTGTAGACTTTTGGACAAGCATTTTGTACTTACTGCAGCAAGTTTTGTAGGGCTTTGATGAATACATGAATTTGGTCTTGGAGGATGCTGAGGAAATCAACATCAAGAAAAACACTAGGAAATCTCTGGGTAAGGAAATGTTGGACTCTGTTATCATTATTCTTTGTTCTCAGGTTGTGGTGAAAACTCTATAATTAATCTCCTGTATTGTTCCCAGGTCGGATCCTCTTAAAAGGAGACAACATTACACTGATGATGAACACGTAAGTGAAAAGCAAACTAAGTTTCCTATCATCTTTGTATCGTAGTTTCTTATCTGTTGGTGGTTGGTGTAGTTTATCTAATTTTTTCTCCCTGCTTGCTTTTCAGGGGGAAGTAACAAGAGCTCACTTTGTGTTTCGTCGCAAGGATAACTAATTACTTATGTACCCTGAGCTCTTATGATGTGCACATTTGAAGCTGTAGTAGACTTCCATCCTCCTTTTTCATCTAAATTTGGTTGTAGCATACCATATTTGCCAGAGATAATAGGCTCTGTGAAGTTAAAAGTGTTTTACCAGAACATGAATTTGTCTTCATACTGGGTCTGGGCTGGCTTTATAATTAGGCGAGGTACCGATGTTCTGGTGCTTTGTGCTTTCATTGAAATATGAACAAGCTGGTCAGATGGTTCTCTTTGTCGGAATGGGTTTGAAGTTGTGAGGTCCTTGTAAGGTTACAGTCTCCTTCTGTGTAAGTCCTGATGAAATCAGTTCCCATCAGTTTGCAATTTCTTCAGTTATATGCTATCTTTCCATGGTAGAATTTTTCTTGAATGACTAGCTTATCTGATTCCGTGCTTGATTTGCATTGCGTTTAGAGTGTAGCTTTCTTACAGCAGTCAAAAGTTTAGGGTTTATTTGGAAGTGCAGTGTTTTGCAAGTAACTAGGTGAACAAAATCATAACATTAATGTCAAAACACATGCAAACAGTTGAACGATATTTTTTTTTGCACCTCGATCACCATACATTTACAACTGGTACTGGACGATTACTGCATGTGCTACTTCGTGACATCTGATAGCTTGGTTTTGCAACAATTATCGTGCAAGGATTGCTCGGTGATAAAACAATTGTGTAACAACCCAGAGTTGAACTCTTGATTTTGCAAATCGGCAAGGGAATTAAAACCCTAGTCTTCTCTCATCTCATGCATGCATGCGAGTCGTTCGAAAACGACGAAAATCAAAAACCCTAAAGTTTGACCCAATAATTCTTTTTCCAAAGTTCTCATAAGTTATAATAGCCCTTGCAAAGTTTTCTTGCTCCCAAAACCCAATTTCGAATCCCGAAGGACGTATGAAGTCAAATATATTTTTGCAATGGAAATAAAAATGAATTTAATATCTAAACCTTGTACGGATGATCGCATCCGGTAGTTGTATTCATGGCGTCGAGATAGTCAAGATTAAGTATCCATTTGCGCATTTTGAACATCTGACGCTCGCATTAGGGTTAATTGAATCGAACGGCTGAGAGTAATCCTAATTACATGATAATAAATAAATAAATATAGGCAGCCTCCACTGCTCCGCTTCTGCCCTAGGCAGCCTGCGCGCCGCCTCCACGCGCGCGCCTCGCGGCTCTCCTCTGCCTGCCCACACCGCCCGGTGAAGCTCCCACCCGGGCCGCCGCCTCTCCTTGCCTCGGCGCGCCGCCATCTGCGGGCCTCGCCGCCGGCGAGCCGCCTGGTCGCTACCATCCTCTGGGACCGCCTTCTCCTCCGCCCCGAGGCGCCTCTCCGAGCTCGCCATCGCCACCGCGGCCTCCTCTGCTGCCCAGGTCGCCTCCCATCTCCAGCGCCGCCGCCCTTGGCGGCCTCGCACCGCCGCCTCCGGCACATCGCAGCCGGCGGGCCGGCCGTCTCATCCACCACATGGGCCACCCCATGCGCACCCCCGAGTCCCTTGGGCCGCGCCGCCTTTCCTCGTGCGTCTCCGCCCGAGCTCCGGTGCCGTGCCGCGCCATCTCCCTTGAGCCACCGCCGCGAAGCTCGCTGTCCTCGGTTCCAGTGGTAGCTTCCGCCCCAACCGAGCGCCCCCTCTGCCCCACCGTTCCCGCCGCCGCTCCCAGGTTCTCATCCCCGAGCTCAGGCCACCGCTGCCGCTGGGAAGGACTTCGCCAACCCCGCCGACTGCAGCTTCACCGCCGTCCAACTCCACCGGCGCACCGCCCCGTGAAGCATTCTGTCGCCAGCAGCTCTCCATCCCGTCTTCACCAGGAGCGAGTCCTGCTGTCGAGCCGAATGGGCGGCTGAGCTTTTCTTCGAATCCAGCGAAGCTTCTTCACCACACCAACGACGCTAGACTGCCCCACCACCGAAGCTTGCTCCTCCAACCTCCGCTGCCAATCCTTGTGCATCGTCGAGGGTAACTCTTTTCTACTTACGAACATGATATCTTCGTGGTAATCCGATGCATTGTGATGATTAGAGAATTTTGAGGGGATGCATGTTTTATAGAGCTGAATCTACCAAGGCTGTTTCGATATCCTTCCCATGGTTGCCTTAGGTCGAACTTAAACGATAAATAGTAGGTGTTGTCAATAGAGTTGAATTGAATAGTCTTTTATTCATTTTAGATGAGTCGTTTGAGAGGTAATGCTCAAACAATATTGCCGTCTAGAAATTGTCTAATTAAATCTACAACTTTAATCTATGAGTAGCCATGTAAATGGAGGAATTAAACACTAAACTTCATATTAACGTAGTTGCAATCAAACTATACCGCTAACCAGGCACATAGTATTTACTTCATACAAGTTAATCCTATAACACCTATTGAACTCCAAATCGCATGTTAAACAATAGTACATTTAACGGATATAGGTTCTTCCTTTTGTGATGTTCAGATCTGAGGAAGTAAATCTTATAAGAACATGTTGCTACATTAGACCTTAGCTTCCTGAGGTTGAAATGCATATGTGTGTGCGCTCAAAACTGTTAAGAACAGCTGCTACAATTGTTCTTTAGCTAACTTATATGCATGTATGGCTCACATATAAATGCTTTGAAAACTGATAAGAATATATGTACTATGCTTGACCCTAGTTGTTCTTTGAATTCTACATGTATGCATAAATCAGTTATTGAACTGAAAGAACAGATGCATTGCTTGATATTAGTCTTAGTTCTGTGTTGAGTCTGGACCTTCTTGCAGTGTTCCGATTGTTCAGTAACCAGTGGTTAGCTTCTTTAATAAACACACCAATAAAATAATGAGCCATTAATGGACTCAATCCATGTAAGATACTAGTGCCAAGTTAATTGGAGCTAATGCTCAGTTGTAAGAATCACGTGTATTATGTCTGGTGAATAGTGTTATTGATACCTGATCAATGAACTAGCTGATGCCTTAGTGAACGTCAATTATGATCCATATACTCAACTGACACTAAACAAGGTTAAGACGTAGTTACTCGGCTGAATCCACCTACGTCATCACGAACCAAAGTAATTAACACTTGGTTTAGTTGCAACCCCAAATGACTGATGAATTCTAACCTATCTAATAACCTGCTAGCTAATAGGATTAGTTGGTTAATGACCGCCAGCTACAGTCAATATACCTGACTATTTCAGCTAACAGAGGCTAATACAGTTAATCATGGACGAGTATAGTTAATGCACTGATGTATTAAATCTTCACTTAAGGAAACAAAAGTAAGACAAGAAAGGATATCTTGATCTGAACCCCATGCCATCCTTATCGACTAAGTCCAGCTAGGGATACCAATCTTTAACATAATGTTTCTTTACTAAGAAAAGATAAAAACTAGTTAGACTTCAAAATCTTGTAGAAAATTCGTATAACCTCCAACACAAGTTAATTCCTATTTGTAAATCCTGCCTTTTGAAACAAAGAATCTAACAGTGTAAGTCTCACTCATGCTATTTATACAAATTCTGAAATTTCCAATAAGTCTCTTTAAGCCGCACGTTCAAAAATGAGTAAGTACAACCTCATGCTAGCTCTGCATGGAACCTAACACATATCCCTATTCCGTCTTCCCCATTATTTCAGCATGGCATTATCTTTATATATGCATTCCTGTTATGCAACATTTAAATGAAGAAATGCTACATAGTCGTAATAGTAACACATACACTCAAAAGATGTATATCTTAAGTTCTAGTATCTTATTTGTACCTGCGGTCTGCATATAGATCATAATGAACCTGTGATTTTATCTTAATAACATGACACTTTGTTAATATCTATCAAATCACAATTAGCGTCACAAAATGTATGATCTATCTCTTATATGCTGTTACCACGGGAATCCAAACCTTATAAAGATAAGCTAAGATTAACCGATTAAATCTACATGTTTAATCTTGCTTATAGGATACTCACATCCATCTTAGTTGCATATCTCAACAATTGGATACATCCATGTTAATTGTATCCATGCATCCCCGTCATTTTTAATTAGCTTCTTAGGTTTGCTTTTCTCTTTTGGAGGTCATTTGCTTCTTACCGGTGTTTCGAGTATTATGAAATTCTTGCGTATGATCACCATACTTCTCCAAGCAATGAGGCAAGCTCTGCAAAGCTCGATAAGATTCCTAATTCCTTATGTTGTGGTTTTGAATAAGTTGTATGCTTGATTGCAAATTGATTGTATTGCTATCGTGATGGGTGTAATCACTAGCATGGTTAGGTTTTATTGTGCTTTGTGACCCTTGGTGATCTCTTAATTGGACTAATTAACTATGGAACCTTAATTGTGAGATGTGAGAGCCGAGGTACTGTCACCTACTGATGGATCGCTGAATAGGGTGATCGTAATCATCGCAGCTATTCAGTCGATGCCGGTGTCGTAGGGCTTTACCTGTCACCCACGGTGGAATGCTTATCGGAATGTCGGGTAGTCGTGGTCGGCCGGCTACGAACTAACGGCAGTTCCAAAAGTACTTCCCTTGGTCAAACTTTGTTTGGTTTGCTCAGAACATTTGATATAGTCTTGTTTGACTATCTTTAAATTACCTCAAGCTTGGTTGTCTTGATTTGATGGATTGGTATGGAATCTTGGTTGATTTCCACTGACTGATAATATGAGATTTATTGTTTTAAATCTTAGAATGATTGGCTGTTATGAATCATGATGATATTGTTTTATCTTTCATGTTCATGCCATGTTTTCACATGTTAATGTTAAGCTATTTGTGTAGTAGTCTAATTCTTGTTCAATGCCATGCTTAAGTAATTGGGATGAGCCTACAAAGCACCTTGCAAGTACGAAAGTACTTAAGGAATTCAATTCCTAAACCGTTGCAGGTGAGATGCAAATCGAAGATTTCTACGTTGCTGATTTTATGAAGAAATGATGTCTTTTTGCAAGTTTGTCCTTCTCGGTCCCACGTGTGGGTTACGTGCCTCTTATGGAGATGGTTGGGCTACTATCTCGAGGGTTTTTCAGTTTATTTCCGCTGCTGTTTTTAAGCTTTAGAAGCATGTAAATGACCTTCGGGTCATGGTTGTGTGTAATGTAACCTCCCTCGGGTAAGAGGTAACTTATGTATCTGAATAACTCCCCTATTGTAGAGTTTGAACTGTGATATGAAGTTGTTAATTGTGGTCATTTCATATACCATGCGTGTATGATTGAAATTTATAGAATCGATCGTAAATGAATGATGTCTTCTCTTAGTGTTCACTCCGTGAAATGTTCTCGGTTGAGTGACCCGCTAGCTGAGATGCAATGCCGGCTAGGCAGGGTGTGGATAGTCGACCGGGCTTTCGAGCGACCCACTAGTCTTCGGGCTAGGTTAGGGTGTGGGTGCGACTGTCGGGCTCCTCCGACTTCATTTTGAGTAATGAGCTTAAGAGCAGCGTTAAATCTTTACCAGATCAGGGAATTGTATGTGGTTTTGGAAAGTCTAATCGCTTCCGACCGGCTTGACCAACGGTGAAGGCATACGACATCGGTAAGCGTATGGTGCGTTGGTCAGGTGTCGGACCACTCCGCCTCAGTGTGCACGGCGCAGGTACCGTGCCACCAGGTCGACTGGTTTCTCAGTTCTTGGCGATTATTCGTTTCCTTACTCATATATAATTTTGGGGTCCGTGACAAATTAGCAGCCCCAGAGTAGTAAAAAAGAAAACGGTTACGTACTAATTTAAATTAAGCCTTGATGATAATGCTCATAGAATACCAAAGAAACACGAGGAAGAGATATGTAGAAACAAAAAAGAAAAGAAATAGCAAACTGGAATAGATCTGAAAGTGGTTATCAGATAACTTTTCAAAATCTGGTTTCTTTATCCTCAGCACTAGCTATTTGAACAACAAGAGGAATATATATTTAACGCATGACTTGACAGTTTATAACCATAACACTCATTTGGATGAGCACTAGCTATTTGAACAACAAAAGGAATATATATTTAACACATTACTTTACAGTTTATAACCATTACACTCATTTGGTGGATATGTGTTACAATATCTTGGTTATTACAACCATCTTATTTTAGCCTGGAGACAGAAGCGAGATGAGATCAGGTAGGCTTGGGCTTCTTGTTTATCGTCTGGAGTGCAGTGGCACCCATGATGGCAAACAGCGTGCACAGCGGCACAAAGACGACGTTGGGGATGTACTGCAGCTTGAACTTCTTGAGCTGTGGGACGCTCTCGCAGCTCCTCTTGGCGACAATGGCAGCCGCCGGCGCAGCCAGGCCGGTCATGATGAAGAGGCTGTCACTATCACTGGCCTTGCTAACCTTCTCATCCATGAACCCAATGAATCTTTCCTTCTTTTTGTCCTCATCCAGCGATTTCCATATATTCTCATAAAATTCCTGCATTATCCGTGTATATCATTTTCAGTTGAATTTTTAAACTATCTGTAACAGGCAATTGTCAGATATCCGAAAAATATTTACGCAAAATCAAGTCCCCAAGAAAAAAACAGATGGACGATGGTGTTACCTTAATTATTCCAAGTGGTGGAGTATCGAAATCTTGGCCAGGCAGTACAGTGTTTAAATACCTACAGTGTTTTCGGAAGATGACATAAATAAAAGGAGATTTGAGGCACAAGATTGTGCAGGCGACAAAACTGCACAAACCAGGAAGCTTACTTGCAGAATTCGACATAGGCAACATGAAAATCTTCAAAGGTGTCAGTTGGCATGTCCTTAAAATATCGATCATAAACATGTCCAGCAGGCGAGCTCAATCCTGGCAGTCCTGAGAAGAACAAAAACACAAGTTAATAGATTTAGAATATGAAAGAGAAGTAAAGGTAAGAAATAAAACAGCGTGAAACCACATGAACAATGTTACAAATTCAAATGAGGTCTTTCTGTGTGTGGGGGGTTGGGCCTTGGCTAGGGGGAGAACAGCCGTATGCAGATCCCTCCAACATATCATGTGGCACTTGCCTATCATAAGAGATAAAAACATAGAAAGAATTGAGACTTGGGAGTTTACCAATCTTGCTAAAGACACTAAACGGAAGACCCATTATTGGTCCAACGAAGAGGACAGAGAGAGTTTTTTGCTTACAAGATGTAAGGGAACTTGAGTGTTTATATAGTCTGAGAGAACCAAGAGAATACAAGCTTGGAATACATTCCTTTCTTTCCTTTTTTATCTTACTAGTTCTCTGTTCCTATTTGATTCCTGCCCTAGGAGTGAAGTCTTAAGAGTTGGCCTGGTTCTTGAGCTAGCTGCAGGAATCATTTGAGGAAAACTTATCAGCTTGGCTACTAGTTAGGTTTCTGCAATGAGGGTTAAGCTCTAGTTTCTCTTACCTCCTAAAGAATGTCCTGCACATGATTTTTCCAGGTTAGTCAAGGTCTGGTTATATGTTTAAGAGGTTAGTGAGGTACCAAAATTCAAAATCTTAAGTTATGGTACTGTAATTTTCAGGGCGGTCTAGCATCATTTTTTAGCATAATGAGGAACTGAGACAGAAGGATGATGCTAGACAAGCTTTCTGGCACATGTATACGCTTTTGCTTGCATAAGACGAATTGAATAACCATGCTTTAGCTGATAAAGGAGAGATTCCTGCTGCTGTTTCCTTTTTTATGTCTTTTGAAGACCAGTAGTCTATGATCCAAGTTCCAACATACACCACGCAATGCTAAAGGCTTACATTAGAAGATGGATAGTGCACTTTATGTAAATTCCAGGTTTAATATAAGTTAAAAGTGTATGTTCTACTGCACAAAATGGACTCCTATCAATATACATAGAAGTTGCAGTCAGAACTCAGAAGAGCTCACGGAAGAATGTGAAAATGCATTGCATTTGTCTGCTTTCACTCTTATGTGACCCAAGCCATGCAAAAACATGGACACGATTGGGCTCACCTTAATTTCCTCCTGACGATCTTGTGTGTCAGCAGGATTACCCTTGAAATATTGACCCAGCAAAAGACATCACTTGGTTTTTCTCATTGATCTGGTGGCAGCTCATAACAAAATCAGAATCACCTCCCTTACTCCAATCATAACGATCAGATCATATGGTCCCATGAAGCATTTTGAAGTAGGTCATTTCAGGAACTATGCTCAGCCCAAGTAGACCCAACATGCTTCTGAAGACCCCTGTCCTTCATCACCTCCCGCAGCTCGTCAATCCCACAAGCCAGCCCTCGCATACAAATATGACAGCTCAATGTAAATCCCGACATTCATAGGCTCCAATTTGATTGCCTTCTGAGCTGCTATTCTCCCAAACTCAACATTGCCGCAATCACGGCAAGCACTGAGCAGAGCACCCTATGCAGAAATGCCAATATCACCTCCACGGCCCTTCCTGGTAGCGATCTCCCATGCCTTGGCTACCTCCCCTGCCCAGCAGGGCATGTTGACCACACAACCGTCGTGCTCTGGTGTGTGTGTTGTAGATACAAGTCTAGACAGTAAACTTGTGGCACCCCCGAACGGCTACAGCGACCGTCGATGTTGCACGAGGAGTACAAGCGAGTATGACCCTCTGAACGTCCGTCGAGCTGAGGAATGAAACACGTACGATAGGATAAAACACGAGCCGCGTACGAGGAAGCGAAACCCCTCTGGTGTACGATGATGTGAAAGCTACTCTTCTATTGAAGTATTGAGCTAGGATTACAAGATCTTTTCCTCCTCCTCCTCTCTACCCCTAGGGGGGTATTTATAGGGTTGGAGGATGGAAAATGTGATATTACAATTTTGCCCTCATACGAGAGGGGCTTTTACAAGGGCGTGGTCGTCACTTTCCATGCATAGAAGATATTTTGGGAGAATATTCCGGGCATCTTCGGAAAATATTCTCTGGCATCTTTGGTGGAATTCCTAAGCACGTCAACGCAGTCCCTGACAATACCGACGCAGACCTTGATGGCAACGGACATCGGGACGATCGTCGGTGACGTCGGCGTAGTCCTCGTTTCGGCGTCATCGACGTAGACTTCGACGATGACGGACGTCGAGGACGTCAACGTTGCCCTTGGCGGTATCGACGACATAGACTTTGACGATGACGGACGTCGAGGTTGCCCTTGGCGATATCGGCGTAGCTCGCGATGACGGCGAAGACTGGGGCTGCCCTTGACGGTGTCAGTGTGGTCCTTGACGGCGCATGTGGAAGACTTTGAAAACGGGCTAGCGCGGGGACCCCTACGTCAACAGTGTGGGCACCAACCCGTAATCTGCACGCATAGACTCAAAATACTTGAGCCCCTTGACAACCTCCCCAGCATGCTGGCATGCCAAGAGCACAGCCAGAACAGCCAGTTCGTCAGGCCAGACCCTGAAAGCCACCATTTGGTCATACGTCTGGATAACCTCCTTGCACTGTCCATGCCGCCCATACGCGTTCAGCATTGCCGTCCACAAGACAACATCGCCTCCACCAACATTTGCCTGCAGCGCCAGCCCGAATATCTACTCTGCATGGCCAACAAGCCTGCATTTGGTGTACATGTCCACGAGCACGCTGATCAGGAACACGTCTGACTCCACACCTCTCATCCCTCCCGATCATATGCCCATGCGCCTCGCCGCCCAAATCAGCATTTGCCATCTCTCCACATGCCCTCACCACGGCCATCATCGTGTATTGTCTACCCATCACCCCGCAGCCCAAACTCCCAAAACCTCCTCGCAAACTCCAGCGCCAGCGACCACTCCCCCCGCGTTCACGCAACCAGCGAGAACAACGCTCCCGAAGACGCCATTCCTGACGGGACTTTTGTCGAACTGCCCGCGGGCATCCAGGAACCGGCCGGACCAGCCATAGGACGCAGCAAGCGCACAGGACACGAAGACGCTGCCGAGCCACCCGGACCTCACAGCGAGCGCGTGGAGGGGATCTGCCTCGGCGGCAGAGGCGAGGCGGAGCGCGGAGCGCGGAGCAGAGGGCGTATGAGTCAAGGGGGCCCGCAGTGGGACAGCAGTGGGCGAGCGCGAGGGCGGGGAGGACGAGGGAGCGGAGGCAGGGGGCAGGGGCACGAGGAAGAAGCGGTTGCAGTGAGGAGGGAGTTGAAGGAGAGGCAGGGAGGGAGGAGGGAAGGGTAGGATTTGAGGAGGGCAGCGGGGTTTGGCGCCACCGGCAGTGGAGGCGGCGGCACTCAAAGGGTGCGTTTGCCATATGGCTTCGAGCCCATCCGAATGGGTTGGAGCTGTTCCATGTTCCGGGCGAGATCCAAAGTCCAACACATTCATCGACCAAACGACTTAGCTGTAACGCGTTATTCATTAAGAATAATAATCCATATAAATGCTGAGTAAGTATGCGCTCTTTTTGTTCACGTTTGCTCGACACTTTTAATCACTTTATTTGTTTATAGATATTTGACACTTTTTCACAAATTTTTAATGTACAATTTTTTATTTTATCTTTGATAATTTGTTTTCTTCCTCCTTTCTCTATCACATATTTAGTGGGCCTATAGTACATTTTCTTAGCTATGAGGGTTAACAAATGGTTGGGTTAGTAACACTACTTGACGATGACATGGCACCCGGGTATCGTCAAGAAGGACAATACCGGCCCTCTGGATATAGGGTGGGCCGGGCCGACTACTCGGAGTCCGACTTCTACACGGGAACACCTCATCGACTTGGAGTACAAGACAAGGACAAGAGCGTATCCGGCAATCCCGGATTCTGTTGTAACTGATTAGGAAATCAATCTGTAAACCAATCAGGACTCTTGTAACCCTGCCCCGGTCGTCTATATAAGGCCTGGCAGGGATCCTCCGATGGGTATGCTTTCATAAGTTCTCATATTCTCATACACTCATTGCCCTAGCAACCTTAAGATCTACTCTCGAGGACTTGCGGCACTCGGGATTCTAGCAATACCAACCACCAAACACAGGACGTAGGGTATTACCTCTCCTTGAGGGCCTGAACCTATCTAAACTTTGTCTCCCGTGTGCACCCATCTAGATATTCTATGATCACACCTCCCCGTATTCATTATTGTCGGATATAAACACCGACACTACTACAAAACACACAATTATAGCCGGCGAAAAATTACTTTCTCAGCCGGTTTACCGTCCGGCTGTAGAGAAAGGGTGCTAATAATACGAATTATCTTAGTCGGTTTTATATGCTTCAGCCGGTTGTACGAATAAAACCGACTGAGATATGATATCATCTCAGTCGGTTCCAGCCAGCAAAACGTCAGAGATGAAATTTTTTCTCAGGCGGTTCAAACTTTTGAACCAGTTGGGATGTTAATTACTAAATTAAAAAAAATACTGATGCTACCCGTCCTGGCTTCCTCCAACCTAAAAGTTATAACCATTTGCATAAGTCCTGGCCTCCTCCGACCTAAAAGTTACAAGCATTTGCACAATCTAACGCAAAATCATTTGCACAAATCTGCGATGGAAAATGGCCAAACAAGTCTACGACGCACAACCATCCAATTCTTAATGCCTTCCTCTAATTCTTCAGATGATCGTGTGAAATCCTCCTTCTACATTATGAAATCTAGCAAAGAAAAACCAAACCGCAAATAAGAACTAGATCATATCTGGACCATATCACTAATTCATGTCCAAAACAAAAAAATCGATCAACATTTCACCATAGAAAAAATTTGGCCGCACCTCGAATCATGTCGGCTGCTCTCCTCCTCCTTGCCGCTGTGCTCTCCTCGCCGCCGCACCGCTACTCTCCTCCTCACTGCTGCAAACAACAAACAGTCAAATCGCAAATCAAATCGGTTGTGACAAACAACAAACAATAAAATCACCGTTGCTCCCTTGCGACGCGAGGAGCAAGAGAGAGGCGGGGGAAGATGCGATGTGCTGCACGTTGGCGACAAACTGCCAGGTGAAGAGGTGGCCGAGGTCCTGCAGCGCCTATGGGACGGAGGCCTTGGGGACACGGTACACGCTAGGATGTCGACGTCGCCGATGGGACGGTCAGCGCTGGCGCCAGCGTCAAGGTACGCGGGGAAGTAGGCGCACAGGGAGAGCATCGTAGCGGAGGTGGTTTAGCTCAAAATCAGCAAAGAAGGTATATAGTGCATATCATTTTGCTTTTTTGGATATACAGTTAAACTCATGTAACTTATTGAATCACAGAAATTGTCTTTGCCAATTGGACAATTGCAATTCAACAATTTAATGATTGTACCTATGTTTGGTCCTTCGTAGATGCATGCACCTCTGAGCAGCTCTTTTCCTCGTGCGGACACGGAGAAGTTCTTGAGCATGATGTCCCTGATGTTTCCATCAGCGCCATCGCCCTAGGCGGACCCGATGGATCCGGGAACACGCACGCCGATGACGACGGAGAGGGCGTCACGGTCGTCGCGAAGCGCCTCCTGCTTGGCAGCCTTGGCGGTCGCGGCTGCCATCATCTCGCGCTTATCCTTCTTCTTCGAGTCCTTCTCCGACAGCGCGAGGGTGTTGACGTCGACGGTGGTGCAGACTGACTTGGGCTTGGCACTGACGACGGCGAGGTCGGCCTCGTCCTCATCCTCCTCCTCATCGGGAGCGAGGCGGGACCGCGGGAGAGCCTTGCACCGCCGGGCGGCCGGTGGCGGTCGGGCTGCCCAGATCCGGCACGGGGGAGCAACGGGGAGGCTGTAGCATGGGCATGCATGCGGGGAGCAGTGCCCATGGGGCTTGGGTTGGCAATGCGCGAGCTCGCCAGTGGAGGTGGCAGCGGCCCTCGCCGGCAGATCTGGAGAAAGGACGGGGAGAGGGAGAAGGCGGATCTGGAGGAAGGGTTGGGAGAGGAAGAGAAGGGCGGAGAAAGGGTGGGGCGGCGGTGGGATTAAGGGGCCGGAGATCCGGCACCGGGGAGTAGCGGGGAGGCTGTAGCGCAGGCGTGCGTGCGGAGAGCAGTGCCCACGGGGCTTGGGTTGGCAATGCGCGAGCTTGCCAGTGGAGGTGGTAGCGGCCCTCGCTGGCAAATCTGGAGAAAGGATGGGAAGAGGGAGAAGGCGGATCTAGAGGAAGGGTTGGGAGAGGAAGAGAAGGGCGGAGAAAGGGTGGGGCGGCGGCGGGATTAAGGGGCCGGATGAGACTGATACGAGAGGGTAGATAGGTTTGTGCAAAAATATATCAGCCAAAATATCTTAGCCGGTTTGTGCAAAAAACCGACTGAAATATTTACAATTAAATATTTCAGCCGGTTTTTGTTTTTGAACTGATTGAGATATCTTTTCAGTCTGTTTCCTTTTCTAACCGACTGAGGTAGATATTATTTCAGCCTGCTTTTTTTTTCTAACTGACTAAGGTATATTTAACCGGTTGTGATTCCTCTAACGCAGTCGGTTTCACTAAAATTGGCTAAGATGAGGGGTCCAGAAAAAACCTGTTTTGTAGTAGTGTAAGGATATCTTGGTTAAAAGTGACAAGTAAACTTGAACCGACGGAGTACATTTTTGTCTGAGTTTTTAATATGTCAAACATTTGTCAACGACGACGACGATGCCGCCGCCGCCGCTGCCCTTTTGCCGCCGCCGCCCCATGGACATCGTCCTCGTCATGTTTTTGAGGCTCTTCGAGGGAGGCCTGGCCACCGGTGACTCCAGCGTGCTCTCCCCCTGCAGCCTCCTTTGGTCCTGCGAACACGACAACGACGTTACACCTTAAGCTCCGTCATGGAGCACATGAATTGAACCGTTCCCTGTAGAATTCCTGCAAAGCTATCTGTAAATACACGCGTTCCAAACATACCGTTAATTTGTGCTGGAAATTCACATCTGTATGCAATTGTGCACAGTTACATTGCATTGTTATGTAGTTAATTCTTTTTCTTGACAAAGTAACTAGAACAAGTTATTTATTATCAAAGATGATTGGACATAATTAAATTCAGAGATTGCAAATAATAAACACCAAAGACACAAAACACTAGAGCTCGGGGAAGGATTAGAGGAGAAAATATTAGAGCATCTCTAGCAGATAGTGTATACCATGGTCTAAACTATATTTGGACTACCACAGTAGAAAAAACGTCCCCAGCAGATGGTCCAAAGCATGGTCTAAATGTAGACATCGTCCATATTCTGCTCCACAATGTCCAGGGCTGGACAACGCGCCCACATCGTCCAAACGCAAACCGCTCCCCCCGAGCCTTCCCTCGCGCCACCTTCGGGATCCGTTGGAGACGAGCAGGACGCCGCACCACGGCCGCGAGGTCGCCGTCGCGCGCTGCCCCATCGCCGGAGTTACGGATTTTGTACCGCGAGAGAGAGTGGGGGTGGGGGGGGAGCAGCTCCGGCCTCCACGCCGTGCCTCCTTCCAGATCCGGACGCGGGGGTGGGGGGAGCAGCTCCGGCCGCCGCCGCGCCCCTCCTTCGGGATCCGGACGCGGGGGCGGAGCAGAGGACGTGGGGGAGCAGCTCCGGCCGCCGCCGCGCGCCTCCTTTGGGATCCGAACGGGGGGAGGAGGCAGCGGACGTGGGGGCGCAGCTCGGCCGCAGCCGCGTGCCTCCTTCGGGATCCGGACGCGGGGACGAGGCAGAGGTGGAGCTCCGGCCGCCGCCGCCGCCGCGCTTGGTGATGGAGGGGAGGGATGAGGTGGTGGCGGTGGTCGTCGTCGGTGCGGATGGGTGACAAGGTGGCGGTGGCCGTGCGTAGGGAGAGGACCGGCGACCGGCCATGGGTGGAAGGGGAGGCGCTCGTGGTGGATTTCGACAGGGGAGAGGAGAGCTTCGGCTCGGGGAAGAAGAGGAAGAGGGCTTTGCCCCATTTGGCTGTGGAAGAGGGAAGATTTGATGAAATGTGGAGAAAAGAGAGAGAGAGAGATAGCGCGGCTGTGGGATTGTTTTTGAGGATGATGCTATACGTGTTATATACACAGAGAGTATAGAGAGTATATATGATTGCTACTATATTTTGCACTGAATTTGTGATATACCAGACTGATTGCTGCTACTAATTTATTTCAATGCCACTGATTGATGCTATCACACATTACAGATGGAAGGGGATGAGGGTTTTCTGAACATGATGAATTTCGGGGTCTTACAACAACAGTCGTATAGTCTAGTTGAGGAGCAGGAAATGCCGTGCACTGAAGAAGCTTCCGCGTCCATGAAACCAAAACACACAAAGGGAAAAAATTGGTCGATGGATGAGGACAATTTGTTGGTGTCAGCATGGCTACAAACTAGTATGGATGCAGTGACAGGGACAGATCAAACATCAAATTCTTATTGGGGGAGGATATATGAGTTGTACAACGCTAGGAAGAAATCGTCATGGTCGGTGCGTAATCAAAATGCTCTCACATGTCGTTGGGGAACCATTCAAGAACAGGTGAACAAATTCTGTGGATGCTATCAGACTATTCTTAACAGAAACCAAAGCGGGTTGACCGATGCTAATATGGTATGCACCTACCTTCTTAATTCAATTCTAATTCCATATGTATTGTGTGCAAGTTTAAGAAGATATCTATTTGTGCAGCAAGCCCAGGCACTTATTTTGTACAAATCCAAAGATCCTAAAGAGAAGGCATTTACATTAATGCATTGTTGGCATGAGTTACAGAAGCATGCAAAGTGGCAGACTCGTACTGTTTCGAGGGGGCTCCGAAAAAACAGAAAAAGACCTCGGATGCAAGTCCGGGTACAACCTCGAATGATGATGAAGTTGAGGCATGCACTGAAGATATTGGAATAGAGAGAAGACCTCGTGGTAGGAAGTACGAGAAAGAACTCCTACGAAAAGGTAAAACTTTGGCATCTGATGGTAGTAGTTGCAAGTTATCATTAGAAACTGTATGGGCACAAAAGTTAGAGAAGGATGCGATCAAAGAGGCCACGAAGAATGCTCGGTACGAGCGAGCATTTGCAATGCAAGAGAAACAGATGGCACAAAGACAGTTTGAATTAGAAGAGAAGATCATGTCCATGGATACTAGTGCTATGAGTGGGGCACAACAACAATATTACAGTGACAAGCAGGAAGAGATCGCCGCTCGCCGGTACAACAAATCGGGTTGAGTGAACTATCTGTTATGTGAACTATCTGTTATGTGAACTATCTGTTATGTGAACTATTTGTGATGTGAACAATGTGTGATATACATTGAAAACATTGCATTATGCCATAGTTGAAATAGTACATGATAGGATCGGACTACATTATTACAACCGCGTACAAGATTTAAAACATTACGACAATGACTAAATGAAAAACTAAATGAAGGGGAATCGACTACATTATTGCATCACCGTACAAATTTAGAAGTACTACATCACTCATCTCCAATCTTTTGCCAGAGGTGCTCAACTAGATCATCTTGAAGCTGAGAGTGAAATGCTCTGTTTGTAATCTGTTGATGCATCTGAATAAACGCACTTAGCTCACCCGCGTGAGCACGAGAAACTCTCACCTTTTCTCCCATTTCTTCGCAGTTGAAGTCTCGCTCATTGCTGTCCCGCTCATCTTCAACTATCATATTGTGCATTATGACACAAGCTTCATGACATCACCGATTTCTTTACGTTTCCAACCTTTAGCTGGTCCTCGAACAATGGCAAAACGGGATTGAAGAACTCCAAATGCTCGTTCCACATCCTTTCTGGCTGCCTCTTGCATTTTGGCAAAATGTTTCTTCTTTCTGCCTTGCGGAGCTGGTATGGTCTTCACAAATGTTGCCCATGGTGGATATATGCCATCTGCAAGATAATACCCCATTGTGTACTGATGACCATTGATTGTATAATTCACTTCTGGAGCTTCACCTTCGGCTAGCTTTGCAAACAGCGGAGAGCGCTGAAGAACATTTATATCGTTGTGAGACCCTGGTAAACCAAAGAAAGCATGCCAAATCCAGAGATCTTTTGAAGCAACTGCCTCCAAAATCATTGTGGGCTCATGCATATGGCCAGTAAACATGCCATGCCATTTTGTAGGGCAATTTTCCAAGCCCAATGCATGCAATCTATACTCCCTAACATACCAGGAAAACCTCTTTGCTCCCCTATTGCAAGTAATCTAGCAGTATCTTCTTCATTTGGAGATCTCAGATATTGATCTCCGAAGACTTCACAAATAGCTATCACAAATTTTTTGCAAGCCTCTAGAGAAGTAGCTTCTGCGGACCGAGTGTACTCGTCCGCAGCATCAGCTGCTATTCCATAAGAAAGCATCCGCATTGCCGCGGTCATCTTCTGCAGAGGATGTAAACCAAGAGATCCAGCGCAATTTCTTTTTTGCTTAAAATAACAATCATGCTCAACTACAGCTCCAGCTATGCGATTGAACAAATCACGGGACATTCTAAACCTGTGCGGAAAAAAATAAATGAGAGAGAGAGGTGAAAGATAGGCAAACACAAACTAATGTACCAATTACCAACCTGCGCCGGAAGAAATTATGGGGAAAGACAGGAGTCGGTGAGAAATAGTCCTTCCATAGTGTAGCAAATCCAGCCTCTCTGCCGCGATTCAGTGTCTGACGCCCATGCTTGGAGCCGCCATGGCGTCGAGCATTCACCACCTCATCCTCCTCACGCTCTGCTAATGCTGCAAGAATGAGTTCGTCGTCGCCAGATGAAGACGACGACGAATTCATGAGCATATCCAAAACGAATTCGGTGTCACTCATGGTGTTGTGGGAGAGGAGACAGAGGGATTCGGTGGAAGAGGAGACTGAGAGATGCTGAGAGAGAGGTGGGAGAGGAGTGATATATATAGGCCTGGAATTATAGCCGTTGAAAATATAGCCGTTAGAAAAGTAGCCGTTGGAAAAGTAGCCGTTGGAATTATAGCCGTTGGAATATAGCCGTTGGAATATAGCAGTTGAAATTGTAGTTGAATTGGTAGTTATAAGATACCATTAAAATATAGGAGAGAGAATATAGACTATCTGCTGGAGAACTGTGAGGTATTGTGAAGGAATCTATTTAGACCATAGTCTAAATAGAAATTTAGACTACCAAATTTGGACCATCTGCTAGAGATGCTCTTAGCTGGTGCAAGTACCCTCATGTCTTTTCCTCTCCTGTTCTTTATCCTTCCTCGTGTTGTCGTACTCCTCCAGCATGTCCAAAAGCCCCTCCTACATTCAAAGTAATTTCTTCGTTACGAGCATGAAAATAAAATGGCAGCGTGGACCTCTTCTTTAAGCGAATGGCAGAGCTCCTAGCCAAAATCTCAAACGAAAAAAAATTGGTAAAATGAGACGAGGCATACACCATCGTACTCGAACTTGACACCCCTCTCCTTTTTTTCCCAAGCAGCCACCTTCGCAGTCAAGGCATCCGCCATTGCTGCACCTCCCTGATGTTCGTAGGAAAAAAAATGAGGGATTTGATAAGATGCCCCTATCATATATCACTGATCAGTGACACATGACAGAACATTTTATCAAAGATCAAATAAAGATGGAACATTTTATCAAATTTTAAAGATGGCAGTTTCTCATCAAGAACAAGATCATCATTCACCTGGCATCTTGCTGACCAATGCGCGCGCTTTCTCGGCACGCTTCAGCACGAGGTGCGTTCCTTTGTCCACGTTGTATCTGTTCTCTTTCTGAAAAAGAAAAGGTAAAAAACCTAACCAGATTTGAGCATTTTTGGAGAGAATTTGCCACCCCGACCTGAAGAAGACAAAGATTTGTGATTCAGAGATTCTCACTCTGTTGTACTCCTCGAGCCAAGATTCCTCCTCCAGAGCTGCCTGCCATTTCTCCATCCTCTCCAGCACGTCCTTCCGGCTGAACTCCTCGTCCTTGGCATCCGCGATCTGCACCTCCAGGCGCTCCAGGATCAACGATCGCTCGGCGTCTGCAAAACAGAGCAATTTCTCGTGTGCAAATGATCTTGCTGTTCATGTGCTAGCTACCAATTATTTTTAACGATGATTCGATCGGATGCGACCGGGATGGCAAAGGCGATGGACGGATGGGTGGATTTACAGCTGTCGACGGCGTCGAACACGAGCATGGCGCCGCCGTCGACGTCGTCCGCGGGGAGGAGGACGTGCGCGCGCCGGCGTATCTCCTTGAGGTCATCGTGCTTCTTGAGGAGGAGGTCCTTCATCCGGCACCCCTTGAGGCTCTCCAGCCGCGCCACCTCCGCCTCGACGTCGCCGATGGAGTCCACGGAGAGCGCGCCGGGCTCCGTGATCTCGTCCTCGGACGCGGCGATGTTGCAGGCGACGCCCTGGAACCTCGTCTGCTCCTCCGACGGCGTGTCCATCAGGTTCCACAGCTGCAGCATGGTGCCCACCAGGTCTTGCAGCTGCATGCCGAATGTAGAGCAAGTAGATCAGTCACACTAATCCTGAATTTCTTCGAATACTCCCTTTGTCGACTAACGAAAGTTGCCATGGCATCCGTGTTAAAACTTTGACTATGAGTATATATGAAATTAGGTAGATACTTTCCGCTCAAATCGCAAGTAAGCCTGCATTTGATATTGCGTGGATTTTGCTAACCTCGTTTTTCTAATTAGTTTTTATCTATTTGGTTGTTTAGCTACCCATCTTTTTCTTGCCACTGCTAGTTTTCCACAATAAATTAAGCACAACACATTTTAACAACACTTAACTAAGTATATAGGTTGGCTATATGAAAATAATACCCTTAAATCTGTCCTTAAAAAATACGTGTTTTATGAGAGTGTCTATTTCTAAGTTGACTAAGAAATTATTATTTCTAAGTCGATGATCTTGGACGTTGATTATCTATCTAACGATTAATCAAGTAGTTGCACATCTTAGAAATTTTGTGCAACTCTAGATTTAGAGATGTACAACTACTTAGTTGCATAATTCTAGACATAAAGTTATATAAATTTTTGTGTAAATTTAGACTTTATGATATGCAATTTGATCAACTTAGAAATAACAATTTCTCACAAAACTTAGAAATAGCAAATCCAATATCTCATAATGTGTACGTTTTATTTTTCAGAATTGCCAGAGCACGGTCGCCTGGTTTGACCTTAAGTTTCAGTCTATTCTTTTAGCCGTTTTGATTTTTGCTCTATGATTCGCATTAGACTCTAGGACGAAGATCTAACGCTTTTATTGTCGACCTAAATGCGTCTTATTTTCAGTTGCTTGTGTGTCAGATGATTCCTTTGTTTTTCCGTAGCATGAGCATATCTCTGGCTCACCTTCTGCATCCTATTCCGTTTGATTTCTCTCAGCCTTTCGATCTTGGAAACCAATCTCGCGATCGCGCCGTCGCTGATGCATGTCACCTTCTTGTTCATCGCCACGACGGTTCACCTCCCTCGTATCCATGCCAAGAACCAGGGCCGACGAGTGCAGCGAAGCCACGATCTCCGCCATCTTCTTGATGCGATTCTCCTGTCAAAACAGTAGCATCACTAAACAAAAGTTAGTACAAATTAATCATCACTAAACAATCTTTGCATGCGAAGTTTTCTTTTTTTCTTTTCTTTTTTAGTCTGAACCTTCTCCAGTCGCAGATGCTGCAGGTGCGCTCTGAGTTCTTGGAGCTTCCTCATGGTGAGCTCGGAGTCGTCGATGCTCACGCGAGGCTGGCCGCCCGGGTTCATCTCCTGCTGCATCCTGTTGATGAGCTCCGTCACCTCCAGGAACTGCCGCCGCCGGCCCTCCCTCCGCCTCCTCATCTCCTCCAGCTCCGGCGCGATCGAGCCCAGCTCCTCCTTCAGGTTCCCGGTGCTCTGGATTTTTTTCCCCAAATTCAAGCCATCAGATAATTGACGAGAGATTATAGAAACGAGAGCGAGTTAAAGGGTACCTGGAGGGAGGAGCAGCCGGTGTGGACGGTGGCGGGCGGCTCGCCGATGGTGGCGCAGATGGCGGGCACCTCGGCGACGGAGTCGGCGATCTCCCTCTGGAGGTGAGTCCTGTGCTGCCTCACCTGCGCGACCTTCACCCTGTACACGTTCAGGCACTCCTCCTCCAGCGCGTGCAGCGTCTCCCGCCGGTCCTCCTCCGCCTCCCTGATCTCGTCCCATATCTCCTGCATCCATCCACGCGACCAAACCGCCATTGATGACCTCGAGACCCCACGCACACGCACGAATTTTAACTCGACGATCGAGACGTACCCCGAGCTCGTGCAGCAGCAACTCGCGCCTCGGCTCCATCTGGAAAGGGAACAGGATGGCGCGCAGCTTCAGGGATGAGACCATCTAGCCGATCCGCCGCGCGGACCGTGCTCACCTCGTGCTTTCTTCCCCCTCCTCCGATCGTCGGTCGAGCTCAGGAACGCGACAATGGAGAAACTGAACAGAATAATGCGACGTGAACGACGACGGCGGCGGCAAGATCAAGATCGGAGCGAGAAGACAACGCGGCAGCCGGAGTGCAGGAACGAATCATGGCGCTCCGGAAGGAGGGACGCGATCGCGTCAGGGATTTTTCTCCGGGGAGATGCGGGAGAGAGAAGCGCGGGCGAAAGAGGGGCGATGCGAGTTTGGGACAAGATTTTGGCTACCGTTTCTCAAAAAATTCTGGGGGTGGGCGGGATTTGCGGTAACCTTGGTTACCGCGGAAATAACCGGTCATTTTCTGACCGAACTGGTTCAAACAAAATTTGAATTCAAAAAATAGTTACCAGCCGGGAATTTTTGAAATTGTTACCGTTTTCGGTTACCCGCCGGTTACTAGCAACATTATAGTCCACTACAGTCCACTAGAGCAGCCACGGTGGCCGGCGCAGCGGCAGAGGCAGCCGAGGGAGGCGGAGTTGGCGCAGAGGCCGGCCACGGCGGCCGGCGCAGCGGCAGAAGCGGCCCAGGGAGGCGGAGTTGGCGTAGAGGCCAGCCATGGCGGCCGGCGCAGCGGCAGAGGCGGAGTTGGCGCAGAGGCCGGCCACGGCGGCCGGCGCAGTGGCAGAGGCGACCGAGGGAGGCGGAGTTGGCGGCTTGGCGCAGAGGCCGGGTCGGCCACGGCGGCCGGCGCAGCGGCAGAGGCGGCCGAGGGAGGCGTAGTTGGCGCAGAGGCCGGCCACGGCGACCGGCGTAGCGGCAGAGGAGGTGAAGAGGCGGCGGCCGGCGGCGGCCGGCGGCGGCCGGCGGCGGTAGAGCGGTGCCGCGTCGGTTGGCTAATGGAACCCTAAGGCGGCGGCGCCTCCTTGCGGAACCCTACGGCGGCGGAGGAGGAGGGCGTTCCGGCAGCGGCAGCGGGCGGCGGCGGCGGTGGTGGGTGCTGGTCTGGTGGACTGGTGCTATCGGGAAGGGAGAGAGGAAAAAATTGAGGGGAATTTTGGAGTTAGGGTTTTTGGTTGTATTGGACCGGGACCGGGAGTCGGGCTGAAATTTTGAAACAGTCCGAATTTTTTTGGACGGGAGGCCCATTTTCCGGGAGTAGGCGGTAAATGAGGTTATCGGCCGGTAACCCATTTTACCGGCCGGTAACCGAAATCTTGGTTTGGGGTCTCGTGGTGAAGGAAGATGAAGGCGTTTGTAGCACAAATCAAAATGGAAAAATATTGCTTCTCTGTTTCGTTCCGCTTTAGTTTCGGAATGAAGTGTAGTCTGCAACATCTAATTTGACACCCATTGTGCAAGACGTCGGACGCCACACCGGAATTTCGATCTTGCGTTATAGTCTACGCAATTTTTTTCTTCGATAACTACTCTACGCAATTCTAGCAGAAAGGTTTTACGTCCGCCTTATATCAAATAGAGTGCGCGGGGTTACCCGTTTAGAAATTTCGGCGACATGACGGCATTAATTTTGTCATTCAAAACATAAGAGAAAGCACAAATACTTTGCACAAGTGATCTCGACTGTGAACCATGCAAATTAGATGCTCATAGATTTTGGGACACGTGTAAGGGAACACCATGTGCGTATATCCATAGCAAAAACTGGGAAAATAATTAAGAGAGATATAATACCGTATGTCAACACGTAAATTTCGGTGCTTAAAATGTTGTACCACCATGAAGTTTCAGATTTTATGGATGTGAAAGTGTGAAAGACGGTTTATTCTCGCATTTGCAACAGGTTCTTTATTTGAAAAGCATCCTCCAGTGTCTCGTGTTGCTAGCTACAAAACCATTGTCAATATAGAAGACGCACATAGCAATAGTGCGTTACCGAAAAAGAAAAATCGATGCACAAGCTTGATGATTCCAAAATCATCACATATCACCTCATGCAGGGCTCTGATAGTGCATTATCAGAAAAGGAAAAGTCAATGCACAACCTTAGTGACTCCAAAACCATCACATATCATCTCATGCACGGCTCTGATAGTGCATTATCAGAAAAGAAAAAAAATCAATGCACAACCTTAATTAGTGACTCCAAAACCATCACATGTCACCTCATGCACGGTTCTGATAGTGCGTTGTCAAAAAAGAAAAAACCAGTGCACAACCTAGGTGACTCCAAAACTATCACACATCCTTTCACTATCACATGCACCTACCGTCATCTGCACCACTCTGGTGTTTTTCCCTAGCTCAGTTTAAAAATCCAACAAAAAATCTATGAATACAAATGGAAAAAAAAGAACCATGACATATTCTCTTGTCTTTTCTGTACACCGTGCATATGACCATAATTTTACAAAAAGAAAGTTGACTGCACACATATCCTCACATGTTCCAGGCCTCCGTTATTGTAAATTTACGGAAATTTTTCCAAACAAACAAGTAAATTAAGCTCTCGAAGAGGTGTATACGAGAGTGGGCCCACCAAGTACGCGTGTGAGACCATCCTTTGTTAAGTTCAACCTTGTACATCAAAACTAATGTGATTTTATCATGGGTTAATTGGATAAATACCACTACAACTATGTCGATTCAGAGAGATATCACTACAATTTTGCTCTTTAGAAAAATGAGACCGCAACTTTACAACACTCCTACAAATGTCATGATGCAAAATTTCGGACCAAAATGTCATCTTCTTCTTTCTTGCTCTCCTCCTTTCTCCCTCCGCTCACCTCTTCTCAACTATGACCGCTCCAACGCTGCTTACCGACAACCTCCTTCACCATCACCTTGCTCCTCCTCCCTACCCCTCCTGCCGCCCCCAGACACCATAGCCCCCATGGCGGCCTTGTTCCTCTGCCCATCCCGCTTTCTATCCTACCCCCATGGCTTGGTCCCCTCCGGTGCTTCGAGCATTGCGACCTAGCCGGCCTCCTCTGTCTTCTATGGCCGCCACAAAGTCCAGCAGCGACCTTCACCTCGACGACTGCCTCAACCTCTTACGGCCGCATCTGGAGGAGATGAGGCCATGGTGGACTCTGGAGAGATGGGGCTGCGCGCTAGATCTAGAGGAGATGGAGTCATCAGGTTAGTTCACATGGCCTGCAACAGGGATCCTGATCTCTCGGCGGACTTGTGACAGGGATCCCAAGCTCGGACGGTGGTAGGAAGCTCGAATCCATGCCAGAGAGCCATTGCGCCGTGGTTGAGGAAAGAGGAGGTGAGGAGAGGGAAGGAGGAGAGCATGGAAGAAGACAGGGTATATATACGACCGCTACAAATTGGCATGCCTATTTGTGTATTTCATAGGCACAGTGCACAGCCGTCGGATTAGACGGTAAGATTAGCAATAAATATGATTAGCTAAATTTATGGGAAACATTTTTAGTGACTGTAGGAAACAATTGTACTGATAATATGAAACATCGTGGGCTCCTTCTGTTAATGCAACATGGAAACATTTGTACAGCGAGAGGGAAACACTTTAGTAAACCTTGCGCAACAAAATTTTCGAACCAATACAACAATAGAAACACATGTTGTAGATCCAATTTTTAAGGAAACTGATCCCGAAATTTTAGGGAATAAATTGCGAATTTAATTGGTTTAATTGACGATTGAATTGGCCAGAGTAGATATGCGTGAAAACATTGTTGTCATGATACAGAAACATATCATTAAGACGTAGGCAACAAACTTGTTGAACCAATGCAACACACGTCGTTGATCCAATTTTATAGAAACAAAATCGATTTAATTGGTTTCTTTCATCTACATTTTTTGTCTCCTGTACAACAAAGAAATGCTTCCTATACAACAAAAAAATGTTTCATCTGCGTGTTCTCGGTGACGCATTTTACCAAAACTTGTGCAACAAATTTGTCAAACCAATACAACGATTAATGTTTCATCCATCCGAAAAACTTTTTTATGTTTCTTTTATCTAGGTATTTTGTTTCCTATACAACAAGAAATTGATTCATATACAACAACAAAAATGGTGGTTTCTTGGTTCACTGCAAATTATGGGGATGAGTAGCTGCTTCACAAACTCCTCTGCTTTTGTTACCCTGCGTGTACTGCTCAGTTGTTTACTGCATTTGACCTGCTAATCCACATAGAAGGATATGAAGAAGACTGCAGTACATAAATGGAAGAGCGACAGTAGAAACAAGCAGAAGAAATCCAAGCAACAAGCCGTGAACACGTGGAATTTCTTCTCTCCCTCCTCCGAGGCATCCTCGTCGGATCCGGACTCCAAGTCCCCAAGTCGTCCGCACTGGCGCCTAGTTCCAGGCCCTCCTCGTCTTCCTACGCGTCGGTGTCACCGTCGGAGGTGGACTACCCGTCGGGTCTCGCGAGCGGGATCCGCCGCGCCATGCGCGCGTAGCCCCGGACGCCGACGTCGCCGAGGTGCGGAGGCGGGGGCAGGCCTCCGGGTGGCGTCGGACCAATGTTGCCGCTGGCAGGAGCAAGGCCGCGTGACCGCTCCCATGATGAATCCCGCCGGCGAGTCCTCCCGGCGCCCGGACGAAGACGAGGACGACTCCACGGTGCTGCTGCCCACGCTCGCCGCCGTTGCTGCCTTGGTTGGCGTGGGGAAGCCGGTTGCCGGCGAGCGGAGGGAGGTGAGGAGGCGGCCAAGGGAGGGGAAGATGAAATGGAAAACCCTAATTGAGTTGGAGGATTTTATATAGAATAAATGGATGGTTGGATGAGTGGTATGGGAATGAATGGCCAGATGCTAGGAGGATTTCTTTTCTCAATAGGCAGGCCGGCGTGTAGAGTTTCCCATAGTATATTGGTCTAAAGTCTTACATAATGGCATGTAGAGGGGTATTGTAAAATTGTAGCGGTATTTTCCCAATCAGCAAAATTGTGGTGGCATAATTACAGTGACATTTATCATTAATCCTTTTATCCGAGTGGGACAGTGAAAAACGTCGAGGGTCACGGTCGACAACGACGACACACAGATCTCCTGCTCCGGACGATGGATGGATGGATGGATTTCTCCACGCGGAGTTGGACTCGAGAAGGTCCCGTCGTCCCCGTACCCGTACGTAGTTAAATTATAAGCAGGAACGATCGAGTTGTGAGAAGCTTCGCATGCAGGGACAAGCAGCAAGTGCATGAAAGTCTCTGGTCAAAACCAATGGAGTCAATTCAACGTGGTACTACGTATGTACGTACGTAGGCACGCGCTCAACCCCTGATGGCCGACCCATACGCTGACAATTAACTATCTATATGATCTGTCCACGACCGTTAAATTTCAGGAGACACATAAACATATAAACATAGAAATTGCACTATAGAAATTTTTGCAAGCTAGATATGAGTTAATGAAAATTTTCTAGAGTGCAAATGAGTTGGCAGAAAAAATTCTTGTGGATCACAATTAGTCGTATGAAATTCCTATGAAAATCATTTGAACCAAAAAGACCCTAAGTGTGGAGAATTTATCACATTATCAATAAATCTTAGGGTACCTATATTGGTTTTTTTAAAACAGCTGCATGCGCCATTTATTACTAAAGGAGTCAGCGAAAAGCCGACCTTGAAAGTACATGAAGAAATATAGAGCAAGATACACGACAGCTTGCAGGCAAGGATTAAAAGCCACGAACTAGAACTATGTTATATAAACTATAGGACATCTTTCTGATCTCGATAGGAGGCAGCCCAGCCCCACATCGTCTTCCTTAACTTAGAGTGCAGCCTCATTGACAATGATTGGAACTACGTCTTCAATGGAGGTGGAAGTGTGCCTGAACATCTTTCTATTCCTCTCCTTCCAAGTTTCCCAAAAAGTTAGTAGAAGTAGCGAATGCGGCGACCCACATACTACCCACCTGGATAATATGTCGATCTTTGACATGTCGCAGACGGAGTGCCTTCTCATCTACCACACATCACACAGAGTAGCACATTGAAAGCATCACAGCGGTCCATATATTACAAACTGAAATTACAAACCGAGATTAAAACATGAAGTCTTACAAAATGATTCCCAAAAATACGGGAAAATTAAAACCGTTTATCGTCTGGCTACAGCAAAAGTCTTTCCTACAACTCTCGATTCCCTCGACCTATTATTCTATTCCGCGTTGCTTTCGTCGCGGAAGTCGACGTAGTAGTCGACGCCTTCGTCTTCCTTCCTTGGCACTTGTTCTTCGGAAACTTCTTCGTCAACCTCGACATAGATCACTTCCATCTTTGATGACGGCTCACAGTCTAAGCAAAGGAATTAGAATAGAGGGATGAGTACAGAAGGTACTCAACAAGTCCAGGAATAGCAAAGAGGTGTATGATGCACTATCTACTGAGAACGGCAACGTTCTCCAAAAGCAATGCAGTTTCAAAATGTAAGAGAGTCAAGTTTTAATTCAAGAGACTACGATCTCATGTCTTACAGGCTGCTAGGATCCCCGATGGATCCCTTTCCTGCCGCGTTCGCAGTTCCGGCCAGGAACATGGAGTGACTCAGCCATAATTCTTTACAATCTGCAGAGGTGTGCAACTGTACCCACAAACGACGATAGTCGTGCAACTGAGGTGGCCAAACCCCATCTACACCCCTATGGTCACAAAGCCGTTTCACCGCCCGCTCAGTCATACCCCACGTTATAGTCCCGCACAACAGGCCAGGGACTACCGGTCTCACGTTGACACTACGGGTCCAACGCCTTGTGGGTAGCCTACTGCTAACGTCACCTTCCCAACAGTTGATACTCCGGATCTAACTATTGAGGTCTTCCTTTCCCGGGGGAGTATGACCTATGGCAAAGGTACTTTGGATTAGCCCCACCCATACATGGTATGTGGTTTGCGCGTTCGCTACGGCGCTTAAGCACAATCGATCGTTGGTTGCATTAACCTTATGTGAAACAAACCCGTGTGATGAAATCCGCCTTCTGATGTGCCTTCGGCACATTTCCAGGATTTCGTCACCCACCATGCTATCGCCCAAGAACCGGCGATCAAATTAAAACAACAGTTGATTCATTTTTAGAAAGTAGATTTCCATTTTGTGCAGGTTGTAGACAAGAGGGAAATTGTGGATCATTCTCAACGGACATGAACAAGAAACTGGACTTGCCTGGTAACGAGTAGGTAGTGAAGTTCGATCGGTCTGCCTGCTGAACTCTCGCTTCTGATCAAAAGATAATAAAGTCCGATAAGGACTAATCCAACAAGGTTCCAAATGTGAATGCGATGACATGACATAGTATGCATGAAATGATGCATATATTGAAGTTACCATCAAAATCTTTAAACTTAAACCTTTTTAATATTCCCCTAAGGATTTAAAATTTTCTAAGAGTAACTAGAGCGTTAAGTATTTCAGGTCTTATGTTAATTTTTCCCATGGTAGTAATTAACCAATTCAATCTTTGATTACTTCACACAAAATTTATATTTCCATTTAATCCATTAACTTTGATACGAAATTTAGTTAAGAGCTTAAGGAAATTAACTTAGGGTTTAATCCCTTTAAAGAATATTTCATTTCACTCAATATAAAATAGTCTACACTTTTAGATGAGCCTAACTTCCTTCCCAAAAATTTATTCAACTTAGGAGATTACTTTAAATTTCAATTTACCCTTTTACTAGATGCATATATATATTTATATACATATATATTCTCTTTTCCATTTTCGTTTATTTCTTTTCATTTCCTGTTTTTAAGAAATTAGATATATATATTCTTTCTTTTTAAAAATTTTATGCCCTTTTTATTCCTTTTCCATTTTTTCCATTTTCCTTTAATCTTCCGCCGACCGGCCCCTTTTTGGCCTAAACCGGTGCTTCCGACCCCTCAACCCAACTCTCTCTCTCTCTCTCTCGCTCGCTTCTCTCTCATTTCTTACCTAAATCCCTAAATCCCCTTTTCTCAAATCCCCTTTCTCCCATGCGCCGCCACCGGCTCTTGGTTGCCCCTGCCAGTGCGGCCTCCTCTTTCTTCTTGCTCCCGAGTTGCGTCCGCCATTTCGGTCCCGAGTCCGGGCTCAGCTCGGAGTCTCGTCGTCCGGCGCCTCCGCCCTTTGCCCGCCGTTCGGCCGCCTTGCTCCGGGATGGTCCCGCCGCCCCATCCACACTCGCGCTGCCTGAGGTTGCCTCCCTCGGCTGCCGCCCGGGGTTGGCTGCGGTTGGCGTCGCAGCTCCTTCACCGGAGCTCCGTCGGCCCGCTTCCCCCGCCGGTGGCGCCCTGGGCGGCCACGCCTTCCGTCGCCTCTCTCCCAGGTAAGCCTTTTCTCCAATTCTAGGGTTCTTGCTCTAGGTTGATTCGGTTGAAATATTTATTTCTTTGCAATCGGATTCAAAGATGCCTCAGGAGCTTAGTTCATGTGTGGGCTCGGTTGATCTTATATTGGGCACGGGTGATCTGTTAGTTGAATACTTGGTTAACTTGAGCTAGTGCTTGCGGTTGTTCGATTCCTGAGCATTATTTGCTGCAATCTTTGTGATTAAAGTTTGGCATGCTCAATTTGTGATAAGAACAACCTACTACCTTGACCTTAGCTTGATTTATTTCCCGTGCATATGTGATTCGGTTATTTGACTGGGAAAATAGATGCTTTGCTTCCTTGATTCTTAGCTTCTTTCTTGTTATCTAAAAGAACAGATACTACACTTGCTAGACGAGGTAAGAACAGATACTAACGTTTGGGCATTAGCTAACTAATGTCCATGCTGATTTCTGAAATATTTCTTGTGCATAGCTATAAGAGCAGATACTACATGTGTTGCCTATTTGGTTGTTTCGGTTGGTGCAGCTATTGGTTATGCCTCCTCCTGTGCATTAGCTCATTTAATCCAAAGGAACAGATGCTCTACATTTGATCCTAGTCTCTCTCTATTTTCTATTCCTATACCTATGCATGTCAACTTCCTCAAACTGACATAACAGATGCTTCATTTGGTTTAGACCCATTCTATAGTGGCTTTATCTAAGAAGGATTTAGAGGAAAGTATGGTTCTGATAAGAACAGATACTTGCATCAGATGCCTAATCGGTTGCCTTGATATACCCTATGATGATTTCTAGAATTTGAGAGATGGTATCACTAAGATAAGAACAGATGCTATGCTAAGTTGCCTATTCGTTGCCTTATTATATGCATGCAGGTTTCTTTAAGAGGAAATCTGAGAAAGGTGAATAAA
Source organism: Stipa capillata (assembly GCA_019208055.1). Taxonomy (NCBI): domain Eukaryota; kingdom Viridiplantae; phylum Streptophyta; class Magnoliopsida; order Poales; family Poaceae; genus Stipa; species Stipa capillata. The sequence goes on along the minus strand of JAGXJF010001401.1, from coordinate 60,460 downwards.
ACCTGATAGGAACAGATTTCCTACACATGTTGCCTAATGAAAAACCCTGTGATGAATCTAAAACCTGAAATCTTGTTGGAGAAATTTGTGGTGTTAATTTGATAAGAACAGATACTACCCAAATTCCTACAGCAATTTCTATGATGATAACTGGATTCTGAGGGTCCCATTAACCTGCTAAATGTATGTGCATATGGGTTATGAGCTTCCAAGGATTTTTACCTTGTGCTAGCTGGGACAATGGTAAGCTGGCCTTCTATACTTGTTGTTCCTCCCGATGGCTGTGGCCTCCCTCCAGGTCCTGGTGATTCTCCTTTCCTTTTGCTCCTGCTAGCTCCCTTCTGCTGATCCTTCCCTAACTTGTTCTGCTCTCCTTCACTTGGTTCTGATGGCCTTCTCCTAAAGTTTGGCTTGGCTTCGGTTCCTCCTCTGGAGCTCCTCCTAAGCTTGGTGGTGGCTACTACTATTGCCCTCTGGTTGCTACTAACTTTGGAGAAAATGGTGTCCTTTTCCTTGCTGCTCTTTGTGTTCTCGGAGAGAACGATGCCTGTTAGCACTGGGTGCTAGTGCTACTGCCTGGTCACTATTTCTACCAAAGCTTTCTAGGCCTCTCCGGTGGGAATTTTTCTTGCCCCTCCTGTTGCCTTGTTATTCAGTGGCATTACCGAAATGATGGCTATTCCACTTGAGCTTGGTTAGCTTGTTGGTTAAGAAAAGTTGGCTAAAATCCAAACTTGTGAGTTCCGATGGATGACTTTTGCATGAATTTATTTTCCATCCCTTTGATTCAGTTTATAAAACAATCTCTTTTTTTTAAAAAAAATAAAAAAATAATGGAAGTATTTAGTGTAGGAAAAATAAAAATATTTTTGATACTTCTCACCCCTTTTATCTCTAATATACAAAATATTAGGTTTGTCCAAATGAGGGTCTTAGCCATGTGGCCCTCGGACATTTTTGAAAATGTTTTCAAAACTAAATGTTATTTAGGTCATCGGCACTCTTTTGCCCCCGCAGCTAACCCTGCGGACGTCGGCGGAACTGTGCCGGTGGCCACTTGTATTGCAAAACTTCATTTTCGAAAACCTGCCTCCTACAGCAACGGCGAAAATCCAACGGTCTCGAGTGCATATACTTGACGACCTCGGATGTCGCCTACATTTCCAAAGCTCTTCCCCCCTCCGACTCTCGGCGCTCCTCGACTACTCAAGACCCAAAGACTCGAAGGTTTGAGAATTAGGGTTAGATGTTGCATAGGTAGAGTTCCTACTCATGTAATTTTTCTTTTCTTCTTCATTTATTCATTTTGTAATAAGGTTGTATTATGACACTTGTATTATTCATATATTCAATAAGGTTTTAATGTTGCATGTATCTTCAATGTGTATGAATGATAGATGAAATGAGTCGTTTGCATGCTATGGATGATGCAATGCACAACAAAATTCCCCCCTCTCTCTTTAACTCTCGACTTAGCTCGATAGAATCGGGTCAACTCAGCAGTGCGAGTTGGCCTGACTTCCTCCTCACGCTTCTCTCGACTATCCCGAAACTAGGGTCCTCACAGGGAAGCACAAACTTCGGCCCTCTTCTTGCCGATCGTAGAGACCAAGGGCAAACAAGGAGCAAATGGCGCATAGTCTCCGGGGTATTTATGTTGTTGCGAGACCTAAATGAGAATTTCAATAAATATAGTCAAACAGCAATACAAGAGGAGTTGAGACTCTTGAGAATTGAAAACTTCCTAGCAGCAAGATCATACATCAGACAAATGTGATCTTCTGTCACTAACCTTTTTCTCTTTAAGAAAACAGAGTTGGTACCATCGGCTTTACATCAGCCGAACTTCAGTCACTCACGTGAAGATTGAAGACCACGTATATCATCAATGATCCGTTCACTTATCAGTACCAATGCATGACTTAGTGGACAAAATATATAGTTAAGGGGAGAAAATATGCAGTCCATACGTACTAACCACAAAGAACGAAGCAACGAATTTTCATGTGGCTATAGTGTCAAGCTTAGGTGAGTCTGGAGGCGGATGACTCCCATTCATAAACACCCAGTACAATGGAATAGCTTGAAGGAAAAATTAGGAGGGAAGAGGGGGAGGAGGACAATACATGAACTAGACAATTAGTAGAGTTATTTTGAGACCTAATCACGAAGCGGAGTGCTAATTTGTGAGGCTGCCGGGTCCAGGCTGTCAAAACTACGACCATGTAATGGTTGCTTTTTCCGGGTCTTCATTCATCTCATTTTCCTTTTCTCTTTCGAGCTATCCTTCACCCTCATTCGACAAGCGGTGAAACGAACAATAGAAGAACAACAAACAAAAATAATTTGTTCAATTGTGTTGGAACTTTCTCCAATAGAAAAAAAATCAACCTTCAAACTGCTTCAAAACACCCCCAATTTTTGACCGTGCGAACTTTAACTAATAAAATTGATAACACGAACTTTCAACTAACAAATACACACTTTCAACTAATTTAACACCAACTTTAAACTAATTAAACAACAGCTTTCAACTAATTAAAATAATTTTTAACTACACAAATCAAGACTTTGAACTCACAAGGTCAAATCTTTCAACCCAACAAACATTTGCTTTCAACTAATTTAACATCAACTTTAGTAAGGACCAAGTTTCAACTTATAAATCCCACTGTCAACTAATTAAGCAACAGCTTTTGACTAATTAAACACTATTTTCAACTACAAAAATCAAAACTTTGAACTCACCGGGTTGAATATTTCAACAATATTTGCTTTCAACTCACTAAATAGCTCCATGGTTTGAATCTAGAAACCAGAGAAAAGAAATCAAAGAAAAGCCCCCAAAAAAATCTAGAATCAAGACCGCATCCTTGTACCACATCGGCTCTTGCGACAAGCAGCACATGGAGGCTGTATAGTGCCGCCGCCCTCAACAGTGGCCATCGGCAAACTCACTAGTGAAGCTAGGTCACGACATTGCACTAACAAGGAAGGCCCACGTGTGGAAGCAAGGAATAAAGGTGACGAGAAGGAAGAGGGCGACGTGTCGCCAGTATTACACGGCCGCTAGGTGGGAGGGGAGGTGGATTCAGTGGTGGTGTGCTTGAGAGTTGGGAAGGAGAAGATATGAGGAGAAGAAACAAAGCTCCGCCCTGATGCACTAGATTAGCACCGATATTTATATCAATAGTTGGAAAATCTATCGCCGGCACCACGTGTACAAGTGGAGACATTTTCTAAGAAAAAAAATACAAGGAAAAGAAAAACTTTCCGGCTAAATCTAACATGTGTATAGTATTGATAAAGATAGGACTGCACGCATAGGAGTTTTTCAAAAAAGTTGCTTGTGCGAGCACCATAGAAGTAGTTTAATTGATGATACGTCACAATCAATTTTAAAAGGTTTTAGTGTTTGCACTAAAGGTAAGTGTTTACGCCAATTTTGCTCTTCAAAAAAGAGAGAATAGAAACACATAATCTACTATCTACAAGTAGCAAAATCCCTTAACTTCTAAAGATTAAAATAAATAGCAAAACCTCAAGATAAGAAAATAAAGATTTAACGGATCCGTGGCCTAATGGTGAGAGCTGACGTTGTTCATTCTCACTTATCCATATGAATTAACACGGTGTGATTTATTTATTTAGAGTATACGTACTCACGTGTTCGAATAAGGCGTGTCACGTTAAGTGGTATAGGTGGAGTGGTATAGGTGGAGCTTTTATATTTTCCTCATACGTAAAAGGAACAAGTGTGAGTATGGTATATACGAATTGTATATGTCTATCTTATACTTAAAATAATATTAAAGTATTTAGCCACGAGCCTATTACGGATCAATGAATAAAATAGTGCGAAGGTCCATTTCCTTTCCAGGGAGGACACTAGTGGGAAACGTGGAAAAAATATGAGAAATCAAGGAGTACTTAGCATGACTGTTTGTTGACTTGATTCGGTCTGAAACGGGCTCACCTTGCGCATCATGGGCAATGTTTCTGGGCCCACCGCCCCATTGCTCTGGAGTAGGATTCCACTGAGTCTATGGGATGTAGTAGGGTTACATCAACCTCACGCACGCTCCGTGGGTCGTGACCAACGGTCAAGATCAAGATTGTCAGATCAGCATATTGCAGTAGATGATTTTGCAAAGTTTGATGTGCACCAGTCCAAGCAGCTAAGAAACATTATATATACCTGCTAATTACCGATGATATGTGATAATTCCAAGAATTCTTAAATGGAATTTTCTTTCATCTTGGGATTTTTTTTGAAATATTCATCGTAGGAAATGAATGGAGTGTTTCGGAGGCTAGAAAATGAGAGCTATTTTGACCAGGACTGCTTCCAAAGGAGGAATCCACTAACATGGGAAGTCAAAACAGGTTTAGCACGCCGAAGAGTATCTTGACACGATTGATAGTGAGTAGGAAAAACTCAAAATGAATCTGCTTAATATTCTCTAGACGGTGGAGGAGAGCTGACCAAGATAGCGCTATCAGGCAACCAAACGCTACGCCAGCACTCTTTCTGTTAATCTGGCATCTTAGCTGGCTAAGTGGTTGTTGGTAAGGAGCCACCAGGAATCAATGGTCCTAATCTAGAAAGACATGGCCTGTATATAAAAGGAGGAACTGCTAATAAACACTCGAATATTTTTTTACTTTAAGAGTACTTGAATTTATATTTATATGATTTTTCTACTATAAGATAAAAAGATAAGTATGTATAATTCATTGGCTAAAGATCTAAGTTCTTAAAATTTAAATGTTTTACAACAAATAGAAAACACTTAAGTGCTCCCTAGATACTCTTAAGAAAAGATAAGAGAATTTTTTCGGTACCCCAGTACTCCCTAAATAGTTACACGAGTATGAAGCAAATCCAACCGTTCATTTAGAGGGTTAATTTTGACTTTTTGGCTTGCTGCTGCATGACTTCATCTCCTCCAGTTGAGCGACCTCACCATCTAGTCTCCTACTGCGCGCGGCGGAGGCGGAGCCCGCAGCGGCACGGCGGAGACCGAGCCTGCGAGGTGGCGCGACGGAGGCGGAGGGCGAGCCCGCAGGACGGCGTGGCGGAGGTAGGCGGAGCCTACGGCAGCGCGGCCGAGGGAGAGCCCGAGGAGGCGATGGACGCGAGCGCACCGCCCCCCCTGCTGTGCGGTGGCCCTGGAGGCGCAAGTGGAGCGAGCTCGCCGAAGAGCATGCAGAAAGGATGGGGAGAGGCCTTCGTGAAATGAGTTTGGAATAGAGGATTAGGGTTACCAATTTAGTAAGAGTGTTTTTGCTATATTTGTTCCTATGATTCCAATTTTACCCTTCAAATCAAGGTACTCCTGACTTAAATTCTTTTTGAAGTAGTACTCCTTAAGTCTAGATTGGAGTACCAGATAATATTAACCATTGATTAGGATAAATAGACGGTCTATATTCATTTTGGGTTACCGTAAAAGAGCTTAAAGATAAAATGATACTATATTCAACACTAAAAATTGAGTAACATTGCTTGAAATAAATAATATTCGAGAGAGTCTTCTAAGAGTTGGCCATTAAAAAGAGTCTACTGACCACAGAGAAGCAATATGTAACACATGACCACATGTGTAATCAGATCGGATAATTCTCAACTAACCAGACCCATAAGCAGCTCGAATATCCTTCGGATTCAAAGTGAGAGATTTTTTAAATCAAATTAGGGAGAGAGGTATCTGTCGAATATAAGCATGAGACTAAAAAAACAGAAAAATCACATCAACAAAAACAAACAAGGAGACAAAAAATTAGAAAGTCAAAGAAGGTAGACAAAAAATCAACAAGATTAACAAGAGAGAACTACCTCTTCGTGAGGTGGTCGAGTTATAAGGTCATGACTTCATTAAATAGGGTCAAATCTTAGTGCTCATACTCACATACACATGGATATAGTCAACAGACTTATTTTTAGTATATGTTAATTCAAGCATATGATTATGAGGTGTGTTCCTATGGATATGGGTGCATATAGTGTGCGTACGCATATACATCTACTTTGTAACTGACACAAAAATTAATACCACTAAGGTGCAAGAAAAGGCGCAAAGGGAGCTATGCCATAACGATTCATTGTGCAAGCACTGTTCACTGGTTCCACATATTAGCCACAGATTTTTTTTTAAACTGGGTTTCTCTACCCCACCCGCTCAAGCCATAGGCCACGCTCCACCTCTACCCCTGTCCTTCTTGCCCTCTCTTGTCCCCTCCTTCGTCCGTTGCCCTGTGCCCACCACGTCTACTTCATGTCATTGCTGTCCCTCCCTTCTGCTCCTCATTTGCGTCCTTCCCTCTCCCTCCTCCTCTTGGGAACGGAACACAGACAGTCATGGATAGAACTCGAGACAACAACGAGCAACAAGACAGAGCTCAGTCCAATGGCCCATGAACAAGGCAAGCCGAGCTCGGGACGGTGGCAGGTGATGCCGACGAAGACGACCAAAGCCAACGAATCTCGCCAAGCAATGCAGAGGTTGAGCAGCACAGCAGCAAACTGGGTAGTGGCGTCGCCCCGAAGGAAGACGATGTCGTGGGTTTTTACACGTGCGCCTTGTCCGATCGCGGTACCTCTGAGGACGAGCGACGCAAGCACGAATGGATGACGGGGATAATGGGAACGACAGTGCGGATGCCGTCATTGGCGACGAGGCGTGAGGAACTCCACGCGATAGGTCCCACCCCTCCAGATCTGTAGGTGCCTCAAGTAGGGTAGTGGACGAAGAGCCTCATGGCGATGATGCTGTGACCGGAGGTCGAGCTTGGCATCTCTAGATCTAGGTCAAGGAAGCTGATGCGGTACTCCTCTAATGTGATTTCTTAGCTCGAGCTTCCCCTTGGTTAATTTCTTTGCTGTGATTTCGAAGGGGATTTGGTGTTGGGATGAGAATAGCTTGGATTGTGGAAGTCCAGATTTGATCTTTCTCTCCGCCTCCTTTCCGATCTCTCTTCTCTGTGTTCTCTTGTGAGGAAAGCACGAGGTTGGATTGGGGCAACAACGGAGAGAAAACAGAGCATGAGAGATTGCCGGTGATGGCATATGCGCCTTAGGGATAGAGTTTTCTATTTGATTTTTAAAATATCAGGTTTAGCACCGATGCCAAATAAGAGAGATTTGACAAATTCAGCAATACCTACAACACATGTAGCAAAGTTCCTCTCTGTCCCTTTAAAAAGAGCAAAGTGCACTTTCATATTTTCCAAAGTGGAGTGAGGGTTTTGTGCACATGGGAGCACGTGCATCCACTGTTTCTAAAAATTCAAAACTCACATATTAGAGTTTTGAAAGAAAATATAAAAAAAATGCATGTACATTTCAGGACGACCTACACACCTATATATTTTTTGAAAAATATGACTATTTGTAACCTATGTAGAAAAAATATACAAGAGAGGACATTGTACAATAGGAAATAGTAGCGTCTTAATAACATCACACATTTTTTACAAGTCATAAATGGTCATATTTTTCACCAATATTTACATGTGCATACTTTATCTCATAATATACATGTGTGAATATTTTTAGATATTTTCAAAACTTATATATAAGTTTAAAAGTGGGCAAACTCTAATAGGCCTACATGTCCACATATGCACTTTTATATTTTCCAAAGTGTTAGGACCCACTTGTCAATGTAGTAAATAAAATTCAGACCTCTCTGTTCCTGGGATGATATCTTTTTGTCACCGAAATAATGGTAAACCAATGCCTCTCCACCTTCTTGATAGGATTGTTATGTTTTCCTACTCCTAATTTCTAATTAGATGCTTACATCAAAATTTACATATTTTTTCATTCTTGTATTCTTTTTGTCATATATGTATTTCATATTTGGATTAAATTCTTATATGCCCTAAAAGGTTGAAAAAACGTCACGTGTCAACGACATGAGGTTCACCCTGTGTCATAACATATGGGTCTAAGCTCGTATAAGGGTTTAAATATTTTTTTGTATGTTCCAAATAGACTGTGCACCTGGGAAGCAAGAAACCGATGGGAAATAACACGCCCTATGTCTCCAGAATGAGTAAACACGTCACATGTCCGTATTGGCAGAGCCTCAGTTTGTCTTTTGTTCCAACGCCAAAATGAAGTTCCGTTCTCTTCACATGTCTCAGCTAAAAAGGAAAACAAATGAAGACCGTCAATTTACTCCATTTATAATATGTTACAGCATTATTGTCTTATTTGCTTTGATCCAATGCATTACAAAAATCATATATACTATAGTAAACATTTACGCTATCATTTTATAACATGAAGATAACACGAGCACACGATTAACAATTTTATAATCATACAACAACAGAACAGTTTTGAATGTGTCAGGGCGATTGCGGCTCAACATCCAGTATAAACAAGGAAGAAAGAGGAGGGAGGTGTGTTGACAATGGACAGTTTGGACGGTTTGACTGACCACACCCTCTCTCGTTGTCTCCCTCCTCCGTTCCTCTCCCTCCCTCACCTTCCTCTCCACCTTCCTCCTCCCTCCTCCCACCCAACCAGAACAAACCCTCCTCCCCTCCACCTCCTTCCTCCTCCTCCTCCTCCTCCTCCTCCTCCGCCTATATACCCCGCACCCACGCACGCATTCCTATGCGTAACTCCGACCCCCAAACCCTGCTTCCTCCTCTGACGACGACCACCACCCCCACCACCAACCATGGGCGGATGCTTCTCCTCCTCCCCGCCGGCCGCCCAGCGCCGCCAGCCTCGCAGGCGGAAGGCGGGGTCCTCGCCAGAGAAGGAGGAGGGGAAGGACGGGGCGGCGGCTGGGGCGCGGGCCGTGGAGTTCGGCTACGAGAGGGACTTCGAGGGGAGGTACGACGTCGGGAGGCTGCTGGGCCACGGCCAGTTCGGGTACACCTTCGCCGCCACCGACCGCCACTCCGGGGACCGCGTCGCCGTCAAACGCATCGACAAGGCCAAGGTCTGTGCCTCTGAGTGTGTGCGTGTGAGGATTTTGCAGCGAGGCTCGGCGTGGTGTAGAGGAAATTGGGTTGTCTCGTTTTGTGGGGATGAGATTGGTTACTGCCCTCTGATGGGTGGTGATTTGGATTGTGTCCGGCTTTTAGCTCAAGTGAATTACTGGTTAATCGGCGATGGTTTGATTATCTTGCGGATTTTGGACTCTTTAAATAGCATGGACGAAATTACTCTGAACAAGACATTCTGGGCGATATTGCTGATGTGTGGAGGGTGGTATGGTTTCGATGTCGGGGAGGTCTTACACTCTTTCTGTTGCCCATTTATCACTAGGTGTAGCTATCCATTCCCTTTTCTTAGGGGGTCCAGTACATGAGTGAGGCCATCTTTTCAGGTTACTTCTTAGTTTGGCACATGAGTTATTGTTCACCACGTTCATTTGCTCCTTAAAATGGTACAGGTAGTTCTCCTTGGAACGGTAAAGATGCTTCCTTTTGGCTGTTTGCGCAGATGCTTCGTCATTTCAAATTCAGAGGGAAAATGTTTTGGTTACTAGTTGATTGCACGATTCTTTCCTGGCGTGTGTTGTTTTTGTTTCAAGTTTGTCAATGTTAAGTGTCATTTCTGCGTATCACATTTCACGCGGAGCTCTAGTTTTGCATGATTCATGTCGTTGTCTTGAACTTCATTTGAAGTTTTGATATTATTTTTGGTGAGATTTGTAGTCTGTACAGATACTTCATTTACGCTTACATCTGTCTACCCTGCATCATCTTTAGGATACGTGATTGAACACAATTATTATTTTGGTCTTTTATAACAGATGAATCGACCTGTTGCTGTGGAAGATGTAAAGAGAGAAGTGAAGATTCTTAAAGCCCTTAAAGGCCATGAGAACATTGTTCACTTCTACAATGCATTTGAGGATGATTCATATGTGTATATTGTGATGGAGTAAGTAGTCTTGTACTAGCTTCTACTATTGGATTCACTAAGCATATAACAGATTAGTGAACTGAGCACAGAGCACTTCTTTAGCAAAATTTGTTCCAGTTAACTTTAGCATTTAATGATATGATGGTCTGCAGATTTTATGATGTTCTTTTGCCACAATTGTTAAACAACACTAGCAATGTCTTGTTTCTAGAGTCCCAGGCACACACTTGCTGTTCGCAATGTGCATGTCTTGTGCTTGAAATGTTCTTCGTAAATCCTAGTTATTCTTTCCTGTGGTTAGACCAATTGCCCCATCTATCTATTTCTTACAGTATGAATATATACACAGTTATTTCAAAGTTAAATTTTGAACGCATGGCTTTCTAGCACTTAATCATGTATGTTCAGAACTCTATCATGTTCACAGTTTCCATGCATTATTTTGTCCCTGAAATATGTGAAATTTTCAACTAGGTATACTTCTATAGAATATAGGATGATCTGTCACACTTCTGGATGTTGGAGCTTCTTTCTTCTAAAATCATAGCTAAGAAGGGCATACATGCTCATATCATTTTCAATAAGCATTCCTATGCTCTAGTACCAAGTACTAACTCTTGCTTCTCTTCCTTTTTTGCAGATTGTGTGAGGGTGGTGAACTATTGGATCGGATTTTGGCAAAGTAAGATTGTTTTCTTGTTTCATATAACATTTTCTCTTCCTGTGTCATAGGTTGCTAGATTTTGTGCTGTCTTTTTTTAGTTCCCACAAATCCTTGCTAAAACAAGGACCATTTCTTTTCGGCATATTGCTTTTGACAGAAAAAACAGCCGATATAGTGAGAAAGATGCTGCAGTGGTGGTTCGGCAGATGCTCAAAGTGGCTGCTGAGTGTCATCTGCGTGGGTTAGTCCACCGAGATATGAAGCCTGAGGTAGAAATTGAACACTTTCAATGTCTTGGCACTTAGTGTACATTTTGGTGATATTTCACTACTTGTCAGGTCATGTAAGAATGTACCTATTTTCCTTCCCAGAACTTCCTTTTCAAATCAACTAAGGAGGACTCACCTCTAAAGGCAACGGATTTTGGTTTGTCAGATTTCATAAAGCCAGGTACCTGCTTCAATGTCCTTTGCTTATGTGCATCTTTGTTATATGTATCTTGTTGTGGCATCTAATTTGAACAGGACATACAACTCTGCAGTTGCTCTGGCTTATTCATTGTTTAAGTGCATGATTTCAGGGAAGAAGTTCCATGATATAGTTGGCAGTGCCTATTATGTTGCACCAGAAGTATTAAAACGGCGGTCTGGCCCTGAGTCAGATGTTTGGAGCATAGGGGTCATAACTTACATTTTGCTTTGCGGGAGGCGCCCTTTTTGGGATAAAACAGAGGACGGTATATTTAAGGAGGTAAGTGGATAACTGTTGCATACATTGTGCTTCCGTGTAAAATGTGCTTGATGAGAATGCCACCGTTTCACATAGTGTTGTCAGTGTACTAACAAAATGGAGAAGCAGTGTTATCTGCATCTTTTTCCACTATATAGTGTAGCAGTGTTACTGTTAAGTGTTAACCATATGACAGTCTTGGGCAATGTTGTTGTACTTTTTCTTAACACGGTAGGGCACTTGGCTATTTGGTCAGGCTGTTCTTAAGTGATTTCTGCACTAGCTGACAGTTATTTGACACAATGCAGTTGTTCAGTTTAAAATGCCTACCGTCATTTTGATATGTTAATTTGTAACGTTGAACAATTTCTTTACGATACACATGAGATAAGAGTAAGTAGCGAAAATGGCCTCCACTTCTATTTAATATGAAGGCACAACCCATGGTACCAATGGCCTCAGGCCACCAATGCATAGCCAGTGGTATAGCTACTGGGAAATCTGAATCCTTGAATTATCCATGTTAAAGATATAGCAAGCTGCCTTAGTTTCAGACAGCTGACACCACCTAAGCATAGAATACTACCTCCTGGAGTAATTTTTCCGACCAAATTATGTTAGTCGTTTTTTAAATACATATTAATATTCTGCATATTTCACAAAAGGAAAAGAAATGTAGCCTTTCCTAATGGCTTGCTAGGGGAGTCTTCTGACACCATATGCCATGACATATAGCATTTCTATGTTTCTAGTTAATTATAAAATAACCATATGAAAAAGTTAAACATTCTACTCAGCCAGTAAAAGGTGTTCAGAAATGTGGTTTTCCACTTCAATCTACCATCATTTTTTTGTTGTCTTAAATACTTTTGTGCATTTAAATCAGCAAAGAAGCAACCTTTATGGTATACATGATCTCCTGCATTTTGTTGACTTCTTATGATCAGGTTCTAAGAAACAAGCCTGATTTTCGTAAGAGGCCTTGGCCAAGCATCAGTCCAAGTGCTAAAGATTTTGTTAAAAGGTTACTGGTGAAGAACCCAAGGGCGAGACTAACAGCAGCTCAAGCTCTCTGTGAGTTCCAAGATAGTGCTAATACTTTAGTAGGCTAGCCATAATGCTCAGAGTTGCTATTCTGCCTAATCTTTCTTTGCAATGTGAGAAAACACATATACAGACAACCAAAAGAATGCGCATATAGAGTATGTCTGGGATATGAATGCGGTTAGACAACTGTGCATATGAAAAGGCCGAGGACAAGGCCGAGGACAATTCTTCCTTGCATCACAAATATTCTGACATATTTAAAATATGAATGTTTTAGAATCAGATGTTGCATTCTAATTTCAGAAGTCACACAAAATTTAAAAACCATGTTACTTATTCAGTTCTATCTTTTTTTCTTAATGAGCTAAGACACTGGAGGTCCGCTGTTGTGCCCTTTTTTCCCTGGTCTCATCATCATATAGGTGATTATTTGATACCAGAAAGATACAGTGTCAACCTGTAGTCCTATAGTGTCAAAATCTAGTTTTAAAAAGCATTAATCTCTTAACTGAAATCCTAGAGTACATTTGACACTTTAAAAAAATTTAGATTATGAAGAAAAATTAAGTGAAAATGTGAAATGCTCACCCATCTATCATATTTACTAATTCTGATTATACTTGATATGTTTAGCGCATCCATGGGTAAGAGAAGGAGGAGATGCATCTGAGATCCCTGTTGATATATCTGTATTGTACAACATGCGCCAGTTTGTCAAGTACAGCCGTTTTAAGCAATTTGCGCTGAGGGTAACTATTGTGGTCACGAAATTATTTTTATCATATTCTCATTTTATTTCTTACAGTATTGCTCCATTGCACGTCCAGGCTTTAGCGAGTACAGTCAATGAGGAAGAGCTAGCGGATCTAAAGGACCAATTCGACGCAATTGATGTTGATAAAAGTGGATCAATTAGTATTGAGGAAATGCGGCATGTAAGAGTATATTAGATTTTTTTTGTTGAGAATGTCTTGCATTGGCACTAGATTTTTTTGCGGTGCTGATGATCTTTGTTTGTTTCAATAGGCCCTTGCGAAGGATCTTCCTTGGAGATTGAAGGGTCCCCGTGTTCTCGAGATTATTCAAGCAGTAAGCCTTCTTTTGGACTTCTTTTTGTTTCGGAGCAAGTAGCTGACCTTCTATTAGAAGATATAACTTCAACTGTGATCTTATTCTATGGTAGATCGACAGCAACACTGATGGTCTTGTCGACTTCAAAGAGTTTGTTGCAGCAACTCTCCATATACATCAGATGGCTGAGCTGGACTCTGAAAGGTGGGGCCTGCGCTGCCAAGCTGCTTTCAGCAAATTTGATCTGGATGGTGATGGATACATCACCCCAGATGAGCTCAGAATGGTAAGTTTCCATTCCTATTGTGTTCATGTTGGTTCATCAATCCCGCATAATCCTTCTACCAACTAGATGAGCTGTTGCATTTGCATATTGTGCTTTGGTTTCACTACCTGATTGCTCATATTCAGTAAATGAAGTGGTTTCTCTAGTCTCTTTATAGAAAAAGAAGAAGTGATTTTCCCATAAAAGAAATCCAGATTATCAGTTTATCACCCGGTGGCTTGCCTGTTACAGTTAGCTATTTCATCATATATATTTAGACTAATATTCAAGGATTAAACATATAAATGCTTTTACTGAGACAAACGCCTATGCAAATACGCACAACTGCACCATAGAAACCAAAAGCTGGTAGTATCTCATTGAGATTTTCTTTCAAGATGCAGCACACCGGCTTGAAGGGATCCATTGAGCCATTGCTGGAGGAGGCCGACATCGACAAAGACGGGAGAATAAGCTTGTCCGAGTTCCGCAAGCTTCTGCGAACCGCAAGCATGAGCAACCTTCCCAGCCCAACCGGAGTTCCCAATCCCCAACCTTTGTGAAAATCGCAGCGGATCCAGTAGTAAAGAGCATCTAGGGAGATGATAAGTAAAGTAATCTGGTGATCTTTTTTTTCTGCTGGCTATTCTCTGCGTACCATGTGATGTGAGGGTTTCTGATTTTTAGCATCCAGGTTCTGTGTGCAGTAAATATTTACAGAGAAGTGTGAAAGGCCCAAATGGGCTGAAGACTACCCAATTCTCTTTCTTGTACAGGGTCCTGTGTTTACGTAGCTCTGTATGTATGATGATTTTATCGTATTGATCGCAATAAAGCTGTCATGTTTTATGGTCAATAGTTGTACAGAACCCTGGGTTTTACGGCTAGTGGCGCTTAGCCCCAATTTCATGATCATTAATAAGGTTCCACAAAACCACGTCGTAACAAAACTGCAGCTTGCGCCGCATTGCGATGGTGGTCGAGTGGGTGGACTGGGCCGGCTATGGAGGGAACAGCTGAGCTCTACGGCGGATCCCCTCGCCTGAGAATCGCCGGACGCGGCCGGGATGGCTGGACATGTTTGAAATTCAACTATGACCGTAAGCATCTGGTCAAATAACTACTCTAGCCAAATCATCTCCTAGTCTAACAAAAACAAATTTCATAAACTTATCAACTCACTTCAACCCTAACAAATTTCATAATCTGGACATGGCCTATAAGCTGTTTTCCGGGATTTTTTTTAGTTATATAAAATTTTCTTAAATCTTAATTATTTTTTAAGGTTTTATATCAACATCCAACCATCTTCATCCCTATCTCACTCCGTTATAACTCACAGTGAAGTAACATATTTCTAAAATTTACACTCTCAAGGCTGTAATTTTAGGATTACTAATGCGCAACTTTAGATGATTAAGTTTTGAAAATTTTAGCAAAAGCAATCTTTTACCATAATAAATAAAATATAGGCCTGAACTGGGCTCAATCTATAGGGCTCAAAGCTATTGGGCTCAAAGCTATTGGGCTCAAATTGGGCCCAGATCCAGCCCGAGACCCTCAACCTCTTCTTCCCCAGTCGCAGCCACCTCCGCCGCCGGCGCCGCCCCACCCCCCGGCCACACCTCCGCACCAGCGCCCGTCGCCGATCGCCGAGAAGCTCCGTCTCCGCCTGCCGCGATGACCTCAGTGCACTCCAAGCTCTATTCCGGTACGTCACGCCCAACCTCCCCTCCCCTCCCCTCCCCTCCCCTCCCCTTCTCCTCGGTGCTGTGCAACAACCCCGCATCGCTCTAGCTGACGACACGCCTTGCGCGCGCGCAGATGACGTCAGCCTCGTCGTGGTCGTCGTCGACACCAACCCCTTCTTCTGGGCCGGCGCCGCGCTCCCCTTCGCCGACTTCTTCGCCCACGTACGCAAGCACGCACGCACGCGCTCGATTTTTTGGGGGATTTTTGAAGCACATAGGGCTCTACACTGATCTAACGGATTTAATTTGATTTTGGCTTCTCGATTCCAAGAGTGTTTTTTTATTCATCTTAATCTTTGATGCAATTTTACTAATTTTTGTGTGCGTGCAGCTGATCCACTTCGTGAACTCGCTCCTGCTGCTGAACCACCTCAACCACGTGGTCGTCATCGCCGCGGGCGTCAGCTCCTGCGCCTACGTCTTCGACTCGGGCAATGCTGGCGGCTCCGGCTCTGCGGACGTTGCCGCCACCTTCGCCAAGGCGAGCCGCAAGGTGGAGGAGTTCATTAAGCAAGACGCCCGTGACAGTGCCGGCAATGGCACCGTTGCTGCTGGCGGGGGCGCGTCGCTGCTCTCTGGCGCTTTGTCCCTTGCTCTTTGCTGTATCCTGTGATCGAATGTCTTGCTTGTTGCGCATTCTCCTCTTTTCCTTTGTACACGTGTTCCCTAATATGGAGGATCTTTAGATATACAGAGGATTTTTCGGTCTGGGACTCGGCATCCGCAACCTCGGGTGAGTATCTACTTGTTTTTATTTTATTTTTCCATTAATGTTTGGTTTTGACGCCTTTTGATAAATAAACTGATGAAATAGTTAGCATAGATGATTGCAATGCACATAGTAGTTCAGTGACAGAAATACTCATAGCCACCTGGGACATGGTTGATGATATATTTTTATTTTCTTTGTTCCCTTCAATTATTCTAGCCAGTATTGTTACACAGATTATTTTAGCACCATGATGTCTTACGCTAACATGAAATACAGATTTTGTGCCTGCAGGGTTCTCCAGATGGACCTGAACAGTACGCACACTTCTTCATCAGTATGGCTTTTTATACAGACATATTTTCTAGGACAGTTTTCGCTTAACCAGATGCTGTGCAGATATGTGGCAGTGATGAATTCAATATTTTCGGCTCAACGCTCCATGGTACTACATGAACTACTTTTCTAAATCATATTTGGATTCTTTGGCCTTCTCATTTTATTGACAAATTACTAGGGATTGCATTACTTTCCAAGAGCCATGGTTTTAGTGAGTTCCAACTGCACGTAACAATACCTTGTGACATGTCTACATGCATCACTTGTTTAGTTGTTTAAACCATTGATTAACTACTTCTACTGCATAATAGTTGAAATGTTTAACAAATCTTTTAGGTTCCAATTGATTCATGTATCGTGGGGACCCAAGACTCTGCTTTCTTGCAGCAGGTGATGTTCTTTGGTACCCTCTTGGAGTTTACTGATTATATCGTCATTTACATGCGGTGTCCTCATAACATTCTCTCTTCCTTGCTGATTATATGCTTCATTTTGCAGGCTTCATATATAACAGGAGGAGTTTATCTGAAACCCCAAGAACTAAGTGGTCTATTTCAATACCTTGCTGTAAGTTGTTCAGGCCCCCTGCTGCTACTCAATTATTTTCTCTTGTAGTCATGTCTCTTATCTTTTGGACAGCATGATGTATTCATATAGAGCTTGCGGTATTCTTTTTCTTGTTATGGTCACATTCTCCTCCATTTTTTACATAATAGCAAAATGAGGGGAATGTCGCAAAGATCCATATGCAATGTTTCGTCTGCATTTATATACAGGATTGCATGTCTCAATTGGTTATCTGAATAATTTGGAATGCTAGCCAAATACACACTCGGGGGCTACATTCATCTTCTAATTCCATCCTCACGTTTTCTTTATCTCTGAACTGGCAGTGAAATTCCCTATCATATGTATACCAACTTATCTTCCACATTTAGATGCACAAATATGGTTATGGATTGACTAATGATAAATTAGGTCCAATTGAGAATTTTCTGATTCTTTTTTTTCTTTTTTGGAAAGGACAGAAGGATTCTAGTGGTGAATAACTGAATATATCATGTCTGGACCAAGTTCAAATATTAGAAATAATATCTAGATTAGGACACCTTATGTTTGTAACTTCGCATAGAGTTTTGACATTATGAGTACGAGTTGGATATCCATACATGGTCTGATAGACCAGGTAGTGATTTTGTTGTGATGCAAATCTCTCGGTTTAGTATCATCCCTTTCTTTGGCAGTTCCAGGGATTTTTCTGTTTTCGAAATGGTTCCCCTCTGCGTCTGTCAACATTATCTTTGAGTACAAATACTTCTATTTTTGTTAAACTGATTAGTTTGCTTGAGTTCTGTGACTCATTTCAGCAAATATGCAGGCTGTATTTGCATCTGATTTACACTCGAGAACCTTTCTGCGCCTTCCTAAGACCATGGGAGTGGATTTTCGTGCCTCGTAAGCTTTTCTCAGTTCCTGTCTGTTAAGCACTCTAGGCAATAGACATATCCATTTGTTTTGCAATCATACCCTCAAGGAATTAGGTCAACTTGCATTTCAAGAGTCTTGATCACATAAGCGTGAAATGCTTGCTATAGAAGAATTCACTTGGCACAAGACTATAGCAAACCTGCAAAAGCCATGCAAATTATGAGGAACACACAGCTAATTTGTTTCTGAAGTTCTACTTTACCAAAGGTCATTTTAGAAGTACCAGCTTAGGGTTTGGTTTATTCTTAGAAGTTCCGCTCGGTTTGCTGATATTACTGACAGTTCAACAGCATCTAATTTGCTGTACTGTTTCACAGATGTTTCTGCCATAAGAAGACTATTGACATGGGATATGTTTGTTCAGTTTGTTTGTCAATATTCTGCAAGTATCATAAGAAATGTTCAACCTGTGGGTAAGTTATAGCTTTAAATTTTTATTATTTTCTTGTATTTCTTCCTGAGAGCACTTTCAGTGATAATTAGATTATGTGTTTTACTACTTTTCTTGTTTCTAGAACCCAGACTCATATTTGAAAATACCTTTATTCCTTTGCTCTGGTCTCCACTTTTCCCGTCCATTCCTCTTTATCCACGTCTAACTCTTTGTTCCTGAATTTTGGCCTCTAGATTGACCTGGCATTGTCTATGATGCAGCATTGATTATGCTGAATATGTTCCCTAGTTGTGGAAAAAGACATTTAGATGCATGTTGATTTTACTACTCAATTTACTTGTCTACCTGGACAACTATACATTGACCTGTGCACTCCCTATTTTCTTCCCATTTGTCTTCATATTATGCCTAGTGAAAATACTTCTATATTTGCTTATCTTTTTGTGTAAGATATCATGAGATTATGTTTGGTGCAGCAGGCTTCACTTATCTGAGCTATTAGCTTACACTGTTAAATACCTGAAGTTATATACTGTTTTCATGCTATTCCCTTCAGCTGCAAAACGCTTGTACTTTCTAGTTTTGTAAGTTGTTGCTACTTTCTCTGATTTGGTGAAATGAACATAGTTATCCTGATGTGACGACATAAAATTAATTTTATGTTCTATGTTTTTAGGTCAGAATTCAGCCGTGTCATGCCTGATTTAAATTCCATGCCAGACCAAAGGCAGTAGTCTGTAAACAGCAAAATGCCAGACTGCATTCTGTTTTTTCACAGGTTTGTCTGATGGGCCTTCTAGAATTGAGTTTGTTCTGATGGTTTACCATTTCTAATGCCAGATCATCCAATATGTGATTTCCACAGGCCAAACTGCCGCCAAGAGTGCATCGTGTGCGTGTGTGTATTCGAAAGGACGTCAATTTAGTAACAACTAGGGAAACTGGAGTTGCAATTTTGTGGAGATTATCTGAGTAAAAAATGCACATTAATTTTGGAACTATTTCATTATGCTTGGGAGCTTCATTCTGTAATTTGGGGAACATGCCTGTAACCCCTGAAACATTGTTGGGGGTGTTTTACGCTGATGGAATGATGGAAATAGATAACTTATGATACGGTGTGATCAAGGAAATAAGATAATTTAAGTATTTTTTTGGATTTATTTTGGTGAAGAAAAATCGGCTCTGTTGCTTACAGGAAAACACTATAATCCTGACGTGTAGACTCGCCTTTCCACGAGAAGTGCATAACTGCATACTAAAATGTATTCATCCAATAGCAACCAGCAAGCATACGCCACGATATTGTAAGTCCGCAAGGCTACAAGAAAATGCCAGCATGCGGTTCCATCAGCAAAACATTCAGCTAAATAACCCGCAGCAGCATTACCTCTAGCACAGAGATGAGTTCATACTTTTTACAAGACGTGTAGTTATTACAAAGTTCATCGAAAGGCACCAAGACTCACTAACATCGGGAAACAAAAGACTGGAAAAAGAAAGAGTACAACATAAGGGGGAGAAAGTCCACATCGACCCTCTGAGCTACCGCAAAATTCAACTTCTGAGCTATTTCTTTGGCTCAGAAGAGGAATCCTCTTGCCAAGTTGACTGCCATTGCTTGTCGTAGAATGTCGTTTCATCGATAAGCTTCTTAAGAGAATCAATGTCCTCATTTTTCCTGACCAGCAGCACGCCAGCCACAGCAACAAACAACAGCGTTTTGCAGAAGAAGTTGCCCATTTGGTCAACAAGCCCCACACCCGTCAAGCTATCGACAAAGTAGGCCATGAAGAAGCCAACCATGGCAGCACGGCCTGCGTAGATATTGGTTACACTATTTAGAAGATGTGAAAAGGCAATGGTGCAGGTAGGTACACTACTCTCCCTGTATATGCCATACAGGTCCCTTTGCACCAGCAGTTTGAAGTGATTAAAAAAACAGAATTTAATTATTTATAAATGTAAAGGGTTCAAGAATAACCATTTAGCTTCTCAGCTTCAGGGAGATGGAACCTTTTCATCCATGCCCACCATGGTATGATTGAAGTATCAAATACCACAGCATCATCAGTGCTAGTTGCCTCCGGAAAATCTTCAAGCCACTTCCTCCTCCTAGCCTCTGGAAACAAACAAAGATGACATCAGATGATTGCAGCATTCCCAAGGAGTTACGTCAGTCCGTCTCATTAGATTGTTAGGAATGCAATGTTTGTTCCATTGACTGCAGCACATCGACAAGTGTCATAAGCTTTTGCATAGCATAATTAACAAGTACCACATCTGCATGAACTCTGCTCAGGTTAATTCATGGGGAAAAAACACAAGTTATGTACAGCAAAGAAAATCAGCTGCAAAGATCAAATCAGTTTGAAATTGTTCAGAAAATAAATCAACTCGACTTTCAAAATCAGTTCAAACTTTAATTGTGGTCACACATTTCTCTTCTCTCTTCCTCCCTCCCCTCCTCAGTCCTAACCCGTTCCCAGCTCTTTCCATATTTTCTCGCTACTCGATCCTTCCCTATTACTTAGCACCCTTACTACTCAAACTATTTCCATGCACTCTGATACGTACCCTCCTAGCATCTTCAACTGCAAGCTACACAAATATATACCTACAAATTATCATCATCTTTTACTTTTATCTGACAGCCAATGTAGGCAAACTTGCGATTTCCCAATGGGAACTGTATGGTCGTCGAACCTTTCAATCCAACGACGCTCTTGAGAAATGGAGTAATGCATATGGGGGCATCAAAGCCAGGCAAAAATTTCGAGGATGCGGAGATTCATCGTGAACCCCTGATTAGAAAAACACTAAAGGGGTAGAAGCATTGTGGGTGTTCCATCGGCATGCATGTTTCTTCTTTAAGAAGATGTAAGAACCGAGCGTCGCTCGGTTGGCTAGAGGCGCCAGCTCTCGCCCAGCCCACCCACGTTTGAGGCCTGGCCTCCACGGGGTACTCACGGGTTGTTGTTCTTAATTAAAATGCCACAGGTGCTAGTGCCTGTTGGTTGAGTTTTTTTTTCTTTAAGCAGATGGCAGTCACTAGACTGAGATTAATGCGCAATACGCCACGATAGGTTGACAAACCCACCGAGAGTATAGCACAAACCAGCAAATCCATCCACCTTGCATCATCCTAAAAATTAGCTCATCAAGCACAGTGACAACTGCCTGAAAGCTAATGTGCGATTTTCACAATGCCAAAAGGGCATTCTCATCCATCATGCGTATTCGCAGGGGTGGAGCTTCTTAGGGGCCAAGGCCAACATTTGTGCAAACTCGTGATTAGTAGTGGTATTCAGATTAGATTAGTGATTAAGCTTCAAAATGGCCACACCCTAATGTTCTAACTCATGCACAAGCCCCTCCTAATTTACACTCCAAGCTCCGCAACTGCGTACCTGGAACATATTACGTAAGCATATCGAGATTTCTCAAGCAAATATATGTTCTATTAGCAGATAAGAAGCTCCATTTAGTTCATCATGCCAATCCACAGTTCCCCATCCGAATGAATGCTAATGTGATTAAGAAGAGGCAGTGGCATGTAAGGGAAGGAGCAATTAATAATCTCACCGGCGTCGATGACGGCGTCCCAGTCGACGGCGCCGCCCTTCCTCCCGAACAGGGCCAGGTCCCACGTCCCGTTCACCCACCTCGAGTCCCGGAACCTTGGCGCTGCCTCCTCCGCCGCCGCCGCCTCAGCCTTGACCGCGGCGGGAGCGGCGACCGCAGCAGCAGCAGCGGACCCGTTGGATGCGGCCGGGGACGTATCCGCCTCTGGCTTGGCCGGCGCCTCCACAGGAGCCTCCCCGGCGGCGGCGCGGGCCGGGAGGCGGTGGGCTCCGGCGACGGCGCGGAGGCGCGGGAAGGGGGCGAGGAGGAGGTGGTGGTGTTTGGAGGGTTTGAGGAGGTGAGGGTGGGATGTGGGGCGAGGGGAGAAAGTGGTGGAGGTCGCCATGGCCATTGGCGGAGGCTGAGCTGAGCTCTATTATCCCTTCCCCTTATGCGGAGCAGTGAGAGAGGATAGAGTGAGGCTTGGACAGAAGAGTGGAGTGGTTTTCTATTTTTAGCATATTAGGCGCATTAGGTGCAGCGGTGTACTAAAATATAATTTATAACATATACATAATATTTATCTTTTATGCCAAAAAAATCAATTTTAAATTCGATCTACAAACTAAGAAACAAAAATGACAAATCTGATTGTAATAATACCAAATTTAAATATGGAGTAAACAGCATCCTGCTAGTACTATTTACGATCAAATTTGTCTTTTTAATTTCTTGGTCTGTGGATTGAATTTAGATTTAAAATTCTGTGTCATAATTAATACATGTTATGTTTATGTCATAAAAAAGTTTCAGAATTTTTCACAACTTTTAGAGGTACTTTTGGTCGTTGGATGACCTAATGTATTAATACACCTCAAGTATTAGTGCACATAATATGCTCCGGTATTTTTTTTTACTGACGTGGCGGAGGTGGTGCTGCCGATGTGGCAGGCTGTACACGTGGATGGACACTCATCCGAGGTGTTGCCATGATTGGCTCTGTGAATGTGTGATCTGACGATCTGTTTACTACTGGTTGTGTCTTCTTTTTACCGGCAAAGAATAAAGATAGTACTAGTTTCAATTTAAGTCGTTGTTTGTAACACAGGGATTTCATATGAAACAGTTTATTCGATGGGATTTCCTATATTTCCCTGTTCGAAGCACGGCATAACTTTTTTGCTTTATTCCTTTAGAGGTGTTTGGGAATAGAGTAATGATGATCCATTCGATTCTATGTGGAAATTCTTCGCATCCTTTTGGAGGAGAAAAGGGAGGAGCTCATAGAAAAAAATTCTCGGAGAACTCGAATGCAACCTTCCTCTTCCTATGTTTTTCTTCGTCGCGTTCACCCTAAACAGACCAATTGAGCACTGTCCTAGCGGCAGCGCCATGCCAACAAGCAGCCTACCGTGAATGTTAGCGTTGCCTCTATGCATCCAAACAGCACCAACAAACAATTGTATCCAAAGTTCCCAACCCACGCCGATCACAGGAACAAGCACAGCGAGTAACCCAACATTACTATCATCAAACCAAACAATCATTCGCATTGACACACGAGCAGCGAACAGATTATCATCATCATCATCATTCAAGAGCACCCAGCATCATCCATCAGTACCCACTGAACAATTCCATATCCAGCCAAAATGCGCATCTGCATGCACATACAAAAACTTACCAAAATCTCCACCAGCTTAGACATCATCCGGTTTCGCGAACCAGCTCATGCTTGCAGATCGAGCACCACATCCACGAGTATATTCTATCCTCACCTTTTCACCAATCCTACCAACATTTTTACTACATAACAGCGAGACAGAACTAACACAACGATTATGTATGCAGACGTGTGTTTCGACGTGTCACCAACTTAATTAGCAGCTATGCGACGAGTATGTATCTATCCTCTCCATCAGAACGAAGTTAACCTGTAGAAACCTGTACTTGCAGTTTTATGTGCGGCGGCGACAGCGGGTATCACGGGCAGGAGTTGCTGCGCTTGAGGACCGGCTCCCGGATGTGGCCGTCGTCCTCCAGGGAGACGGCACGCAGGTTGGAGGGATCATCCAGGAGCATCTTGGCCACGAGGTAGCCAGCGATAGACCATGTCTGGAACTTGCGGGCCTGCTTCCCGATGTACCGCCCAGCCCGGCCGTCGTAGTACTCTGGGAAGTCGTCCTTGGCCAGCCTCCTCTCCATCAGCTCCACGGCACTTCGGGCGATATGGGGGCGCCCCAGCTTCACGCTCACGGCCACCAGGAGCCACAGCAGCACTGCTTTGCAGGACGGAAACGGAAGATGAAGGTTAACAAATTGCGAAATAGAAATGCAATAGATCGAGAGAAGAATAAATATAATGCCTGTGCACAAATCCAAGGAGCTAATAGTGAAAGAACATAGATATGGTGATAAATGGCAGAGACATGTATAAAATTTTGGAAGCAATTCACTATAAGATCATCTGTATGTGCCAATCTCATCTGATTCTTTGATTTCAGGACATTTACTTGCTTGCATCCATATAGACACCATGGGCAGGTATAAAGCTCAATAGGAAAGTAAATACTACCAAGCAAGTACCTCTGTAAGTCTTAAACCAGTAAACCACATGTGTAATACAGGTGCATGTGTTTTCAGGGTGTCATCATCAAGTTTTCTAGAAATACTGACGCTTGTCCATAACCCTTTCCTCTGAAGATAATTGCCTAAGGATTATAATAATCAGCTCCTATGCTACATAAAACACACTAGGAGTATTGCTAGACAAAATTAGTTTCCACACGCTGAGTGTAATTCTAATACCATTATCTGTTTACTTTGATAAGAGATACTATGTCAAGCTTGCAACTTTATAAAGGTTTACAAAAGAATCACCTAAATCAATCCTTGACAAGAAGAGCTAGTTAAAACAGATAAATGTTACTCCTAAACCAGCATGAAATTTGAACATATCAAGTGCTAATCCAACTATTTGTCAGACTTACCTGGCCATGATCCTGCATTGTGGTAACTCCATCTGGTGTTCTTCGGGTCACATCCAGTGACTATCTGCCATTCCTGGTTTTCCATTGCAGGGTAACAGATCTTCAGGGGCATCTCTCCAATAAGTTCTTGCCAGCGTTCCTCCACAAGATCCAATATTGCTTCAGCTTGTTCTCCAGTTGCTAATGATGACAGAATTGCAATGAAGTTGCCCAAGCAGAACCAGCGGAAGTCCATCCTTGCAGGACTGACATTGCCAATGAAGTAGCCACCACGGCTAGGCATGAAGTCAAATATCCAATCAGGGATTGATTCAGGTATCACATTGAACTTGTTCAAAGCTGTCTGTGAGTACTCTTCTGTCTTGTAGCGATATATATCATTGAGTCTTTGGAAGTCAAGCCAATAGTAACTGTGCAGATGGTAGCTCAAAGCTTTGATCCTCTTTGTTATTTGGTACACAAAGTCATCATTAGAATCTTTCAACAAATTTAAGGCACACCTCAGAGCCATGAAAAAGAGAGCCTGGATTTCAATTGGATAGCCATATATACCCTGCACAGATTTTAATTACTAAGCAAGGGAAAAAGATGACCGTGAACAAATGCTCAAGATATACATTTAGATAATTTCCCATCCCAAAGAGCATCAGGATGATTTGAATATTTTACCTGACCTTCTACAAGATTAGTATGTAAACCAAAGTAAATTTTGTTACCAGTCCAACTTCAGTAAGAGTCATGAATCACTTTATCCCTTCAACACTTCCATTAATGGCATTCACGTATCTCAAAGTACACTGTTGACAACTACACATTGCTTATATATCTTCCAAAACTAATGCACCATTATGTACCGTCTGATTCTCAATGTTCAAAATGCTCTCACATTTCAGGTCTCTGGTCTCATTCTTAAGACAGCCCCAAATAGAATAACCTTACAAGCACCAATATATTCCTAAATAAGCTTAATGTAATTTCAATTTTGATCAAGATAGTATTTGTAACTATGTAACTATGTAACTTTGTAACAAGACGTAAGCAAACTATGTAACTTCGTAACAAGACATAAGCAAACAATGTAACTTTGTAACAAGACATAAGCAAACAGGTAACACATATTGTTTAGTGGTGTCTGAGTGGCTTACCATTCTACGGTCTATCATGGAGCATCCATCAGCACAAAGCAAGGCTGGAGACGTATCAAACCCTTCAGAGAGCCACAACTTGAGAATAAGGCGCATGGCCCTTTGGCAGTGAGGACTTTCAGCCAGAGAATTGTCCCTTGTCCATTTGGTGTAAGCACGAAGAAGAAAAATCCACCATAAGCCAGAATCCACAGGAGCAACCCTTCCGATAGCAATTTCACCAAAATCAGCAAGCAGACTTTCAGTTTTCTGTGTAGGGTTGGAATGGTGCACCTTGAAGCTTGCTGGCATCACACCCTGACCAAGCTTAAAAAGATCAACCATCTTCTCTCTTGATTGTAGGCGAGCAGTCTCTAACAGAAAGTTCTTTACTATTGATGGTTCTCCTTTCATCAAGAAAGCCAAGGCACTCGGAACAAAATCCCTCATGAAAACCTGTTCCAGGATATGGCAAAATTTTCATGACTGTTGATAATACTGTATGTAGGGTACCAGGAGATTTATGAGTTTATCCATGAGATACATGATAGGTGCTTTTTACAGGAAGACAGAATAATTAAAAGCATCAATATTCGCTATTTGAGAATTTTGAGACTAGCATGCACTAAAGTAGAATTGAGAAGGATATGTAAACATGATACTATAACAGTAGTAAGGGATCTTTGTAACTAAAAGGCAAAAATCAAAGGTACAACTGGAAAGAAAAAGGTAACCTGGTCATAGTTGAGTTCTGCCTGAGACTTGTCTATTGCAGCAACAGTTCCAATTGGTTGACCTCTGAAGTAAACTATTGATTGCTTTAGGGCTTCCCAAGCAGCGTCTGCGATTGTGTGCCTGTGCAATGCATTGGTGTCTGTAGTTGATTCTCCACAAGGAGAACACGAAGATCTTGGTGTACCACCACTTTTTAATGACCTCAAGGGTTTTGGGACTGATGACGAGGTTGAAAACCATCAAATTCTACCTCCGATAAGGTTACTTGACTCACTTCACAAGATCTGTGCCGCTCAATAGTGCGCATTCTTGTCCTTTGCTCCAGATTTAAGGAATCATACTTGCTATCATTTGTAAGTTCTGTGATCTTACTCCCAGGGGGCTTTATTGGGGGAGGAGGTTCAGCACAGAGTACCATCTTTCTAGTTCGCAAGTTCTCAAATAGCAAAACCTCTGATAATTCGAAAAGGCAAACACAAGTTAAAATTTATGCAACATAAAGTTAAAGTTAATTATTTAGTTCATTAAAATATACATATACTCTGAATAAAATGCATTACTTTCTAATAGAAAAGGTCGTAGTTCTGCCAATAGCTCTTGCTACTTCAAATGGAAATAGGTATATGTTCGTTGAAAGTTTCTAGACAAACTGAGACACCACAACTTGGATCAGAGATATAAGCAAAGCAAAATAAAACTAACATACAGTGGGGTGCTAGTGATATTTTACCCTTTTTTTAACCAGACCGCATGCACTTGATTTTCCTTACTTAAGACACATAAATAAATTACTGTATCCTTAAAATGTAAACCAACAATATGTGAAACGCATCATTTTATCTATAAAAACACAATGAGAAAAAGGAATGAACACTGGCAATTTACTCACATACTGCTCGCAATGGTAGTTTGGGAAATTTTAAAGTATCCTGGGGCTGTATACTGTCTAAAAATAGGGTGGGTATCCGTTCTAATGTAACACATGCCAATCTGCGTATGTTTACTCAGCGAGCTCTGTAAAATACTTTTCTCATGTATAGCACTGAGACAAATACAGCAATACTACTTGCTCCTCTTACTCTTGCTGACTTGCTCACAATACTCAGTGGCTTCAAAAGCAAACGCAACAATCACTTACTGAAAAGAATTTTATAGAAAATTGATCGATCATCAGACAGGGGGACTGGGGGAGAACACAATACCATGAACTCCAACCTGTTATACTATGTCTATCTTACATCAACAGGTGTATCTCAGGTCCTAAACAAAATTACAAAAAGCTTGAATATCCTCAACCTACTATGCACAGATTAAACAATTGCCACAGAGAGTCTCTAGAGGGGGAACAGAAGAAACAGAAGAACAGGGTGGTACACAGAAGACCCTGTTCGAACTGGTGTCTTGCGTAAACAGTAGCTAACACACCAATTCGAACGCGCTAAGACCAAAATTAGAACATCATTCCAAACATTTCACTATAAGAGATGCACAGTTATAGGCAGTCAAACGCAACCGTCTCCTCCCAGATCCGATATCGAGCGTGTTGTTGATAGATAGGAAGGCCTAAAATGCAAAAATGGCCAAAATAAGGAATAACTCAATGACGGAATTTGGCCAGATCCAAAGTAGCAACAGAATTACACGCAATTCGCCAAAGGGCCCCCAAATGGAAAGCGAATAGCCTTGGTCGGAACGAGAGAAAACCCAATGTGATTCACCTCCATACCCGCGCGGAGAGAAACCCCAACAGTATCGGGCCAATTCGAGCTTACGTACGCTCGGATCAACGGCAGAACCCTAGAATTCCGAACCCGAAATCCAATCGAAACAGCTTCAGAAACCGCTAAATAAAACCCAAAAACCTTCAAAAGAAAATCTCGAATCGCGACGCGAACCCGATCGAACACGAGCGAGGCGACGACGTTCTAGAACCATCTGGAATCAAAACCCACCGTCTTCCCCGCACGATCAAACCTCGGAAATCAAAATCCCACGATTATTTCAGACACGGGAAACACCCCGGAACCGGAACATTTCTCATCCAACCTTCACGATCACGGGAAACAACTCTAGAACCCAAAAAAAAACGCAGCAAACTGGATGGATCGGAGAGGAAGGGAGATTCGGAGCGAATCACTCACAGCAAAACAAAACTATCGGAACATTTCAACTCGGAACAAGCCAAGCAAGTTAGGGTTCGTCGCCGACGAGAGGGATCGATGCTAGCTGTGGAGCGGAGGAGGGGGAGGAGAGGAGAGAGAGGAGTACCTCGGAGACGGCGTGCTTCGGTCCGTGGAAGTGTGTGGTCCGCGGAGAGGTTTAGGAATGTTGGTTCTGGGGGTTTAAGCTTTTATAGGGAGCGGAGAAGGGGCGAGGGGTATTCTCGTCTTTTTGAGTAGCTTTTGGGAATTTTTCTGCTTCACATGCGAATTTAATTTTTTTTTGAAGTTTTCGTGAGATTTCTGTGTTCTAAACGAACTTATATACATGAAAAATGTTCTTTCTTCTGACGGTTCTGGGGTTAGCCTTTTGTACGATTTCGTGCTAATCCCTAGTCCTTTTGTTCTAAAATTTAGATTGTTCTATCTTCAAAAGAATTTCCCTACAAATATTGGTCGTTCTCAAGTTTCTAGGCATTTTGCCCCCTCGCTCTTCCCTATTATACCCTCGTCACCATCACTCTTATCAGTAGATGATGACATAAGGACATGCAGTTGAGGGAGCTAAGCAGGACAGTCGCTCAACTTTTAAAGGAGTTCTAATGCAGATTTCTCATTTTGCAATTTGGCAATGCATGAATGATTTGCTGACTACTAGTCCAAAAATTTATTATAGCACACAAAGCGTTACTGCATCGACAGACCTGCACTTCCCATTCTAGATTCAACGGCTGAATACCATCGTGGTAAGAATTTGCGCAGTCCTGAACGCCATCTATGATAGCAATCCCATTACAACCGTTCAGTCTTAGCACAATGAAGGATTTCTATTCTTTTTTTCTTTCCGACGAGACAGAGTATACAGACTACCTTGGGAATGTAAGCATCTTTTTGAGTCAGATCACAGCCAATTTCATCCTCCCTCATCGAACATGGTCAATTAGGGAGTGAGCATTCACAACCCAGGTGGTGACTGTTAGACACGGCGATGAAGCTAGGTGTGGTTAGCTTTGCTTGCTGTAGCCTGTATCTGCGGTAAGGTTGATATTCACGGTATGATGGAGGGTACTCCCGACTCGATGGAACGCCATGTCGAGCGTACAACGACCTTGGGCCAGCATCAAGATTGCTGTAACTGCTCCTGGGTGGTGGTGGTTCTCTGTTGCCAAATAGGATCTCCTGCAAAAATAGCAAGAAGTCACACATCAGCATGATTGTTGGACAGCTGACTACATTAGGTCACATTTCTAGAAAAAGGGGAAAAGTAACAAAAGGAACCTGGATGTAACAGTTGAAACTCGAGCATATTTTTACAAGCAAGATCATATAATATAGGTGGGTAACTAGGGGCTAATAGTTATAGCATTAGACCTTTGTTAATAACGAATCAATTGGGTACCTGATATCTGATGAATATGGGTCACAAACAGATGGGTCTCGTCCATACAACAAATATCTGCTGCCTTCGGATTAAGAGGACATGGACAGTTGGATAACAAAAGGTCCTGGTTCACTGGAAGAGCAAAATCAATGGTAACTTGATTTTCTTTAGAACTATTCTGTGCCTGAGGTACTGCTTGGTTCTGCAGATGAGCAACACAAATATCAATTCCATGAGAACATTACAAGCTGCTCTCATCTTTATGCATAACAAAGCGTGCAGAAACAACCACAACAAAGATTACCTTTCTTTCAAATAGTAGTTAAGCACACCATGATCAACTAGGAACTTTCGGAGAAGTCCAAGTACTGATTTTAGGGCATTGAGGACCTTGAGGGAAGAACTACGTATATCACAATTCTTTCACCCACCATTTCACAACCCAAAAGCTCATCTAGAAAAGTAGATACAGTAGAAAATGTTACATCCAGTGATCTAGATTGAATTCACAGCCACCTAAATTAAATCAAAAATAGAAAACTTGGCCAAAAGGATAGAGGCTCCAAGGAAATGGAATGTATTTTGTTTGGCTTTTCAAAATTATAAGCCATTGAACATGCTATTGGGAAGTTCGCTGCCTTTCAGGCAGACCTTTTACAGTGTGCAAAAGAATCTCTATGGTATTGGTAGCTACAATACCAGATCAAACAAATGCAATCATGTTTCTTCTCTTCCATAATGGATATTTCAGTTCTTTATGTAGTATAGAAAGAAAACCCCAATCTACTTTGACTATACCATTGGTATCTAGGAATGCAATGCAATCTGGAAACTTATGTGACTTCATTCTACTTTGTTTTCAATATTTTTCGAAATTGAGGAGTTTGAATCTTTAAGTGATAGGACTAAAAGGCAGTCTCAGTGTAAAACCTTTAGCAACCACCATTTTCTACAAGGGTCGCAAGAACCATTTGGTTGACTAATTGGTATCTACCAATGAAACTCAGTATTCTCATGCTAGCAAGTTAGATAACATAAGAACAGGAGTCCTATGGATTTCTCTCATTTTCCAGTGATGAAACAGGGTACGTTCTACTATTCTAGTGAATAGGGCTGGTGTTACTTCTTTCTGAGAGAAGGCAAGTGCTACTTTTCAGAGAAGGTTGGTGCTATGAAATAAGTTGGGAAAACAGTCCAGTTGATTTTCTGGATTTTCGTTGGCAAAAAGAAGTTGACATCCAAATATGGGTGGACTCTTGTACAAGAAAAGGTGGACCATACAAGTTAGGGGCACCATGTTTGCTTTAGAGTATCCAAGTATAGTCACTTGTTTCCACATTCAAATTATACATCCAAGAGTGAAACCAATGTCATCATTTCATAGGTAACAAAAATGACTGGTGATTCTAAGAATCTCACTGGAAATGTATCCAATGTTTTGACAGGGTTTCCATGAAATGTATAACCATATACCTTTATCTATAATACTTATGGTAGCACCAGTATTTTCTTGAATTGACTTGATCGTGATTCCTTGCTTGCCAATTAAGTGCACAGCTTGTGCTTTAGGAACCAGTAATCTAGAAGAACAAATTGCAGGTGCGGAAGCAGATTATGTGCCATCGGGATTGATCCCTTCTAACTCATTTACATGTTGAAGATCTTAATTGCAGTGTCCATCGCAGGTGACAATTCTGATTGTGTTTCTTCTGTTGCAAATACCAAAACCCAAAGAGGAGACAAAATAAAATATACACAGTAAAAACAAGGAAATAGAAAACTAACGAACTCAGCAATATTGGAACTCAGTTTGAACTTTTTTGTTGTTGTTTATCACTTTATTGTACAGATGATAAGTACCCCCTGCACATGTCACGCTAGGTTCCTCCCATTTAAAGAAGTGTATGCCTACAAGATTGAGAGTAGTTGTTTACTTATTTGTCAACTCATTTCAACTTCCCTGACACATGTAATCAATAATGCCTTTGTTCCTATGATTATGACAAACTATTAAACTAAAACAAGAACCAGATAACAGGGCCAAGACTTCTAATCCTTACAAAAATAGGCACATAGTTTGGAGGTCCTCGGCCAGGGGGTCCTCGGCTTGTTGGTGCTCCTCCTCGTCCGAAGCGGCTCGAGAAGGCGGTGGCGCTGCGAGCCCGGAGCCGGCGGCGAGCACCCATGTGCCAGCGTGCGAGGCGACGGATCCCGGTGGCGGCGCGTTCTGGTGCAGAGCGTCCGGGGTGGACGCGACGCGGGTGACGCGGCCACGCAGGGCGTGCCGTTGGCGTGCGGCGCCCTGGCCGGTGCGTCTGCGACCTCATGGACGGGCCTCGCTCGTTAAGAAGCCAAGAGCACCGCGGTGTACCATGACAGGAAGAAGCCCCCGACGCCGGGGTAGCCGTCGAGGAAGTCGTGCGTTTACTCTCGAGCTGGTGCGTCAGGTACTGTTGCTCGCCGTTGGATTGATCTTGGAGCTCGGGGAGACCTGCAATCAGTGACGGGGGTGTGGAGCTCGGGCAGGGAGCAAAGCAATTGATTGGTGGCGGTGGTGGCTTCCAGCTCGGCATCGGAGTTCATCTGGAGCGCGCAAGGGGGCAGCTCGCTAACAGTGCAGGAAGGGAGAGATTTAGAAGAGAGGAAAGAAAAAGTGAGACAGTGAAAAGAGGAAATTAAGAACCATTCCTCGCTCAGCATTTGGTTAACGAAACTCCAAATACCATAGCTATACGGAGAGGAAGTGAACTAATAATTATATTAAAGCAACTTAAGTTACGGTATTTTATACTTTTCTAAATATAGTAATCAAATCGAGTTAGGCAAATAGGTTCAGTAACTATAGATACATTTTACTCTAGTTGTTACTTCAGTTTCTTCGTCTCCTGTGTTGGAGTATTTTAGAATGACGAGAATAACATGTCTAAAATGAATAATACATTTAATTTTCAGGTTAAGGATTTGTTCCGATGAAGGTATTCCTCCGTAAGTTTTGGTATTTATTTTCTCCGGTTCTCTAATAGTTATTGTTTCTGATAATGATATGGTCTTCTAAATATAACTTTGATCACTAGTTTCTATAACAATATGTTTATAAAATTTAATAAAAATTGTATATTATGTAAATCTTTCGAGACAAATCCACGCGTATGATTTTCAAGTATCTAATCTAGATATTCTTAAAAATATTAGTAGTAGCCAATGTTTTAAAAGTTTAACTTTACCAATATCTAAAATGATAAAAAAAAATTAGAACCGAAGGGAGTAGTTCAAATTTCAACTAAACATTAAAATTTTAACAAGCAATACCACGCTTTCAAACACCACCTAATACGTTGGCTGAATCTTTGGTTTTCTATTTATGAGTTGGTATTTAAGGCGTAACGGCGAGCCGAGCCTAAGTTTGGCCGAGTGCCCTCCGCCCTTCGTACTCAACTATACAAGCAACCTCGTGAGTCGTGAGTTCAGAGTAATTTAGACGAGACGTCATCACAGCAAGTTTACCAAGTTACTCATTTGGTCAGTTTAATATATTAGTGCTATTTTATTTGCAATATTTCCATGCCATGACTTCTATAAAAAAAAATTCCATGGCATGTCCAAGTTCATCGTAAGAATACAAAGAGAAGATTATACCCCACCAATAGAAAAGATGTATCACATCTTTTGGCCTACGGTTTTATCGGAGTAACTAAGTGTGTTCAACAGTGGCCGAGGGCCATAGAGACCACACGGGGCCATGCCAAGACAAATCCATAGCGTGATTCGTAGGATTCTCAAAATATAGATATAGAAAAGACGTAGAAATTAGATGTCATGCTATATTATATCCTATAGAAAATAAAAACATAAAAAATAAGTACTAGAAGTTGTTTGATAGGAAAAACACATGAATTTTTTTTAAGAGTTTGGTACATCATATTATCACAGAAACAAAGTCAAACTTTCAAGAATTTGGACTTAGTGGAAATTTTCTGTTGAAACTCCACACAAAGTAGTCGATAGGAAAAATTCTTATGGTTTTCAATCTTACAAATCAAACAAACTCTATAGAAAAAATTCTTAAGGAATAGAATTCTCCAAGTTTTCTATGAAATTCCTTTGGATCAAAGAAGCACAAACGCATAAATTCAAAGAGGGCATGGGATGACTTCGTCATTGAGCTTGATCTAACATGCAAGAGAAATGGAACAAGGACGAGGAATCAAACAGAACGGTAAGCTTGCAGCTGACTCACTTTCTTCTCTTTCTCTGTATTTTCCTTGTCTCATGTGTGTTAAAGTGGAGGCAACGAGTGGCTACTGAATTTGGGATGCTAATACGTACGGTCACATCTCATGATGTTACGCCATTTGGTTTTCGGTCACACTTTACCATACCTAACTTTAGACACGTCACAATTCTTTAGGTACGTGTTTGGTTGTGGCTGCAGTTGTGGCTCTTGCCACACTTTATTGTAAAAATAGCCCCTTTACAGTTTTTTAGGTATATGTTTAATTTGCACCACAGTTATATCTTGCCACACTTTATTATGCATATGGTCCACATGTCATAGATTTAAACTTTTGTCAAAATTTCCACACTTGTGGCTAAGATTTTGTTAATCATACTTTTTGTGGCAAACCACAGTTTACCTAAGCTTAGTAGTGGAAGAGTTAGACATGAAGTAAACAAACTCTTTGTTAGCCACACTTTGTGGCAAGCCACACATTAACTAAGCTGAGTTATAGAAAGGGTAACCTTGAACCAAAAATGTTTTGTTGTACCTCACCATCATATTGCAAGCGAAGCCCCAATTTTGGAAAATTTAGTGGATATCCCGTTCACTCAGAGAATTTTGTTACTCAGTGTTTCCTCACGGGGCCCGTCTTCAGTGTTTCCACACGGGGCCCGTCCTTAGTCTTTCCTCACGCTCTGTCACTGGTGCTCAACAATATATACATGTTAGTATAATCTCATTACGCCATTTAAATTGGTCCAATACATCGACCAATGGGTACTGACGCAGCTCCTTGAGCAAAGTTTGTGCCCACGACTGTATTGTATTAGGGCGAGCACATCCAAGTCAAGCTCTAACCTCCGACAAGGGCAGTAGCGATGTGTCAGCTTGCACCAGTTGCTCGACCAACAATATAGCATGCACGCGGCAGAGGGTAGGGAGGGGGGCCAGGGTCCCCCTATGATTCATGGAGGGTCACACTTGGTGCTAGGTATTAAAACCCATTACTATTTACTATTACGCTATAACAATTCACACATGGTAACTAATTATGTAGTAATTTGGTGAAACTAGAGAGCATGGTACTCTGCCATGTAGCCAGCATTCCAAACCTTGTGCGCCATCGCCTTTTGACAAATCTTCCATGTCCAAAGGGTTGTTTCGCTCTGTCTGAACAAGGTATGTTATGTCCCGTTTGTTGTTTGCATGGTGCAGCTAACACTTTCCTTGCATGTGGAATCACTAACCTCTTTCTTGCCCGTGGCAGAGTTTGATGGTATTTTGTGTTGTGCTTAGCTTTAAGTCCATTTGTATTGTCAGGCATGTTTTCTTCACCATAGCGATAGACTGGACACAATTCCAGGAGCAAAGTTTTGCTCCCACAATCTCCTGGATGACTTCGAGGATCTCCAGGTCCAGCTCGGGCATGGTTTTCTGCCATCCGCCATCATCGTCGGCGGGCGGTGGCGTTGCCTTGGAGAGCACACTGACCATCGTCATCTTTAAGTTTAGAAGAAGTCATTGAATGAGAAGGCCTAAAATATGTGTATATGGCGTGGTGTTAACTTTGATCATATGTATGGTCATATGTACGTATGGTGTATATAGTGGCAGGCCGGCCGGATATGTATATCGATCGATTGGTACGGTGTTAATTAGTTGGATTTTTCTATTAATAAATAAGGGGAGCTAAAGCGAATCGAAATATGATAGGCTGTTGCAATTAAGACCAACTTGATCTACTAGTGACAGGAACATGCACGCACGAGCGTAATGTACAGTTTTGGTATACTTATCGGTTCAATGTCGACAGAATGAGTTGCACATCACATGCATACTCACTCCGTTCCTAACATTCACCATTATTTTTTTAAACTGTGTAGATAAAGGATTACAAACTATTTACATCGCTAAACTACTTTTCATGATAAATCTAATGTTACTTTTTCCACCTAAACAATCTAAATAGTTTCTTTTGTTAATTAATTATCAAAGATAGAGAAGTTTGACTGCACACTTCCAAAAGCATCATGTAGATGGCAGTGATGACTGGTTTTCGTGCTATTGTTGAGTTCCCCATTGTTGCCTGGCCGGCTAGCCCTGGCTCTCCGGGGCTACGATAGAGTAAACAATTATGCACCTTGCGTTCTCGGGTTCATGGAATGGTGATGCTTGTAACATGTGCCCACTGGTGGTGTTTTGTTGGCATTGCTCTATACATGCACTCTCGATATCCCTTGATCAGGTCGGAGGTGACCGGATCTCGATGGCGGTGATGACCGGTTTCCTCGCTATCACTGGGTTCCCTGTTGTTGCCTTCCCTGGCTCTCCATCACTTGGGCCACCTTTACCCTTGATAGTTAGGTGGTCGAGGGGAGGTGGCACTGGATAGGGAGGACTACTAATGCATGCTTTGGGGTGGCATGAAGGTGGTAACTATGTCTCGGACATGTTGGACAGTTACTCGGATAATATGATAAATACAATAACACTTTGGTGGAATTGTTTACTAAAAAAACTGATATATAGACATAAATAAAGTGATAACAACACAACAATTATCTAATTATCGTCAAATAAAACTGTCAGACAACAACTAGGTCACACAACCTTGATAAGTCGATGCACATTGACTTGGTAACTGAGATGAAAAAATCATGTAAACTGTAGACTTCTTTCTATCAAATTCTCACAATGTGTGAGTTTGGTGAGTGGGAGGTTGCTAGAGAAATTTTGGGCACTACTAGTTTTTGCTGATAACTTATTGTTGGTATTTCATTTCAGTGCGAGATGTGTCCTTTTATAATACCTGATAGTACTTCAATAATAATCGAGTAACCGGCACACTAGAACCTAGTAACAAATGAGTCAAAAAAGGTCATCCAAACATAGTCAAGTTAGATCTAGTTCTGAAGCTCTCGTCGTTGCAATCCCATGGTGCAAACGAATCACAAATCGGGTTAACAGTTTAAGCGTTATTGCATTTTTAAATTTCAGGTTTAAGAGAATCTTTGATAATGTCATGTTTTTGGACAAGAATGCATGGCATACAAAACTAAGGGTTGCAGTCCCCATGTGTTGTTGGGTCACAATCATACCAGTAGTTAGGGTGCATGTAGAAGTTTTATCACAATCAACAAATTGTTGTTGGAGGTGCATGTTGTGGTTTCACCAGAATTAACAAATTGATTTCTCCGGAGCCCGTCACATGATTGTTTTTGGTTTCCGATAGGGGGCACAACATCGGTAGGCTGCGGTCGGGATGCCGTATGCTAGGACTAGTTAGCAAGCACTGTAGTGTAGTTTGGTCCCAATTATCTGTATTGGTCAAGTAAAAATAATAGTATTAGATTTGTCATGAAATATATTTTCATAATATTATAGTTTTATAAAAAATTACTAACATGTTCATACAATAATCAACTGTTAAAGTTAACAAACCGTGTATAAACCGAAAACATGTGTATTGTTGAACACAGTGGGCTGGTGATATTCATCATTAGAAATGGTCATAGCTTGAGTAATATACTGATTAAAATGGAGAGATTGCGTCAAAGGTGACGAGCGGCTGCATGGTCGGGACACGACGAACCAATCGTGGAATTGTCTGGACCCGAGGAGTCTAAGAACACATGAATTTAACGCAAATGACAGAAAATCTCACTCAATTTATAAGGATAATTGGTAGGAATTCTAGTTATATTTTCTTTCTTGGGTTCTAGGAGTACTATAACCTAAAGAACTAGATAGTCTCAAATCCTCGGCATAACCTGTTACAATGGGAGTTGCGCCCTATATAGTGCTGAGTGAAATTATGTAAGCTACCACTAGAAGAAAGAAGAAAACCAAAATTAACTTAGTGGGGTTTCTTCTCATTCTAGTCATCCAATCTGTTGATATTTTTTAATTTTAAATAAGGATTTCCACTATCCTCTGCAATAGTCGACGTACACAATCTTCATATTTATTGCATCGATCGTTGCACATAGTCTTCAAATTTATTCCAAATGACTACAAACATATCAAAGCTGAACAAATCGGCTTATAGAAGAGAAAACAAAATGACAAATAAATATCAAAATGTGCCAACTTAGACAGTACCAATATAGCAATGAGAAAATTGAGTCAAAACACATAGGTACTAAACTACGCTACTTTTGTAACTATAGGAAGCGGACGAGCCTAACTTCCAGCAATCTTCTGCCAATTACAAACATAACAGCAAACTGAGTGTGAAAGATTTTATGCAGAATTAGCTAGGCTTGGTATTCCAGTCTTTTGATGTAATGATGAGTTAGTTTGATGCACGATCAATGCAACTGAACAAAAGTACTAATGTATATCCTAATTGTGATGTTTGAAGTGGTGAGTTTATTTTCTTATATGTCAATCTTATAAAATGCTTTCCTCTCCTATCCTCTCGTCCCTTCCTCTTCTAGCGTTGCATGATCTACTCCCTCTACGTCACAATATAGATCATTTTAGATATTGACACGATCTTTAAGGTGACATGCACTTTGACTATTATTTTATATAAAATATGTTGCTCAAATAAAATAAAGTATACATTACGAAAGTTTATTCCATGACGAATCTAGTAATGTCAATTTAGCATTGTAGATATTACAATTTTTTCTACATTGGTAATCAAATCTTAAAATATTTAACTTCCACAACATTTTAAAATGGCCTATATTTGAAACGGATGGAGTAAAAGAATCCTTTCTCTACGCTTTCCCTTCCTGCTACCTGTGTCGACGCCCCTAGTTCCATTTCCTCGCGCCATCCTCCTAGTCCACATGCCACCAACGTCTCCTTCTCAAAACATCCTGCCCGTAGCAACTGCCCTTCTTCTTGCATCACCTCTCCCACCTTCTTCCCGTGCCACATTGGTTGGTCAACTCAATGTATGGTGATACCTGTAAAACATGCATCATGTTTCTTTGGTATTTTCTTATTTTCCATGGATTATTTTATCTACTTGCCAACAAATGACTACTTGTTTTTTAGATTGTGCAAATATCTCTTTATTGCTTATGTGCGCTGATAACCATGTGATAAATAGAAAATCAGATGCATTTCTAATGTACATGTTGAGAAGATATTTTCAAAGAAAATTCACACGAAATGGAGCAACAAAGAGACCTGAAGACACAAGAAGGTATGGTCGTAACAGTCATTACCTTGCCTAGGAACAATGGTGATGGTCAAATTCGATCTTCACTAGTGTAGGGCTCCGATCAATGCTCTTCAACTACAAACTAGTGTACCCAATGCCCATAGCACCTGTTGGAGAAACGAGAGGAAGAGGAGCCGACGAGCTAAAACAAGAAAGGAGAGACCTTGCCACCGTCTGTGGCCACATCCAGCGGCGGCGAGGAGACTAGATGTGACGGCGAGGGCTCAGGGGACGGCTGACTCAAAGCTTTCTTTTTCTCCATCTGGTGAGACTTGATTTGAATCTTATCTCTCGAGCATCGGAAATTAACTATATAACCAAATCGGATTAGAGCACTTGTTGCATAAGCTGGGGCTTGCTTGATCAGGAGGCCACTTGTGAAATACTTAAGGAAATGCAGTCATCTCATGGCAACAGTGAACTTTCCAGCCCAGGAGGTAGATAACATAATGCAATTTGTATGACTCTTTCACTTAGTTCAATGAACATTGAAATTTTCCTGATAGGTCCTGAACTTGTATTATGTGTTACTTTAAATATCACTAGGTATATTCATGCCTGGCCCCGAGGGCGGGCAAACGGGGCAACCGCCCAGGGCCACCTAATAGAAGGGTCCCACCTATAGTATGTATGTATTATCTATATAAATTCAATTGTAAATTATGAGTGGTGCAAATTGATATATGAGAAACTTCCACATTACCATTTCTTTTATTTACCATTCAATTTCAAATTTGATGGAAAATTTCTTCCAAGCTGCAAACTCATAAAATAAAGCACAAAAGAACAATGTGTCACCATATTTTTCTCCTCCATTCAGTTTAGAACTCAAAGAGCATGGTTGCACCTAAACTAGTTACTCATCACTTTGTAGTCTCTTTTAAGTCACACCTAACCGAGATACTAATCTAGTTTAGATACATTTATCAAGATATTTATGCGATACTCATATATTTAAGATCCCTCTTTCAAGATATTTGCTAAATTATATACTCTAGAACTATATATATATATATATATATATACATACATATATATATATATATAGATTAATTTATAGATGAGCGTAACTATATCCTTATTATTAGCATGATTCTGGGGCAAATATCACCACATTCGCTAAACAATTTTCTAAAAAAAATATAACTATCACAAGAAAGTATAGATTTAGTTTAGCACATGAATATTTTCAGTGATAAACATTCGAGTTGTATTAAAAAAGATAATTCTATCTAAATAACTCATTGTGTAAGTGCTTGGTAATTATATAAATTATAACATATAATATTCAAATCCATGCCATTGGAAAACAACATGCCAATCAGAATAAAGTTTATTATTTTTAGTTTATATAAATGAGAAAATTTGATTTTAGCTCGCTCCGGGCCCCCTAAAATTAAGGAACGGCCCTGGACATATTATGTAGGGCGATAGGTAACTGAGCTGAGGTAAGTTGAGGCCTGACCTAAGTTCCACCTAGTAGCCATGATTTGCAGGTTTTGGTCAAATTCCTGAGATTGAACTACCTAGTTAGTTGGTTCAGATATTTAAGGTGACTTCCTGATGTACAGTCCATTAGTCTGGTTAACTTTTGTTTGATTGATGGCTGACCTTTGGTGTGGTTGCTACGTTTTATCTTTAGTACCAAGGCTGGAAACAAACCATGTCATGGAAATAAATGTGGTAGCAGTGGTGGTGGAATTAGCGGTAGATATGGTCAGTCTAGTGATGATTTGGGACATGATTTGGATGATGAGAATGAAAGCAACTTTGATGGTGAAGAGGAGGGAGATGATAGTCCTAATGAGCCCATCCTCAGAGGGTTGTAGCTGGTGGTTATGCCATGGAAAAAATAGCTGTTATATATCACACTTGCTGTGATAAATTCTAGTGCAGGCTATATGTGCCATGTCTTATTGTCTATATAGCAGAAATCCCAGCTTCAGTGAAAACCTTCCCAGCTACCGGCCAGAGGTGACTATTTTTCCATAGGATTATGTGATGCCAGCTCCTTATCTTGCGTCGGCGTTCCCTTACTTATTTTGTGCATTAAGAAAATGGTCACTAGAACCTGATGAAAATGAAGACCTGCAGAATCAGGAAACCATAATCACTCATATTTTTCAGAATTGGCATGACAAAAGGGACAAGAAAAATGATATCAGAGCAATTGAGCATTGATATAATTTGGACAAAGAGGGAAGACAGATTGGCTCCGGTATCATGCTTATGCACATGATTCGTACCGCAAATAATCAATGAGCATAGGTACCTTGCCCGATCATTTTATATTCTTTTTGGTCTCACTTTACTTGATTATCTTCTACTTTTCTAGACAAACTTTTGTGCTTGTCTTTAGGGTATATGTTGGTTGGTGACCAAAGCCTACCATACCAATTTTTTGGTCATCACAAAAAAATTTGGATGGTTGCCAATCTTTTGGCATATGCCAATGCCTCTTTGCCAATCCTAGTTTATTTTTTCTTGCCAACATTGGCCAAATCATGGGCAAGCAAAATCTTAGCTAGCCAAATTTTTGGTAGGGGAGACTTGGGCTAAACTCAAACACACCTTTTATTTATCTCACACATGCCATTATATAAGCTATGCTTCCTGACAACTAACCCGAGGAATAAGTAAAGGATCCAAAGGATGTTATCTAAGGAAAAAAAACTTATCTAATCTTAAACATGAAGGAAAAGATAAAGCCAGATCTTAGCCTGTTGTGCCATCCTGTTCTCCTGTTGTTGGGGGCCGGTAAGTCATGCCCCACATGACATATCTTCCCCCTTCAACAAACAGCTCGTCCTTGAGCTTGAATACCGGATAGCGTGCCTTGAAATCTGGAACGTCTTCTCATGAACCTTCGGATGCCCGTTGACATTGCCACTGGATCAACACCTGCCAAATGCTGCGGTAGAGGCGAGCTCGCAGAGAGTTGGTAGGAATAGGGAGGAACCACCCTTGAAGCAGCTCGGGCAGAGGAGGCACGCCCGATCGGTGCTTTGGTACTTCTTCAACAAGCCTACATGTAAGAAGTCGTGGATGCAAGCTCAAGGAGGCTATTCTGGATGGTAGACTACCATCAATTTTGGCAATGACTCGGTACGGCCGTAAAACTTCGGAGTGAGCTTGCCTTTCGCGCCTGCACCTAGGAATGTTGCATGTCGGTGGTGGAGACATAGCCAGGCCCACTCTTCAACCTCAAAGGTGAGGGGTCGGTGGTTGCCATCATAGTAACGCTTGACCTGCTGGGCGGCCTGGGGAAGATGATCACGGACGTTGGCGAGGTATTGGTCATGGTCGATGATGTCGTGCTCCACTGCCATGTTGTGAATTTCTCTGCGCTCATTGATGTGGAGCAATGGCGGTTCCTGGTCGAACACCATAAAATGGTTGTGTTCTGGAGCATGGTGTGGTAGGACCATAGGAGGTGTTGTAGTAGTACTCGGCCCATGGCAGCCATTGCAGCCACTGTCAGGGGTGGTCGCCGGAGATGCAGCGCAAGTACATGGCAATGACCCTATTTGACGGCTTCGGACTGGTCGTCGGATTAAAGGTGGAACGCCGAGCTCATGTGCAGGTGCTGTAGGTGCACATTGG
Source organism: Stipa capillata (assembly GCA_019208055.1). Classification (NCBI taxonomy): domain Eukaryota; kingdom Viridiplantae; phylum Streptophyta; class Magnoliopsida; order Poales; family Poaceae; genus Stipa; species Stipa capillata. The sequence goes on along the minus strand of JAGXJF010001401.1, from coordinate 17,154 downwards.
CTGTGGTGAAAAGCGCGTGCCAAAACCGGGTCATGGTTGGACACGATAGAGGTCGGAAAGCTATGCAGGCGGACGATGTCGGTGAAGAACGCCTTGGCCATGGTCTTGGCTGTGTAGGGATGAACAAGAGAAATAAAATGCGCATATCTGAAGAACCTGCCCACGACCATCATGGTTTACATGGATCAGTAGACTTTTAAGCATGAAAGTTTTCTAACCATTATGTACGTGTCTTATTTCTGTAGGCTTTTGAGGGCAGGGACGCATGTCTTGCGCCTTCTTTGGGAGGTGGATTCGATGATCTTAATATCTTCTGTAGGTATGAGTTGCCACATGTGTGCATCGTAAATTCTCTTCCAGCAGGCGAGAGGGAATTTTGTCACTGGGAGGTCACAGGGACGAGGAAGATTATAACATTTCTTTCTTGAGGAGTAAAATTTCTTACATTGACAGATAGATGTGTTCTCCACTTTTGCTGCTCTTGTTGTGGGTATATCTTCATATGTTGAGTCATGTTGCCTTGACTTTCGGGCGTGGTGACGTTCTTGTTTAGTTTGCCGTCCAGATCTCTGCTGGATTCCGCTAATGTGTTCTGTCGTTGTGATTTACTTGATGATGGGGATGTGGGTGCAAGTTAGTAGTATGTTCGTGTTGTTTGATGTAATGCTTTGTTGGACATGGATGTCTCACGGTTTCAGGTGTAGTGGAATCGGCGCCGCTGCTTTAAGCCTCATTTCAGTTTTAAATTTTCCCCGTGAATCGTTGGATGAGGTGGATGAACTAGGTGGTGGTGTTCGGTTCTGCGCATTAACAGTGCAATTAAAATGTGAATGCCTAACGATAGTGGCTGTTTGGTTCAGTTACTCAGCAATCACAATCCAGCGAGTTACTGGCAGCAGTGAACTTTCCAGCCCAGGAGGTAGATAACAGAATGCTTGTGCATTTCCATTGGACACGTCTTCTATCAGATCTCATGGACATATTTCATGGGAATCCAAACACATCTATGTAGCATAACATTGACCTTCAATTTTTTTTATGTACATACACAAGGAGAAATGCATAATCTTGCATAGGTGAGATCCTAGCAATACATGGTCGTGAGTTTTCGATCGATTTTCTCAAAGTTATGAATTTTCAAGATAATTTGTGATATCAACTTGTGTGAATATTTAGCAGTTTTCTGTCAGAAATAATGTGGTGCTTCGGGGAGCATCTAACTATTAAATATAGACATTATTGCATCTGTAGATTTCTTATTATCTAATTTGTTGTTATCTATCAAAAAAGACTACAAATTTTCAATTTAGATTTTATTATATTTTTAGTACAAATTTCTATATAATCCTAGTTTAGGTTAATTTAACTTTAAAAAATAAATTTTAATTACGGTATATATGATTGCTCTTTGTTCGATGTATACTTAGAATGTGTATGTGGTGGAGATGGAAGCATGCATGTATACCAAATCTCCCCATATGCTCAAAAGTGCGTGTGGTACATGATCAATGCAACGCAGCCCAGACACATAGCCATGCACGCAATTGTAGCCACAAATTACGTGCGAACCTCTCATGGCCTCATGCCATCTTAATGCGTCGGCCATCTCCTATATAAACCCACCAGGCAGCAAGCTAGAAACGACCCACCACGACCAGCATAACTGCTTCTCGACTCATCCCTTGCAAACCATCAAGAATGGCCACATGCAGGATTGTTGTGGTCACACTGTTTCTCATCGCCCTCGTCGTGGCATCCGCCTCGCTGTCTGCGGCGAGTGACGCCGCCGCTGAAAAGCAAGCCTGCTATGATAGGTGCTTCACGGCATGCAAAGAAGTCTAGAAGGAGAGCGTGGAAAATTGCACCAAGATTTGCGGCTTTATGCGCTTGATCGATTGCCGCTCTCCCGTTGAGGGTTCCGATTCAGCTGGCACCATGCATCACATGATTTCAAAAAATCTCACTCTATACATTGTTCTGCTCAATCTTGTCTTAGCAATATGGTACTAAACTACATAACTATAGAAAGCGGGCCACATTCTCATATCAGCCTAGCTTCCAGCAATCTTCCGCCAATTACAAATGAAACAGAAAAAGACGTGGCAACAGTGACAAGAAGATGTGGAGTAAACGAGATTTAAGAAAGATACAATTGGGGGCTTCAAGAAAGATACAATTGGGGGCTTCAAGAAAGTATTTGGAGAGTCGATGAATCGACCGCGGAAGGACGGTCCCTTTTCTTCACGAGTAAGAGAGAGAGCGCGTGGTTTTTCCTTGTGCGGACGATGCATCTCCCTTGCACGAGTCGGACCCGCACGCTCGGCCCACACCAAACCACGCCCCCCAGACGCCAGGCCCAAACCCTCCCGCCAAAAATTCCACCCGCGACCCAGTGAACACAGATCAAGCACAGAGACGCCGCCGCCGCCGCCGCCCCCGCCCAATGCCACCCGCCCCGCCGCCGGCCGCCACTGGTGCCGGCCGCCATCCCCTAGCCGCTGACCGTCCCCGCCCCCGCGCCATGTCCCGCCTCCTCGCCCCGCTCCCCTCCCGTTCGCGCCGCCGCCGCCTCCTCGCCATTCTGTCGAACAGCTTCCCGGCGTCCACCGCAGCGCCTCCCCGACCACCCCGCGCGCCCCCGCCGCCGCTTCCGTCGCTCTCCCCCCTGCTCCCCCCGCCCACGGGATCCTCCGGCTCCGTCTCCGCCGCCGCGTCCGACATCGCCCTGTCGTTCCGTGAGTGGTTCCTCGTGCCCCGCCCTCGACGCGATCTACGAGGGTCTCGCCGCGGAGGACACGGCAGCGCTCGAGGCCCTCCCGCTGGTGGAGGAGCTCGTCCTTGCGGTGCTCCGCCACCGCCCGCGGATGCTCCCCGACGGCGACGCGCTACTGCTGCTCCGCCTCAGGTTCTTCGACTGGCCGGGGCGCCGCCCGCGCTACCGCCACACACGCGCCGTCTACCATGCAGTCTTTCGCCTCCTCTCCCGCTCGCGCCGCGCCTCCGTGCTGCTCGACTGGCTCCGCATCTTCTCCACCACCTCCGCGTCCGCCGCCCAGCCGCGCTTCCACGACACGCTCGTTGTAGGCTACGCCGTCGCGGGCGATCCCCAGCGCGGGTTCAGCGTCCTCGGTCGCATGCGCTTCCGCAGCATCGACCTCGACGCCATGTCATCCCGGATCCTCCTCAATGTTAGTTAATCTAGCCGTTTAGCAGTAGTATTTGTTTCAGTTTTCTGTCAGCTATTTTTCAGGTAGACTTAGACCCGATCACCCCTTGTAAATCGGCTGCCTGGAACGTGGGATGGCACGTTCTGTTGTGGGCATCGTGGAGCATGGCACGATCGTTCTCTTGTGAATAAAAGGAGAAGAACGACAGCAGACAAGCTGCAAGCATTAGCAGCACAAAATTCTCTCGTGTTAGCTCGTGTTCATCGCCATTAGAGTCCTCACTCAACTCCCTCGTCGATGCGTCACTCCACGACTTTGCAGACTCCTTCGCCCACAACCTTGCTGCTAGTCCCGTCGCAACCTGCGTCCGCATCAAGAGCCTCTCCCGCCGCGCCCGTCTCAGCGACGCCGTAGCACTCCTTGACACCCTCTCTTTCGCCGAAGCATCCAGAGATCCCGCCGCTGGCTCTATCGTCACAGAGTTCTGCCGGCGTGGCCGCTTTGATGAGGCAGGCCGGATTGTTGATAAGTTCTCGTCATCTGATGTGTACGGTGCGTGGATCCATGGCCTCATTGAGGCTGGGATGCTCGATACTACGTTGCAGTTCCTTTCTGATAAGAGGGAAGCTGAGGGATATATCCCTGATGGTCAGCGGTATGATAAGCTTGTGTACCGCTTGCTCCGCAAGAACAGACTTGGTGAAGTGTATGATTTGCTTGTGGAAATGATGGAGTAGGGCATTTCTCCGGGCCGTTCAACCATGAATGCCGCACTTTGCTTCTTTTGCAAAGCTGGGCTTGTAGAAGTCGCCATGCATTTGTATAGGTCAAGAATGGAGCTTGGGATTAACCCTAACAAGGATGTCTATAATAATCTGATCAGGGCGCTGTGCCGTGATGGGGCCACAGAAGAGGCGTGTCTGGTGTTGGAGCAGTCTATGGCAGATGGGTACTTTCCTGGGCGTCAGACATTTGCGATGTTTGCAAATGTGCTGTGTCAGGAAGGGAATCTGGATAAGGTGAGAGAGCTTAATGTGAGGTGAGTAGGTACGCTGAGGTTCTTGAGCTGCTGGAGAACCAGTTGGGAAGGAATGAACTCCACCCCCGTGTGTGCTATAACTATTTCATTTCTGGGGCTGGACACGCTAAGAAGGCTGATGTGGCCAGAGAGGTGTATAACCGAATGGAGTGTGCAGGGATTGAACCATCCGTAGAAAGCAACATCCTTCTTCTCATGAGTTATCTGAGGAGCAAGCGTATTGGTGACGCACTAATTTTTTCAACTGCATCCATGAGAAGAAGGCACCTGGGACCAAGCTGTATAACGTATTCATATCTGGTCTATGTGAAGCTCGTAAACCTGAGCAGGCAATGGTGTTTTGGAGGGAGGCGAGGGATAAAGGATTAATCCCGAGCATCAGCTGCTATGAACAGCTTGTGCTCCTCTTGAGCTCTGTTAAAGATTACGACAGTGTTGTGAAGGTTATTGATGACTTCAGGGAGACAGGTCGCCCTGTTTCCGCCTTCTTGTGCAATGTGCTTCTGTTGCACACACTGAGGGGCAGCGATCTTCTGAAGGCTTGGACGCGTTCAGGAGATAAACCAGAATCTCTTGAAGCATGCGCAGAAGAGATCAAAGGTCGCAGGACGATTCTTGATAGGCCAACTTATTGAGTTGTTTGCAAGTGGTATTCGAAACAGGAGTGATTTGGAGGTTTTAGAAGTAGGTTTAGAACAGTTCTTTCCTGTTGATATTTATACTTATAACATGCTGATACGAGGATCGAGTATGGCAGGGAGGATGGATTCTGCCTGTAACATGTTCGAAAGGCTGTGCAGAAAGGGGTATCAACCAAATCGATGGACTTTTGATATAATGATACATGGCTTCTGCATGCATGGTGACAGAAATGAGGCTGAGAGGTGGATGGAGGCAATGTATCGAAACGGGTTCCATCCCACTTGGTACACTATGAGGTTATACAACAATACATCCTTGCAAGCACATGATCAGAAAGTCATTTCTTTTGTATAAGTAATTACATATCTCTGCCTCACATCCGTCTGCTGGTCTGCCTTAATCCTATGAATTTGCTGAAACAGGTAGTATTGTTAAACCTTGCTCTTTGATTCAATTTCTACTGCATTATGAGGTTTAGTCATCTGAGAGGTTCTAAGACCAGTATTTTCTGTTGGTTGCCAGAGAACTGAGATATTGGGTAATTTTTTGTATTGTTAAGGGATAAGTCCATTGCACTTTATTTTATACTTATCACATTAGACTACTGGAAGTTAATTGATTGGACATGACAATGTGTTGGATGGCCATTTTCTGTGGCAACCCACATGGCTTTCATAGTTACAAAGAGATGTACAGTTGCTTAATAAAGAGTGAATATGTATTTGTCTATATATATTAAAAAGAAGTTATGTTGTTTGTGTGATTCATACTGCACTGATGAAACTGAAGGTGTGCTATACATTGAAGTGGTTGTAGTCGCTTTGGGTTATACAAATATCTAATAGACCAAAGGGTTTAAGATAATTAGCTTTTAATGTTATGCAAGAGCCACAGTAATTAAGTTCAATAGCTGAAATTGTTTACATTGTTTTCCTCCCAATTTGAGCATTGTGCAGGCATTCGTTTTCACAATGAGAGAACAATCCTGAACCTTCTGGCGGTTAAATATTCGTCCTTACATATTTCACTTTTCGTAACTAGAAGTCCTAGTTGAGACGAGAATGGACTAGACCTTTTTTTCCTTTTTCCTTTTTGCAATGAGAGAACGGAGTATATTAGATATGTGCTCCGTGTGCTTCATGAATATATAAATCCAATTTCTTGCGGAAGGTTAGCATTGTCTTAAAATCTTTTCAGGCTTGCCTTCATGTGGTTTTTTGTTTGCTTTTTCTGTGTACTCCATGCGTTTCTTGGCAAAACTCTAGTTTATGGTACCATGAGAATTTAAAAGAACACCAAATAATTCCTCCTGAAGATGATACTAGTCATGCCTATTTGGAAGGATCTTTTTAACCAGATTTGGTATTGTGAGGGTAATATTTGAACAACTATTGCCTTCATTTCAATGCACAGGTTGAAATTATGCTCTCTCTCTCTCTCTCTCTCTCTCTGATTTTTCTTATGTAGCAGACACCATTATTACGATTGATGATTTAATACCTGGATGGCCTGTTTGGAACGGACAAATCTCAGCGGAATTGGTAATATTTGTTTATTTATTTTTGGAGCGGAACGACTAATCGTCTGAGGTGAAAGAAATTTGCCCTGTTCGGCCCAAAGTAGAAGGGAAGAAGCCCGGAGAAGCAACTCTCGGTGTATTAGAAAAGTTTTGGCATTTCAAAAATTCTGGAAAAAAAAACTCTTATGTATATGTTGCTACACTATGTGCATTTGCAAATTTCGTGAGAAAATATGCATTTTGTGAGCTGTCAAAAAATTTCCAGTGCACAAATAAGTGCTAATCTAGCACCTCATCCTTGTTTCTGCACAGGCGACATCGATGAAATTTTGCAAGTTCTAGTGCATCCCCACATGTATAGCGAACTTTTTAAAAAGATTTTTCAGAACTTCTAAGCACAGTTTTTTAATTTGTCAACATAACGACAGCTGTGGTCAGGTGCCAAAATTCCCTTCTGGGAAGAAGCCTATATACTCCCATCATGTTTCAAGGCCGCCAAAGTCTCAAAAAAGAGAGTTGCATATACAGAATTATTTGGCCATATTAGCCAATTATCTGCAGTAGACATAAAGAATATCCATCTGTGATGTTCAAAGCAGAATTATCCCCCAGAAGGCAATATAGATGGCCAATTATTGTTGTTACAAGTCACAACAGGAAATTATCATGCCAGTGAGACCAGCCCCATCATATGATCGAATATGTAGTATATCTCAAGTGGACTAGCACTCATCTAAATTGGAAAAGGAATGGCAGGGATTAAGCGGGGTTATATACACACACATACAGCGCAAATTACACTATTCAAACTTCCACCTAATGTACTACCATTCAAGGGCATACTTGAAGGTCTGTTTCTAATAGAATCTCAGATCACACCGAGAGCTTATTCAACAAAAACAAAAGTGGAGAAGATCCAAAAAAGGGCACTTGCACAACTATTCCTGTATAAGAAAACGTAAATGCTGATCATTATCACTTGTAGTTATGCCAGGTATCAACTGTACAGAAAAAACTGTTCGTTGTTGTCAACACCATGGTAGGTCGACCCTCCACAGTATCAGTCTCACCTAGGCATGAATCAGGGAGCCCCCACGTACGGAAGCACCGCAAGTGTAATACACCTTGAGCAGAGACCCCACGGAAGCACTACAAGTGTAATACACCTTGAGCAGCATCAGTCGATATCCAAGGTGGAGTATGGCTCATGACCGACCTGCGATGATTTACCGATTTAGCGATGTGGCCGCTTTGTTTAGCAATACTAGCGCTATCATTGAAAAATCAGGCATGGAACCAATTGGAACCCACCCAATCTGTTACACAAAGGAGTATAGAATTCTGATGATATCTGCTAGGCTGTTGCTATTTAGTACTTACTGAGCAATCATCGTGAACACGCCAGATTGTCTCGGCTAAAAGGTTAGCCACTGAAATAATGGTCAATTGCGGGAAACTCTTCTCCTCTTTCAAAGGGATAGTGTTTGTGATGATTACTTCTTGAAACAAACCACTTGACAACCTTTCAATGGCAGGTGGGCTGAAAAGATCATACAAAATATACTTGTAAAAAATTCAGACCTGCAACGTATTGCCAAAGAATAATAAAATAAAAAATATGACTCAAATTCGAGTTCAATGAGTATCTAACGGAACTGTGTCTCCACCCATTAAACAAGACATGATAGCAATGTCAATCTCTATTGAAGGTTTACAACAAATTTACAAGCTTTTGATGGTACAATTTGAGTTCACTTTTTCATGACATCTAGAATCTAACACCCAGAATAAACCCAGAATAAGTTAAAGCCCAGTTATGCATAACATCAATCATTTCGCATCTATTACCATTGAATTTTATTTTCCTGCTGTTTGCTAAATTAGTGTATCCATGCAGAGTTTAGATCTGACATACAATGCTAGACTGGCCAACACAACGCCCACTTCCTGAATGACTTACACAAATTGGTGCAGGCCCTCGTTGCATCAAACTCTCAGCTGCATGAAATATGTGTATAACTATGTATATAGTGCGTCTTGGGCCTTCCCCCGTAGCAAAGCAAGTTCAGTAGTTCATCTAGCATACTGCCTACTAGAAAAATTATGAAATGGGCGAAAAATAGAATACCTAAAAACAGCATGTGTACAGCATGCATAGACTTCTCTTGCTCCTTCTTGATGCAGCAGCTCAGCTCCTTTGGCAATAGTTCCTAGTTTAATTGTAATAGTTTCATTAGGACATTCATATTCAGAAGCGAGGTAGATGTTACAATTTACGTCTCAATTGCCATGCATGAGTGTGGAACACTTCAGCTGGTTTCCAAGTTTAAACTATGATGGAAGTCATATCCCCACCTTATCAAAAAAGTAGCTACATAATATTTGGTTTCTGCTTTTAATAGGCATGCCATAACATATACTTTAATACTGACATGCAGATAACAATGTAGCCTCAACCCCAGTGGATAGTTAGGAAGACAGCATAAAGTCATGGCTTAACTGCTCCTCAGTGTGAAATGGCCAATCTACGAATTATGTTTGCTATAACTTATATGAGATAACTTACCTGCTGTATCAATCATGTCATCCATCATAACAGCCACTTTTCCTCGAACATCTCCAATAAGATTCATTACCTGTAATAAATGCACATGATAAGATGTACTTGCTTAATCTGACAGACAACTAAGACAAAAGCATGGAAAAATAAAACTAGCAAGCATCATGTGGAACAGCACATCTCCAAATGCATTATACATGTCCTGAAGATTGAATAGCACGGAATATAATCTCAGTACTGTGGAGAAGAATTTAGAATGAGTTAAGACGTTCTTCTATTTACGTCCATTCATCCGCTACACGCAGAAAGTGAAGAATATACTACTTGCCTCGGCAACATTGTGTCCATGCCTTCTCTTATCTACAATTGCTAGAGGTGCATCTGATAGCTTTTTGGCAAAAGCGCGTGCCCTGGCAACACCTCCAACATCGGGTGACACCACAACCAGGTCATTTGAACATATTGTCTTGCTGGCAAGGTAATCAAGAATCACCGGCTTGACAGATCAAAGAGGCAAAGACAAACAGTTGTAAATACGACTAAAATCACATGTGAGTTTAAAGCAACATAAACAAGGAACATGCATCAGTAAGTACCTGACCATAAACATGATCTACTGGGATGTCAAAGTATCCCATGGCCTGACTTGAATGAAGATCACAAACAAGGACACGGTTTGCACCAGCTTCTGTAATCATATTAGCTACAAGTTTGGCAGCTATAGATTCACGACCTTGAGACTGAGAAAGCAGAAAAGTAAATATTGTTTCGTTAGATTTGACAATTGATTTTCTTTTGGCACATATTAGAATGTTGTGCCAGATATTTATAGTAAGAAACAGCATCTGATAATTAATAATCCTGCCAGAACAACATGCTCCTCATGATAATAGAATATGTAAGACTACTGAGCATTGACTTCAGTTCCCCACATTTATGGATATTGAAAAGCCTCCACATATGGAAATGGTGTAAATTTTACATCAGAAAATTTGCTTATGCAACACTGGTAAAAGCAAAGTGGTACAAGCCTGTGACAACTGACAGGTGCTATGATGTAGGTTTTATGTTTTGCCATTCAAAAAAGAGACAACCTCAAAAGACAAAACCATTAACATAATATTTGGAGATATATATTTAAGAAATATTACCTTCCTGTCAGCCCTGGCATAACCAAAATAAGGGATAACTGCAGTAATATTCTTAGCAGATGCTCTCCTACAAGCATCAATCATGATCAGTAGCTCCATGAGATTCTCGTTTGCTGGGGGACATGTTGGTTGTACAAGGAATACATCGCAGCCCCTTACACTTTCTTGTAACTGAACATATATTTCGCCGTCAGCAAACCTTTTTATGTTAATCTTCCCAAGTTCTAGACCCATGTAGCTTGCTATTTCCTGTTGATAAGACACCAAGAGAAAAAAATTGCATATTAGAGTTGCATTGAGAGAACAAATCATTCTGTGAGATGGACCTATTTATAACAAGTCAGACTCAAATAACTACTTGCTCAATTTGAAGAATAGCTTTCCAGTTTCCACAGTTATGTCTCTTTAAGCTTAGTTATACTTCATTTCCATTTGTTTGTCTGCAAGTAACCCACTTGTCATTTCCATTGCGAAACAGGAGTATGTATCCTAGAAGCAGGAGGATGGAACAATAGTATGCAGAACTGCAAAAGCATGAAAGGGGATTTCTTCATGGAAGATCCAACAAACCTGGGAAAGAGAAGGGTTGGCTGTGCCTGAGAAGATACGCAACCTCGTGTCGTCCTTCCTAAAGTTTGCGTCCCCAATAATTGGCATCGTTACAGGAGTCCATAGCGATCTGTCAGACACCGGAATGCATGGCGGTGCTCCATTCACTACCCTGAGTCTCAGAGGATCAATCCTCTGACACTTCTGCATGTACAAAGATAATTTTCACTCGAGTATGCAGCGGAACACCTGTTTAGCGTACTGATTCAACATGATTACTACAACCAACTTGTTCTACCGCGCTATCTATATATAGCAAGATGCAAGCTGCTTACAGATTTTACACGAATCAAAGCATGCATAATCCACACACACACACACACACACACACACACACACACACAACACACAAGCATATAAGGCATCAACAGGTCGAATTATTGTGCGATCCTCCGGAAATCGGCTAACACAATCTGACATAAACTATGTATTGGCTAGCTCAAAAAACTTCCCGAAAGTTAAAAAATAAATAAATTGTTATCAAGGTGAAGTTCGTGAGGTCCAAATGACACTATTGCCATCACGAATCCTAGCTGCATCCATAACCCGACTGACGAATGGAAACTACTTGAGCACGAAAAAAATATCGGATCAATCCATTCAGACTTGTGCATGCACGGAGTTGGGGAACCGGAGCTCACCACGACGAAGGGGCTTGAGCGAGGCCTGCGGAGGCGAGCGGCGAGCGGAGACGCCGCCGCCCCGGATGCGGTGGCGGCGGCGGAGGAGGAAGGGAGCGGCATGGGGAAGCCTAGCTAGGATTTAACTCCGGTTAAGTCGGGGGGGTATGTTATTAGTCGGACTCAAGTTGAGTTTTCTTTTTTACAAAAGGGATCTCTCTCCAATTTCATTGACGAAACCATAGAAATCTTACGTAACGACAATTTTTGTTTAAAAAAAAATACATAACGACAATTTCGTGCTAGCGTTATCGTTATTCCTCATGCAAGCCGACTATTGCCCATCCTCACAGTCTAATAAAGGTCTAAAATTGTACATAATTTTGGTTTATGCATAAATTAACTTACGACTTAACTGCTTTCAGAAGTTTCGGTATAAAGAAGTTCTTAAAACTATTATCAGACAGCTTCTAAGATTTAAACTTATGATCTAAAATGAATGATAAAAAAATTATAATATATATGAACTTATATGCTTAATGTTTGAATGGTAATTCATGTCAGATTCATCAAGAAACAAAGTGCAACCCAATCAAATAAATAAATCTGAACAATGATAGCAGAAATTCAGCTCACGCTTGTGAAGGTTTCACTGGTACTTTGAAACAATAAGTTTGGTGTACAAATTTCTACATGTTTGATGGTTAGTAGTGGCTATCCCGATGAATTTCCTTTTGAGAATCGTGTTCCTTTAGGGTAAAAAGCTGGATTTAGCCCCTCCCCCGGCGTGGTCAATGCCACATTTAGCCCCCACAATGAGTTAAATCCAAAAATTACCCACGTACCGCACCCCAGACATGCGACAGGACACGTGTCGGGCCCTCGGCACGCGTCAGGGCGCCTGTCGCACGGCACGTACCACAGCCCAGGCGTGCAGCAGGCGTGCGGCAGGGCATGTACCGTAGCCCAGGCGTGCGGCAGGGAACGTACCGCAGCCCAGGCGTGCGGCAGGGTGTGGCCGCACGTACCGCAGCCCAGGCGTGCGGCAGGGCGTGGCAAGTGCCCTGCCGCACGCCAAGTGCCCTGCCGCACGCCTGGGCTGCGGTACGTTCCCTGCCGCACGCCGGCGGTGCGGCAGGCGCCCTGCCACGTGCTGCCGCACGCCGAGAGCCCGACACGTGTCCTGTTGCAGGTTTGGGGTGCGGTACGTGGGCTATTTTTGGATTTGACTCATTGCGGGGGCTAAATGTGGCATTGACCACGCCGGGGGGGCTAAATCCGGCTTTTTTCCGTTCCTTTAGAGGGTGCGTTTGTACTTATTTTATTTCTGGGTCTTGATAAAACCTATTGTGAAATTTTCGTCTTGAGTTTCACCATAACTCTATTGAACAAAATTGACAAAGCTTTCACTTATTTGTTAATATTTGTATATGTCAATGTATAATCACACATGTAAATGTCATAAAACACAAGTAGCAATGCTTTTAGTCCTGCACATCAACATCAACAACCATGTTTTCTATGCAAACGTTATACTGGTAAGTATTACACATTCTTGAGTACAATCAATGCTTGTCCGATCAAAAATTATGTTGAGACTGTATCGAATATATGTGTGAGTAGGTTACGAATTGGACTAGAGAAAGTGTAGTATTGTATTAGGATACTATGGGGTGTCCTAGTAGAGGGTAGAATCGGAGTCGAAATTGGACTCATGTATCCTATGCCTCCTATAGAAGGAGGGGGCACCACACAATGTAATCAAGCCAACAAAATGAGATCAAGGCAAGGGGAGGAGCGCCCGTAGTCATGCCCCATGGATGTAGGCTTCACGGCTGAACCACATTAAAAATGTAGGGAACTCTACTACAAGAATTGGACCATTTTCTTAATTAACAAAAAAATAAGGGAACGACAGCATAGAATAAGGAGTTGGCACCATATAATTTTGGAAAAATATAGGGAAGGTTTCGCTAAAGCTAAGATTTCTGCTATATAGGCAACAAGACGTAGCACATAGCCTGCAGTAGAATTATCGTAGCAAGTGCAATTTATAACAATTGTTTTTTCCTTGCACCACAATCCAAGAAGACTTCCTTGCGAAAGTCGCTAGTTATAGCATAACCACCAGCTGCAATCCTTTGAGGACGAGGCTCGTTAGGATTATCATCTCCCTCCTCTTTAGCATCAGAGTTGCTTTCATTCTCATCATCCCAATCGTTTTCCAAATCATCACTAGAATGACCATATCTACCGCTAATTCCACCACCACCACCACCGCTGCCACATTCATTTCCATGACATGGTCTGTTTCCAGCCTGGGTAGTCTAAAGATAAAATATAGCAACCAAACCAAAGATCAGCCATCAATCAAATATATTTTTATACGATGAATTGTCAAGGTAGAATTGTCTTTTTTAATACAATTGAATGTTTATCACTGAAAATATATATATATATGCTAAACTAAACCTACACTTTCTTGTCATAGTTATATTTTTGTAGAAAATCATTTAGTGATAGGGATAGGGGTCTAGGTGGCAACAGCAAAGTATAGCAGACTTACGTATCAAACTCATACTGTACTCTTTTGTAGAGCACTGATCCAACTTCCTGAAGTATCCAAATGCTTATTTTCAAATTGACAATCTTTCCCTAAGTAAAAAGGCATTACCATCAATAGGTGGACAATATTAGCTCCTCTATTAGCTTCTAACATAACTGCTGAACTACGACAAGTTCTACATTGTTTCTGGCTAAAATGGGAGTTGATATTCTAAACATACAAGCAATCATAATGCACCAAAATTATTTTTAAGGAACACACGCACAAATATTTCATCGTCGAGAATAGTTCTAGCTTAGGATAGATTACATTGTTTCATCATTGTGTCAGACGACCACTGGTCGAGACTACGTTATAGAATCTCACATTTATCATTGAGTACTTCATCAACTTTTGTAATTTTAGATTGCATTTATCTTGTTTTTGCTTGCTCTTTAATTCCTTGCAAGAATAAATCCTTCATGTATATGTTGATCGTGCTTCCCGGCAAGGACAATAACCCTCCGGAGTTGGCTTAGCAAGTGCTAAGACGCACCGTTGTCGCACGGTGTAGTCGGATCGTCAAAGTCCTCTCCACCCAAATCGATACTGTGTTCTCTTCGAAAGATCAGAACACCCTTGGTGCTATCACATCATTCTCCTAATCATTTTATCATTAATCATCAAAACTCACTTAGCGGGTCAAGATGTACTTTCAGTTCTATTGAATCACTACTTAACAAAACTCACAAGAGATTCGAATTGCATTTAGGGTTCATAGCAAATTTGGGGATTTTCAGGATTTTGGGAAGAACAACAAAGAACAAGGCAAGGGGATACAAATTCCTACCGTGTCAACCTAGGCTCTAATACCAATTGATGCTGGGTACTCCCGGATTTGGCCTGATCTTTACAGAAGGAAAGATAATTGGTGGAGCTGAAGATCAACTACCAATAACACCCACCAATATGATAGCCTTTGGCAATGGACTCAATCAACAAACACTCTTTATAGATGTCACAAATTCCACATGAAGAGCACACTTTATTTCTTAAAAATCCAAGGGAACAGTAAAAACTAGAGGTGGAGAGAAACTTCCAACCGTAGGGATGCTTGGGATCAAAATCTCAAGGAAGGAGTTATGCTCTACTTGTTTCTTCTCAAGAAAAACCTAACCCTAGAAGAACTAGAGGTGAATAGGGATTGGCCCATTGCAAAAGCCCACTTAAAAAATTGAGTTTCGTTGTTTTTCTCTGTTGACCCCGGACATGTCTGGGGGTACGTATGCCCTCATCTGCTTCTCCTCTATAGGCTCTGGACACGCCCGGGGATATGTTCACCATCATGCTCTTCTCTTCTATAGATCTTGAACATGTCTTGAGGTATGTCCGCCCTTAGCCAAGGGTTCATCACTTCTCCGACTTGATGTCCCTTCTCTCCCTTGCTTCTACCGACGACGTCTCGAACCTAAGAGCACAAAGTGTAGAAGCCAATTCCCATGAAGATTAGGTGGTATCTCAAGTAGGAAATGATTCACCTGTTGTTGTATTTATTTGGCACAAGCTTTTGTGATTGGTACTATTTGAGTTGGCGCGTGTCATTAAGGACATCATTAGGGCAACCACATCCCATAACTAGTGATGCCTAACAGGGATCCTAAATCATCAATTATTCGTAATCTTTATGTAGCACAGTTTTGAATCACATGTTCCACACTTCAAACATATCATAGATGTAAATTATGGAACGAAGGGCACGCATGGAAATTGTGAGCTAAAACTATGTCTATTCGTATGCAGAAAAAAGAGGCAAATTGTGTATAATTACCATTGTTGTTTTAGACAACTGTTTCTTTTTTTTTATAACACGCAAATGGATTTTTTTTGGCAAAAAATAGCAGGTATGGGCTTCATCCAACCATATACATCTATGACTTTTCTCGAATGTTTCTGAAATGTGGAACATGTGATTCAAGCGTCGAATTTTTTCCCAATCCCATTTATCCTCAACCGCAAATTCAGTACACAATCTCGCAGAAAGATCATGCTAGCAAAAGGTCTCTTTCCTAACTTGAATTTCATGCCACGAATTATTGAGACCGAATTCCATGCCCTCGTATTTGAGGCACGATTTCCACAGCCTCCTCTTCCATCTTAATTTGTCAACACCTCAGAATAAACCAGCCCGAAACGGCGGGAGGAGCTGAGGAATTAGGCAAGAAAAATCGAGTAGATCGAAATAAGTTAGTTCCTTCCAAGAAGAGGAGATCGATCGATTGGTGTGGGGCGCGCGCGCCGGCATGGCGCGTTCGACGTCCCGCGCGGCGGCAGCGGCGGCGGTGGCGATGCAGCCGGTGAACGTCACGGCGACGATCCCGTTCGAGGAGGGGTACACGCCGTTGTTCGGGTTCGACAACATCCTCCGCTCCGCCGACGACCGCACCGTCAGCCTCCTCCTCGACCGCTCCACCGGTGATAATCCATCCATCCATCCATCCATCCCTCCATGGCGTGCATGGCGGATTATTTTCTTCCGTTAATTAATATTCTTGCCTTGTTTTTGTTTCCGTTAATTCAACGATTAATGTATGCGTGGTTTGTGTTTGCATATGCGTGCATGCGATCGATGCAGGGTCGGGGTTCATCTCGTCGTCCATGTACCAGCACGGCTTCTTCAGCGCCTCCATCAAGCTCCCCTCCGACTACACCGCCGGCGTTGTCGTCGCCTTCTACGTACGTCATTACTGCGTAGTACTGGTTGATTTGAATTAGGCCTGATTTTGATGATGGCCAGGCGTCCAACGGCGACGTGTTCGACAAGACGCACGACGAGCTGGACTTCGAGTTCCTGGGCAACATCCGCGGCAAGCCATGGCGGATCCAGACCAACGTGTACGGCAACGGTAGCGTGAGCCGCGGCCGCGAGGAGCGCTACGTGCTCCCCTTCGACTCCACCACCGAGTTCCACCGCTACTCCATCCTCTGGACGCGCGCCGCCGTCGTGTTCTACGTCGACGACGTCCCCGTCCGCGAGGTCCGCCGCAGCGCCGCCATGGCCGGCGACTTCCCCTCCAAGCCCATGTCCCTCTACGCCACCGTCTGGGACGCCTCCACCTGGGCCACCTCGGGGTGTCATGATCTGAAATGCTACAGCTGTTACTTTTGGTGTGCCAGCTCGGAGGTTCTGTTGCTTTACCTTTTTTCCGTTTACTTTTCCGTTGATTTGGGGGCTATATAAAGCCAGGCTTGTAATGGAAGAATCCATCCATGAATTTGATCAATATATTCTGCCCTAGCTGCAG